>CM069444.1:19164503-19353113 GCA_035610835.1 Ophiura sarsii
CCTTATTTAGTGTAGTGCACCCTACAGGAGGCTAAGAGGCGAATTACAATTTTGAAATTATACAAAATCTAAATCATGTATTACTCCCCATTGGCGAACATGCCCCATCATTAAATGGCAAGATCGCAACAAACAGCGGAACATTATTATGTGTTCATCAAATTCAATCAGTGGCCGCAATGATGATAATCACGTGGTGGGCGAACCTGCCCCTAGGGTGTACACACCCCGTTGGGATCCAGGGGGAAGCCCTAACGGGGTTAATGACAGCGCCTTCTTGGAGCTGTAGGTTTTCAGCCATTTTTTAGGCCCGGGAGGGCTCTGCTGGCACATATTTTTCTGCATTAACCAACAGTGCCAATCTCACCTGACACAACCGCCAACGACCTCCCCCCTTTGGCTACGCCACTAGGTTGTATATTTTGGTTTTAAAATGGCTTATAAAAAGATATTCCGTGACAATGAAATGTTCATACTTTTTTCATACTATTTTTTATACGAATTAGGCTTCGATTCCCCGATTGACGTCTTGGATAAAGTATGTGCAAACTCTTTAATTCCCCGAATAAATGTAATCCCCATCCCACCCGAATTATTTTAGTGCTGGGTTACCTGTTCCTGAAAACACGTAGCGCGCAATTTTTTGGATACTCAGTTCTGGCTATAATGAATGTATATTTTGGTTTGAAATTGCATTTTAGAATGATAAATTCTGAACCATATATGTAAAACAAAATATATTCATACATTTTCATACTATTTGAATACCAATTTGGTTTCGAATCCCTCGACTGTCGCCTTAGAATTGGATAGAATAAAGTTGATAAAACCCTTAATTTCCCCTAATCATGCTAATGGGACGGTATTTCCCCGAATGATAGTCAAAGGTACGGGGTGCATGGCACCTCCTTTGGACACGCCACTGCTCGTGTGGGGGGGGGGGGGGGGGGGGGGGGGGGGGGTGGGGTGGCATCACGAAATCTGCTTAGGGCAAAGCCCTGGCGGTATTTAGGGGACCCCCTCCCTTGGAGCTATAGGTTTTCTAGCGTTTTGAAGTCTCTGGGAGGGCTCTCCTGGGATATATTTGTTTAAATTAAAACATTTTCTACTCATACATTTTTCTTCATTTTTTATCATATTTTTGTTAAGACACGTCAAAAGGGGTGGAATATGAGTCATCCGTAGCACAACGTTTTTGGCGGTTCCAATACAACATATTACATTAGAAGTCCTGAAATTACTTCAAATGAAAAATGCCTAAAATCACCCTCCGGAATGCATTTCTGGCATGTAGGTAGACTTGACTTATAAACTATTTGACATACACTGCCGCGCAAAAGTATTTCCCCCTGGAAGCTTGAAAGCTTGTCAACAAAGTATTAAGCCACAGATCCAATCACCATTTTATTGTGTTCATTGTACATTTTATACCAATAAATTCATGTTGCCAAAATCATAATCCGACGTCACAAAAATAACCTTTTTATGCTGGAATGGTTCCCTTCTGAACAGCTGAAGGTATTCCAATAAACTGCACATGCCATGTATCATTTATAAATTTCTGCACATGGGATCTGCCGATAATGAGCTAATTGATATTCATGAGGTGATTTACTACGGCGATTTTACATAGGAATTCTGACTTGCTCCATAAAATCATGAATTGTAATGCTTTTGAATCACGAATCTTAATAGGAAACATGAATGTATTGGTATAAAATGTACAATGAACACAATGAAATGGTGATGGGGTCTGATGACAATACTTAGTTAACAGCACAGTGATAACTGGCAAGCTTCCAGGGGGGAAATATTTTTTGCGCGGCAGTGTAGTGTACGTTTGGTGACAAGTAAATTTAGCCACACAAACGGGCGGGATAGGAACTACAACTACACTGTTATCATACATGTGTATCCTATCAGATCTTAGATTCAACTGCACAGATAATATGTGTCTTCATTCAGAAGTGTAGTCCAGCTACTTTGCATAATTTATAAATGTAGCTTTTTTGCTACCACAATGACAGTGTTGTGTTGTGATATAACACATATTACTGCCTGATCCAATATATATCAATAGGGCTTTCTATCCTATTGGCCAAAAGTATTTTGGTGGGAAAATACTTACAACTTTTATTTTACTCATGACAGAGACGCACGAAGCGCGCAAAACCTTTTAGTTTTTAACTATGGTCCTGAAAAACGATCGTGAAGCTATCTTGTTATGCTTGAATAATGAAACATATAAACACTAAAAAGGATGGTCCAGTATGACGTTTAACGTCATATTGGAATTCTTTTTAGGAGGGAAGGGGGTCGTCGCCTACATGAACATTATAGGGGACGCAACCCCACCCATTTGTGCCGCCTATGTTACTTCCCCTTCCTCTTCCTCCTTCTTCCCCTCTTCCTCCTTTTCCAGTTTTACTCTTTTGTCAAGGAGGAGGGGGAATGGCATGCTGGGCCACCCCCTGGTTACACCACTGGCTAGGTTTTTGTTTTTTGAGGCGGGTAAGAAATCAATGTTAACTTTTACAGTCTTAACATACGCGCAAAACGCGCGATAATGTTGATAGTTTACACTAATTTTGCCACGATTGAGGTCCATTTTGGCTTAAAACGAGCTTCTAAAAACGGAAATTAATGTTATGGGCCCATGCGCTCGTACGCGCATTTTATTATATCTTTGTACTTATTTGAACGTCATAATTCCAAATTGTTTTTGAAAAATCCGGAGAATATTTGATATAGCCCCACCCTTCAAAAAGTGGGGGGGGGGGGGTGTCCCTCCGCCCCCTCCCCATGATTGACGCCCATACTCATGTCATGTTTATCTGTCAATCTCTGTAGGTTAATACAGTGTCATAGTGCCAGAAAAAAAGCACTTACAACACTTTAATACCTACAGAAAGTATTATGAAGGCCTACCTTATCTGATAAGAAAAGTTTGCCTGACACAGTGTCACACAAGTTAAACTAGCGATGGCCTGCCTGGCACAGTGTCACAGTGACAGAAAGAAATATCTATAAGATAGGCTTGCCTGGCACAGTGTTACACAAGTAAAACTAGTGATGGCCTGGCTGGCACAGTGTCACGGTGCCAGAAAGAAAGCACTTACTTACAACAGTTGACTATGTACGGTAAGTAATATGAAGGCTACCTTATCTGATGAGATAAGTTTGCCTGACACAGTGTCACACAAGTAAAACCAGTGATGGCCTGCCTGGAACAGTGTCACCGTGCCAGAAAGAATAAGTACTTTCAACAGTTAAATATGTTCCGTAAGTAATATGAAGGCCTTCCTTATCTGATGAGATAAGCTTACCTGGCACAGTGTGTCTAAGAAAATATAATGTTGGCCTGCCTGGCACAGTGTCACATTGCCACTAGAAAGAATCAGCATGTAAAACAGTTTACTAATTATGTGAAGCCTAACATTTTTGATGAAGAAGCCTTGCCTGGCACAGTGTCTCACAAGAAGAACTAATGACCTTTGACCCAATTGTGTCAACACTTTAAACTGCACTTAGAGCTCTCATGTTAAGTCAGACTTCAATCTTGGCCAAACTTTGTGACAATAATCTTCAGGTAAGGGACTTGAGATGTTCATGGGGTGTACACTGTGAAAGAATACTCTCTGTACTCCATAAGATGTAATATGAACATAGTATTTATTCATAACAATGTGACTGCCAGTTGACCGTGTCGGCCATGATTAGGCAAGCTGGTTACTAACGTAAATGGTATTATAGCGCCCTCACATATATAATGTAGTAGGGCCAAGAGGCGTAGGATGTGACATCCCCCCTTCTTAAGGAAAGATCATGTCTCACAGCCATAATATATTTCAGTCTGTAAATGTGAGAATCTAATTAAAGTATTCAATCCAAAATAGTCCGATTGTTCTTTATTGAATGTGTCTCAATTACTGACTGCAATTCCTAATCACCAAACCATGTTGACCATTGAGTTATCGAGTCCTTATTCTGCAACTGTTCTCCGAGTGTTCGTTTCAGTTCGCTTATAAAGGTACGCATAGTTGGGGTCACCTGATGATGCATGTCTAACTTGCTGCTAGATCTTGGTGCTGTGATTGTCATAAACTGCAAACAGTTCTATCTACTGCAAACATTATAAAGTTAACAAAATCACTTTGTGGCAGCCAACAATCTGTCTGGATACCCGAACGATTGAGTTTCATGCTCTTGTGAGGTCTCCATTCTTAACAGACAGAGTCGTGGTCACAGCTTTGTATCTAAGCTTAGGTGCTACACGAATCCTTGTACTGTTCTGTGTTGACTGCGGTGTATTGGTTTCATAACAAACGCAGTTATGAAATGTATAATGCACAGCACAATCGGCCGAGTGCACCAATGACGGGTAACTTAATAGGGAGGTAAGCTACCTCCCTAGTAGTTATGCTCTAACTGTAGCATAACTTACTAACGATGTAATTCTTAGAGCATAACTGACGAGTAACACCAGCATAGCAACTAGCGAGGTAAATATCCACATTAATCAGCATCGTCCCCTTACAAAATTAATCGGCGCATATGCCAAGTGTTAACCTATAGTTTACTGTAAAATACTGACGTGAGTGGTCCTCCGTAATATTTAAAACGTGTCGTCACTCGCTAGGTCATAGGTGAGTGTACATAATTAACATAAATAGTCACGTTGAGTCGGCCCGCGTTCCGAACAAAAAATTACGGTATTTCTTTGGCCAAAAATTTCGAATTTGTTCAGCGCTTTTTCAAAAATAAGGACTATCAAGACATTACAAACATATTTTGGGCGAGGGGCACACACAAATATTGCACCAAAAAGCACAATTTTAATGACAAACACAAGCACCCGATGAAAACAATTATATACAATTATAACACATCTCGTAACAAAAATACTTCCATGGCGTGGACACCTAGGTCTTCGCTCAATAACCGCGGGACCCCGGTTCGATTCCCAGAACACGCACGGCAAGATATGTTTTTTTATTTCGTTCTAGTTCTACCCTTCCACTCATAATAATGTGGAAACTTGGCTATTAATTAATAAAAACAATAATTATATTATTTTATTTAGTCATTATTTAAGATCCTTGGACAATTAGTACATTTTGGTCAAAATATGACCCAAAATCGGTGCGATTAGTGTTTGAATGGGCAAAAGGAGTTGATCTAAATTTTGACTAAAAAAGTCACCAAATTGCATGAATGGATTTTCAAAAATATAAAAACCTTTCAGCTTATGAGGGGTCATATTCCACTTCAAATAGACGCCCACTGGGCATGCAAGCTCAATTGGTCCTTCAGCATCAGCGAATCATCCCCTCCAATGTTCACAACACATTTACGCTACTGCTAGAATCGACTGACTTGTGGCATAAAACGTTATGCCCCAACTTAATCTTGGGTCCGGTCAGGTATAACATTTAGCGTAAATTACCCGCCAGTTACTAGCCTAGTAGCTTACCCCGCATTGGCGCTCTCAAAATGTTGGGTTACGCCTCAGTTACTAGCGAGGTAGCGCTATTCTTCAGCTACCCGTCATTGGTGCACTCGGCCGTATAACATGTATAACTTAACTGCTCAACTGCGAAAGGTTCAAACAATAATTGTTGGGTTCACTTGGAACAAAAATTTCCAACTGGGAACATCCATAGTTGTGTTAACCTTCAAATTAAAACTTGGCTCCTTTGAGCCTGATAGAGTTCAGTTCTCTTATTCTCCCTCCTCCTGTAGTTTTGAAATGCATTGTTCTCCTCGCGACATATATAGAAATTGTCATTTACAGTCTTTTATCGCGATTACTTTTCTTGAGACACGTTGTAATCTACTAATTTTTCTGTTTTTTGGTAATGTGCTAATGCACAAACAAATGATACAGGTCTGAGTAAACAGGAATTAACCTTTACAAATTCAATTTGTTTGGTTTCTTAACTAATCTACCTCTAGTAGTAGTCTGGCTTGGGTCTAACAAAAACGAACTCGCTTAGTACGTTTCTCTGAATGCGTACTGGCTTGATCGCTATGTGATTTCTCATGTCCTTGATCACCATCGCGTTTTGCTTGCGCATGCTCGCTTGCCATCAAATGCCTGCGATTTCTGCGCAAGATTGCGCCCCGTTCAGTTGTTATAATATAAGACCTTGGCATAGTATCTGCGCATTTTTCTTTGATAATGGCAGGCATCCACAGACCAGTTTTGTGGTCCTGGACTCTGACATGCTGCCCGACCTGTAGCGGTGGTAGATCATGTGCGTGTTTGTCATAGTTTCTTTTGTTCAAATCTGTTGTTGATTTGGTCTTTGTTTGGCGCTGCATTTTTATTTTAACCGGGAGGTTGCCTTGTACCTTCCATACAGCAGCTCTGCAGGGCTTGGTATGATGTTGTCGACTGGAGTGGCACGGATGCACAACAATGCCATATCAACATCTAAGCCGCTCTGTTTAGCTTTTTTCAGCGTGTTCTTAACGGTTTGAATTGTTCTTTCAATAAAACCATTGGACTGGGCATAATGTGGCGATGAAGTCACATGTTCATATCCCCATGTGTCGGTGAACTCCTTGTCGAGGGCAGAATCGTAATAACTGCCGTTGTCACTTACAACTTTGTGAGGTATGCCATGTTCAGAAAAGAGCTGTTTTGTTGCTTTGATTACAGCTTGGCTTGTACAGTGGTGTGGCATTTTCCTCACAAATGGGAATTTGGTGTAATAGTCAGCCACTATAAGGTAGTTGTCTCCTTCAAAGAAAGTAGTATACACATGTACCATTACGACTGGGTTTTGGGGCACATCAGGGGTATGCCACTGAGCTTGCCGATCGGGTCCACTTTTAAATTGAACTTAGTCAGCATAGAATTGGTGGCGCTATACCGATCAGGCGTGATGATTGTAGCAGACGACGCAACGCTGGCCACGCGTCTCTCAGACGACCCAATTTAGCAACGAGAGTGCACCATTCTGAATTATTTTTAACAGTCATCGCCCGGTTAACGATAAAAATCATTCTAATTATGATGTATTTGTCAAAATGATAGTTTAAAATGCGCGATTACGTGTTATTCACTACGAATTCAAAATTTAGGTTTCGCGTGGCCACCGTCGTCTGTGTAAATTTACAGCGCCCCCAAACCTATGCTGACTAACATGCCGTTTAACCTGCCGTTAAACCTGGTTAAACATTGTTAAACACGTTAAACGCCGGTCACCGACACATTCCGATGATTACCATAATTTATGCAAAAGGGCCCGTTTTCGCTACGTACATTAGTATACGACTTTTCTATCCCAAAGTTAATAGTATCCCTGGGCACATTGCTCACCACTTGGGGCATTTTGCTCCGCAAGGGTCAGAGGTCATGGAGATCATGGTCCAATCGACATTTAAATCGATGATAACGATCAAAGTAGATATCAATGAGTCATTTAATGAAATGTTCTTTTGTTTTTCGTAATGAAATCGAGTCGTCAAATCTAACTAACCTATTTATTTTATTATTCTATATTATATATAATAAATAGGCCTACCTATTTAAGTTTGCCGATGAATGGGTTTTCCCCAACAAGTTATTTTTAGCCGTCAGTATTGTGATTGGTACGTGTATACTGCATTGTGTAATAAGACATGACATCACATAAGAATAACGATAAGACAAGTGTTTAATGTTTTATAATCTTCTTTTATTATATAATTCACATACTCTTCTTCGTGGTGATTCTGTACATGTATGCAACATTACATTCGATAAAATAGTATATGGGTGTTTCTTCAGTAATGAGACCCCTCTAGGGTCAATTTATGTAAGTGGCCATAAAAATTGTTTTAAATTAATTTTCTGGTTCATATTTGGCCAGAACTTCTGTTTAGTACTAGAGAGATAGCGAGCAAAATTTCAGAATCCTACCTCAATTTTGATTTTTTTTTACACACAAACCCTATGGGAAATTGTGTGTCAATGTTACAACCGTTACCTGTTACAACCGTTAGTGCGTCAAGAATATTCAAACGGCTGAATATTTAAAAGTATACCATGAATATGGTTGGGGCTTATTTCCTAGGTTGAAAGACATCAATTCCTTGAAACCAAATCCATTGGGGTACTTTTTTGTCATACCAGAGTCTAGAAATTGTCGAACTAGTAGCCGGTCGTAACGGTTTTAACATTGACGCACGGTTACAACCGTTATCAACAAAATGTCATGAAACTCTAAAAACTGACAACATTTCAAAATCCTTTTACAATATTCAGGTAGCCTCAATGTGATGTATTGCATAAATCAAGGAAAGGCCACTTGACAATTATTTATGTGCTTCAGGAGGTCATTTTCAATCATTGACGCACACATTTTCACACAAATGTGTCTGATTTTGATCCCTCGACTGTTTTCCTCCCATTTCAGCAATTCCTGAGCTACCATTGAAATCTTTGTTTGGGGCTCTCGCTTGAACCCAGTTTTTCTCCATCTTCTGGTATACATCCCTGTAGGCATTTCTTGCACAATAGCCCAGAGATATAACGCATTGGCATCATACCCAACGACTTTCTGACACATCTTACCACCTCGAATCAGAGTCTTTCCCACCTCATGATACCGATGAAAGATGATGGAAGGTCCACCCACAAGATTGTCCTTAAAAAGCTGATGGATGTCTTTGTCATTCTCATTGAACAAGGTGAATGTAGCCTCGGGACTTTTCTTAAACAAGTATTTTAACGAGAGTCCCGGAACGGAAATCCCATCCTTGAAGGTGTCAATACCTCGGTGTCTGTAGAAGGAATCCATTTCCTAAGGGCTGCAATGAAGGGCTCTACGTCAAGATTGTTATACCAAACAAGAAATTCACGCATGGTCTTCATACTTCTCTCTCTCCAAACTTTTTGACAGTATCGGTAGTCATCATCCGATATATTTTCACCTTTCAGTTGACTAAAAAACGCCTCTTTTGGTGGAAGGTGTGGTGTGTTTAACTTTTCTATCGAATCCAACCATTCGTACGGGAAGAATCCCTTCCGTTGACAGTCGTACGCCTTCAAGAACATGTCGTAGCTACACCCTGGAGCAAGATAGTTGGAAACATACAGAAACTTGAAGCAGTTGGTCTTGATGCACATATGGTTGTGGTTTCGTTTAACAGTGAACTGGATCTTATCACTGGTTTGCAGAAAGTTATAGATGTATGGTTTGATGACGTTGATGTCATACTTGCCACTGTTGAACCCTAGTACTGGAAGTTCTGAAATGTATTTTTCCAGGCGGTTCTTCAAGCGTGCGAAATATTTGTGTTGTTTTTTACCAGTGTCCGATGTATCTTGGTTGTCGGGAGTCAGTGCTTCAATCCTGGTGTCGAGTTCTTTAAAAATGGGTTGATATAGCTCATACATCAGTGCTTTGCTATGTTGACTTATTTGTAACAGGTAATTCATCATCTGATCAACTAGAACTTGAGAGTTACCATCGGATACGAAACACTTGGGTGTTTCAAAGTTTGGTACGTTACTACATATAGAAACGCTGACTGGAATATGTTGGGCATCCCATGTTAGTTTATCTTAGGGTTGTGATGAGACAGATTTGTTCAACAAACACTCAAAATCATAAACGGCTCTGAACGGAAAGGATCTCATGTCCTCGAGAATAGTAATCCCTTCATCTTCGAGCAATTCAAAGATTGAAGGTGGAGTGACGTAATATCCTCCGGGATAGGTATGTGTTGTACCCAATGCTTTACAGGTCGCTTCGTGTCGATCAAGTTGCTTTCCTGACTGCCATAGTTTATGGCATTTCTTACATTTGAACGATTTGCTGTATTTCGAAAGGTTTGTGATATAACTAAAGTGGTTTTCATACTTGTTGAGGTACATGGTACTATCATACTTGTTAACGCTACGCTGTACTAGTCTGGCTACTACATCAAAGGAATTGTGGTTTGAGTCATCGTGACAAGAGTCATGATCATTACAGCTATCCGTGACATCATCCCTCAATTCATCCACACATTCAACTCTCTCAATATCATCTGCCACATCTACATCATCATCATCGACACACGCTTCAACAAGTTCATAGACAGTAATATTGACTTTGAAGATCTCCTCTAAGGTACTAAGGTCTGAGAGTTTTACACCTTAAAATCTACTTACAGGTTTAGTGTACATTATACTGATTGAATGGTTCCTTGGTTTTGCGTTCTAACCTATCAGGTTGATAGCCCTGGTGGAGTGCCAAGCATCGGAAGAAACATACATTGTCCTGATATTTGTGTTTCGTGTTGGGGTCATTTGCCAAAGATACGATTGCTCGGTTCTCTTGGAAGAGGAACTTGACCCGCCGCTCCTATAGGGTGCTCCGGAATTTTATATACATACAAGGAAATATTTGTTATCAGATCCACGATCCATTTACTCGAGGGACGTTCTGATTGTGCATATTGCGGAGGATCTTGCTTTAGAAGTTCCCCTAGAAAGGTTACAAAGTCTGTCTTATTTTGAACAAACATGGGAGCTTTCAACAATCTGTTATTTGAGGAAGCATAGTGGTATCTAAGTTCCCCCGTTTCATTATTTTTCAATACAAATCCATAGGCATCATTTATTTTAAAAGCGGTTTCTTGTTTCTCAAACACATCGAGAGCGACCTTTGCCAACTAATCCAAATCTAGAGATACCAGCTTAATATTATATGTGTCTCTTATTTTCCCTTGTCTTGAAAAGTCTCTGATTTTCCCCCAGTGTTTTTGGTAAAGGTCCTTTAACGGTTCATTATCCTTAAGACGTTCATCCATTAAATCTTCATCAGTAGGTATCTCAGCATCTGATGTTCCTTGAAGTTCAAGTCGTGGACGCTTTGTTGGTGGGGCTCTCTGTTGACTAGCCTTGGTTTCTTCTCTCATATTATGGTCCGATATATCTGTAAAGTGAGTAAAATAAAACAAACGGATAAAGCTTATAATTAACCAACTATTTGAATCTTAATTACATTCTAATAATTTATTTTAGTGGCATGAATGTTCACCACTACTGTCGTGACCCATAAACCTCTGACTCGATGAGAATTGATTAGTGATGTATACAAGCAAGTTTTTATTATAATCTAAGAAAATGTCTTTCCCGGGGTCTTTCCCCACTATATTGATCAACATCGACCTATTGATTCGTTTGTCCATAAATATATAATTGGTAGGAGCCTAATATCGTGTTCTCATTTACTTATAAATACACAGTCATAGGATATACATGGGATGAATACTAGTGTTCTTATATAAGAGATATTATATTTGGAAATAATGAGCGCAATTTAACCTTAGTGGAATGATTTATTCTGTCTTTTAACCCGTTTTGAATCTACGCATGAAGTTATAATATAGAGATACATATAACTTTTTTTTAAAGAGGGCGAGTTTTTTTTTTTATGAAAATGTGTTTTGAGTGGTAAATGTTATTTTTAAGTATATAACCATACCTTCCATACTACTGTCCCTTGACTTCACTTTTCCGTGTGACTGTTGATCTTATGGTATTCGTGTTTTTACATCGTCATATTCTCGCTTCCGATGCACGGTATTTTGATGAAGGTTCAAATGGTAGGTCCGTGTGAAGGATTTATCACAAATCCTACATCGTAGATGATCATCTTTCTCGTGAGATTTCTGATGCTCTTTTAAATTATCAGCTCCAAAAAACGACTCGGCACAAATATCGCAAATGTGACAGTTGTGCATTAAACGCAAGTGGCGTTTCAAATTATAGTTGCGATTGAACTTCAGTTCACAAAAATTGCATTGGTATTTTGCCATACTGTTTGTATAATTATAGGCTTTTTAATGTAAGGAGATATCTGCAGTGGTTGTGACCAGGAATGCAAATGACCACCCGTCTTTGCTGCCGAACTTATATACGAAAGAGGGCACAATCTTCTAATAGTCCAAATTTAGTTTAATCTAGTCAAAACCAGGAATATCAGCAGTGTCCTTGAGTTTCAGTGGGTTTTGAGCGAAAATAAAAAAAACTAAAATCAATATTTAGACTGCTGCCAGTCAACGCTATGATATTTATTAATTATTGTAATATCGATTGATTATGATCAACCTGTAATTTCTTGTATTGATCACGAGTAACAGACAGAGAGAACGTAAATTTCTTGTCATGAAGAACGCACGACGAAAGAGAACCTTGACAGTTGACTCTCGCTTTTATAGGGTTTATTGATTATGTCATAATCTATTAATAGTCGGCTTATTGTTACGCTAAAAGCCAATCAATTTGATTGGACGACACGGATCACGTGTTAATGTTGCTATAATCTCGGGGAAAACCCAATTACAATATTGACGGCTAAAAATAACTTGTTGGGGAAAACCCATTCATCGGCAAACTTAAATAGGTATTTATTATATATAATATAGAATAATAAAATAAATAGGTTAGTTAGATTTGACGACTCGATTTCATTACGAAAAACAAAAGAACATTTCATTAAATGACTCATTGATATCTACTCTGATCGTTATCATCGATTTAAATGTCGATTGGACCATGATCTCCATGACCTCTGACCCTTGCGGAGCAAAATGCCCCAAGTGGTGAGCAATGTGCCCCAAAACCCAGTCGTAATGGTACATGTATATACTACTACTACTACTTTTATAGGGTTTATTGATTATGTCATAATTTATTAATAGTCGGCTTATTGTTACGCTAAAAGCCAATCAATTTGATTGGACGACACGGATCACGTGTTAATGTTGCTATAATCTCGGGGAAAACCCAATTACAATATTGACGGCTAAAAATAACTTGTTGGGGAAAACCCATTCATCGGCAAACTTAAATAGGTATTTATTATATATAATATAGAATAATAAAATAAATAGGTTAGTTAGATTTGACGACTCGATTTCATTACGAAAAACAAAAGAACATTTCATTAAATGACTCATTGATATCTACTTTGATCGTTATCATCGATTTAAATGTCGATTGGACCATGATCTCCATGAACTCTGACCCTTGCGGAGCAAAATGCCCCAAGTGGTGAGCAATGTGCCCCAAAACCCAGTCGTAATGGTACATGTATATACTACTAAAGAAGAATAGGTCTGTACCAAGGACTTGCCATGGGCGCGTTGGTATCTCATGTGGAATTAGAGTCTCCTTTGTCGGGGACCTTCTATGCTCCTGGCAAGTATGGCATCGATGAACCATATTCTCAATGTCCTTGGTGATGTCTAACCAGAAGACAGCATCTTTTGCTCTGAGCTTTGTTTTTTCAATACCCTGATGTCCTTCGTGGAGCTTAGTCAGGATATGTGATCTTTCAGGCTTGTTGGAATAACTATCCGCTCTCCTTTTAGGATCATTCCATTTTCTACGGAGAGCTCATCCCGAAAGGACCAATAGGACCGTATTTCCTTTGGCATTTTCTTCATTCTATCAGGCCAGCTTGTAGTAATGATCTCTATTAGCTGAGGCAAATGAGGATCCTTGGCAGTCTCTGCCTGTATCTTGCTGAGTCTGTCTGGAGTGAATTGTACGAAGTTGATCTGAAGATCAAGATCTATGTGTGCACTGTGTGCGCTCGGTAGTCTAGACAATGCATCCGCTAACAGTACCTCTTTGCCTGGGCGGTACGTCACTGTTACATTGTATTGTTGCAGACGAAGTATCATTCTTTGCAATCGTGGAGATGCTGCAGTGAGTGCCTTTTTCTGGATCATTTCTAGTGGCTTGTGATCAGATTCAACAGTGAAGTGTTTTCCATACACATATGTGTGAAATCTTTCACAACAAAAAACAACTGCTAGGAGCTCGCGCTCGATATTCGCGTACCTCTGCTCAGTATCGCTGAGCGATTTTGACGCGAAAGCGACAGGCTTACCGTCCTGTAAGAGCGCTGCGCCAAGACCGCGCATGGATGCATCAACCTGAATAACAGTTGGTTTGTTTGGGTTGAAGTACTGTAGTGTTGAAACCTCGCAGATCTTCGCTTGGATATTGTGGAAACATCTCGTGTGTGATGCGTTCCATTCAAACACTACATCCTTTTTGAGTAGGTTGCGTAGGTCTGCGGTCAAATCTGATAGATTTTGTATGAATGGTGCCAGATATGTCACCATCCCAAGGAATTCTTGAACTTCCGTCTTACTCTGCGGTGGTTGTAGATATTTGATGCTCTCAACTTTTGCTGGGTCAGGATGTGCACCATGTTTGTCGTACACCACACCGAAGAAGTGTATCTGGTTGGTTTTGATGGCGCACTTCTCACTGTTGAGACTGAGCCCTGTCTGTCTTTCGACCCATTTTGGCAAAACTGTAGGGCCCTCTCTCTCTCTCATATGAAAAGTCAGACTTCAATCTCAACTGAACTTGTTGACAATAATATTTGGGTAAGGGAATTTGAGTTGACTCATGGGGTGTAACCAGATTGGCCTCTAATGACCTATGTGACCTTTGACCCCATTTTTTTAGGTAAATCTCCCAGCCAGGAGGATTCGCAAGTCGTGACTTGCAGTACTTTCTCGACATGTTACCGGAAACAAACATTTATTTTTGTTTGGCCTAATATTAAGATGAGTAAGACGACTTTCTGCACGGCACTGTAGTGATTTTAATGAAGGGGAGGGGAATGATTGAAGCCACATTTTGAGTTCTGACTCAGAGTACTGTGTTTTTCGCGACATTTTCCACTTTTTTTGTGCAGAGTTAAACTAATTATTTGTTAGATTTAAAAGCGGGATTATAGGTTTTTGGTTATATATATATTCCGGCATTTAATTTCGAATCAAACATCCCTTATAAACTTTATGGCTTAGTCAAGCCGCACGTACATTGAATTCAAGGGTGAAACGCTTGCTTATGTTGGGTAAATATTTAGACTTCAAAAATCAATTTCCTTCTCCAGATCACGGTTTCGCTTTATCTGTCAGTGTTTTATAGTTATTATATACTTGAAATTCTAATGTAGCTTTAAAAAGTCGTGAAACCAGCAGAAAAGAATAATGTGCTTATCTATCTCAATCCTTTTAAAATAATGGAGTATACCTTGTGAATTATAAGTGGGAGGTCATCACTGTCTAATTTGTATGACTTTGTTGAGGGGCTCTCAGTGTTCCTGACGCAACGGTTTTGCTGCGCAATCTTGGCTACTTTTAACCCTTGCTAATTCTGAAGAGATTTGAGGCTGATATTATTCATTAAATCATTTTTATTTATACCATGCGGAGCGGAGTCATGTATTTTATTACTACTCACTAAACAGGTCCTCGTATGAAATTGTCTTCACAGACTCTTTTCCTTGTGGGGGTCCACGTTTCTGCTGGAAGGCTTCCGCCTGGAGTAGACTGTAAAAAGCGAATGTGGCAGGTGAGTATAGTAAAATCCGAGATATTTATGAAATGGGGGGAGGTGAGGGTGGGAATTTTGTATCCCTGTGAGCGGAGCGACCAGCGGGTGGGGTCCAGGGGCCCGCCTTAGGGCCCTTGTGGGGTCCAGCACCCCCCTTGACAAATGTGGGGTGTACGGGGTCACGTCCCCATAATTATCATTTGAGGGACGTCATAAAAACATTATACTGGACCTTTTAGTGTTAGAATTGTCATTTTTTATGACACTAATGAAGGGACGATTTTTTTTTAAACCTTATCCAATATTTTTTGAAATTTTGACAAAAAGTGTTAAAAAAAAGAAAAAGATAAAAACAACAATTTGTTCACGTTTTTTGGCACTTTTTGGTCAAAATTGTCAAAAATATTAGATTAGGTTTAAAAATTTAAAAAATCGTCCCTTCATTAGTGTCTTTTTATCATCATCAAGTGATTTGGTCATTTTTTACTCAAAATTATTTTTGTTAGCTTTGTTCAAAAAAAATTGGGTCAAAAAAGTGAATTTTGTGATTTTCTCAAAAAATCTACTTTTTAGGTCAAAATTGACGCCAAATTTGGATTCTCTGATCCATTTCCTTTCCAAAAATGTATACTTTTATATGCATTTGATAAATAGTTCAATAATTACAGCACTCACAAAATTCATAAAATCAAATCAAAAACTTCCTTAAGTCCCCCCTTAAAGGCATATTATGCTGTTATTATGCTGATGCCATCATTACTGCCTACACTTTAGTGTTTAGTTGCACATGTCCTGTCCGGTATTGTTTACACATATCCTGCCCTGTGTCTTGTTTGTAGTCGTCTTCTTTGTAGTACTTTTAAGAAACTATCATATTTATTTATCATGAAATTATCAGGGTGACCAATATACTTCGACCTGTGCTCCTTTTGGTTTTCGCCACCTTTGTTTTTTTAATAATTTACTTTTATGATGTTATATACACTATGGTAAAAATAAAACTGAAACTGAATATTATTCGATCTTTTCCATGGGACGCCCCCTATCCTTAATATTGCTTTGAAAGCAGATTTTCTTGCAGATTTGTATTTCTGATCATAAATCATAAATACATTCTGAGTTACAGGGTGATACGATTCCTAATTACTCCAAAATCATGGTTTTAAAGTGAATTTAGAATGAAAACAAACTGTCCTGCGGCAGAACAATTTATCTTCAACCCATTTAAACCATGATTTTGAAGTAATCATTCTGTAACTCAGAGTTTATTTATGATTTATGATCAGAAATGTAAATCTCGAAGAAAATCTGCTTTAAAAACAAATCAAGGATAGAGGGGGTCCCATGGAAATGATCGCATAATATACCTTTAATACCTCGACGTTCTCTCTAACAAGAAAGTCTGCACTACCAGTCTAAGAAACTGATACGTATAATTGTTAATTGTAAGATAAAAGTAAGCTTACCTTTTTTCTTCTTGAAATGCGTACTAGAAATATTCAACAAAATAAACGAAAGAAAATAATGGATTTATAAGGTTGATGAGAATGGTCAATAACGTAATTATTATAAATCATAACAGAGATTATCTTAGTATCGGATTAGCTGCCATTCTGTCGAGAATAATGACAATAATTTCAGAGAGAAGACACATCTGTTTCATGATTTAGGCCTATCTTGTAATAGTTCATGTAATCATAGATTATGAAGACAGGGATGGACAAGTGGGTAATTTCTTTTGAAGCTACACTGCCGCCCAAAAGTATTTCTCCCCCTGGAAGCTTGCAAGTTATCACTGTGTTGTCGACAAAGTATTAAACCATCAGACCCAATTACCATTTCATTGTGTTCATTGTACATTTTATACCAATAAATTCATGTTTCCTATTCAGATTCATGATTTAAAAGCATTACAATTCATGATTTTACCGAGCAATTCAAAATTCCAATAAAAATCGCTGTAGTAAATCACCTCATGAATATCAATTAGCTCATTATCGGCAATGTAACGCTATGGGAATTTTCAACTGAGATCAACTAGTGATGGAAAACTCCACATGTGCAGACATTTATAAATGATAATTAGCATGCGCAGTTTATTGGAATACCTTTAGAAGGAACCATTCCAGCTATTTCAACTTATTTTTTGACGTCGAACTATGTTTTTGGCAGAAATTCATATTTTTAAAACCAAATCATATTGGGCCGTAATAACGCAAATTCGGCAGGTTAAAAAAGCACCGGGGACCCATTGACTGTAAATAAGTATTGTTAGAGGATGGACACGATAAGTATCCTATTCATCTGATTTGAATAGGAACAGTCTAGCTCCCTATTGTTTGAGATTGAGAAGAGACGGTGGCATAGTAGAAAAAGGATTTATTATGTCTTGGTATGTTGTTTATTGAGCGGTCCTTTGTGAAGATGAAATAGTGGGAAACTCTACTGCTTTGAATCATTCTATTGATAACGTGGATTGTTAGGTCACTGGAGCAAATAGGTCAATAATACAACAACAAACAAATTCAAAAACCTTTCCCAATTTTCAAAGTCTATCTCAAGGATTACTGAACCAATTTGAAAATTTTGGAATGTCATCTTCAGATGCCTGTCGCGTGGAAAGTGTTTTAAATTTCCTGTCATAGTGTCATACTATACTATACTATACTAAAAAACATTTGTATAACGCCCTACAAAGATCACAGCGCTTTATAATCAAGAAAATAACATATACAATAATACATAATTACAGCCAAAACTATACATAATTACATGAACATGAAAAAACATACAAAATAACATCAGTCAAACAAGTGAGTTTTTAAGCATTTTTTGAAGACGCTAATTGTTTTGGCCTGCCTCATGCCGAGAAAGGTAAGAGAATTCCATAGACGTGGTCCTGCTACTTGAAACGCTTTATCACCAGTACATGTTCTTGTTCTTGGTAGTGAAAGGAGTGTGGTATCACGTGACGATCTAGTACTACTACTACTACTACCTGACATTTATACAATGGTAGCATTGGCTTATTGAAAGTTATGAGATTCTGTAGGTATTCCGGAGCTTGAGTATTCACACATTTGTAGACAATGATTAAGATCTTAAATTCAATACGTTTACGGATCGGCAGCCATGAAGACGACGTAACAGTGGGGCACTAGATGTATCACGACCAACCAAAAATATCAGTCTTGCCGCTCTATTTTGAAGACGTTGAATATGAGTTAGATCGTACTCAGTGGCTCCGAGCAGCAAGGCGTTACCATAGTCAATACGCGAAAACACAAGCGCCTGAACAGCTAACTTTGCAGTATCATAGTCCATGAAGCGTCGGATCCCGGAAAGGTTGCGTAAATGAAAACTGACACACTTAACAATAGATGACATTTGACGGGATATGTTCAGAACAGGATCAAATGTGACTCCAAGATTCCTTAGTGCCAACGTTGGTTTGATAGTGACATCATCAACAGTGAATGTAATATCCGAAAGGCGACCAATAAATCTCGACGAAGCTGCAATAAAAACTCAGTTTTTGCTTGATTAAGCTGCAGCATATTTTTCGTCATCCAAGTTTTAATTTCATGAACACATGTCTTCAGTCTATTAAGTGCCAACTCACATTCAGCATCATTTCTAGGGTCAAAGGTAACATAGATTTGAGTATCATCGGCATATATGTGAAAATTAACATTATTCCTACGTAAAAATGTCTCCAACTGGATGAGTATACATGGTATATCCTCTAGCCCTAAGATGGAACCCTGAGGCAGGCCAAAGTTTAAAACCTGTTCTTCAAAAAATTCACTTGAGATGGAAACACGATTTTTTTTCTGTTTTGCAGGTAGCTTGCAAACCATTGTAGAGCACGACCCTTGGTATGGAAAGTATGATAAAGCCGGTTGATAAAAATAGTGTGATCAATTGTATCAAACGCAGCTGATAAATCTAGCATGACAAGAAAGACTGCTTTGTTATTATCAATTGCAGTGGCAATTGCAAGTGACCATGATGGACCATACTCCATCATGGTCTTTTCGTTTACACCGTTCCACAGTCATAGTCATATCAATTTTCTTTTTATGACATTTTGTATTGGTTTCAACGATATTTTCATTTCATTTGGAAATCGTAATAATTCAAAACCATGACTTACTTGAATGAACGCAACAGGGTCGGGTTCTTGAAGCATAGCTCGCACCCTCTGATCAATGTCGGTGATTCTAACTGAGGCCGCGTGCATCTCCTGTATCTCCTCGGCTAGTGACATCATCGCCTGTTGTTTTCTCTTGGCAATCTGACCCATCACTTTGTCTTCTTGGTCCTTCATTGTTACAAACAACTGTTGAAATTCCATTCTAATCCGCTTTTCCGTTTGCACGTGATTAGACTAGTATAATGAGAAATGAAGAACAACTATTGCGCTTAAAAAAAGGGATTTCGTTCTAACTACAGATTATCGGTCAATACAACAGGGGGCCGAAAATAGAAGTGAAAACGTCCGATTTTCCATGGTTAATTGGTTAATTAATTGATTAATTGATTAATTGATTAATTAATTAATTAATTAAAGCCTTGACATTTGATCAAGACGTAATATTATTTGCTTTATGGCTAAGTGTTTTGAACTCGCCACCCTAAAAGGGTGGCGGCGTTGCATTTTTGGTGACGAATCATCCATCTCTCTCTATCAGCTGTAGAACGGGCCCGTTTTAATTGAGGGCGCTCTATTTAGTGACGCACTGCCGTCATTTTTTACACGGCGATTCATCAAGTGACGGAAGTCCGTCGACCGCCGGAATACGAACAAAAACCACTTTTCAATAGAGGGCGGGCTTGGGAACGACTCTGCGTTGCCAAGGGAACGGCCTCACGTCAGTAATTTTCAAAATTCATAAAAAGCCGATTTTGCCGATTTTACAAAGGCATCACTTCTGAATACTATAGGGCTTATATTTAATGTAAAAATTATCACACTTACCCTAAAAATTCTATAAAATGGTGTAATCTCGTGTAGAAAATGGTGGTCTCATCGCAGAAAACCGGTCAAAAAAGACATAATTTTAGCTTGTGTCGTGTGATGTTGGGGTCAAAGGTTAAATTAAATCATCGAACTTGATGTCGCAAGGAGTTCTGGTACCTTCAACTCGATGGATAGTTACTTTTTATGCAGATAATTGGGGGTAAAAGGCGAAAATTCAATCATTGCGCAAATTGACGGGTGTGCGTTACCTTGGTTACGTACACCCGTCGTTTTAGAGCGCCCTCAATTGAAACGGGGCCCCGTTCTACAGCTTAATGTGGTAGAGCTATGGTTAAGGTGTCATTTGTAAGCCTATTTATCTAGCTACATTGTGTGAATAAATCAGGTATTTCTATACCTGATTTGGCTGAGATATGATTTATTATATTTCGAAAGTCAGGGGTGGAGGCGGTGGCGGTGCGGTAGCGGTTGCGCTGTGTACAATCTCTATGGGGAATATAAAAAATGTTCCCAATTCTACGTTCATTTTACAATATTCTTCATCCCTGTGTAGTACAAACATGATTTTGCTCTCATTTTATAAAATGTTTTATATTCTATAAGTTTCTGTTTCAACAAGCGTGTCAACTATTATGTAACAATTGTAATCATGAATCGATTGCATTGTCCTTGTTTTATTCCCTATTCGCTACACAGTGAATTTGCCCTAATTCATCGGTTTTACATGCATGACTATAACAAAAAATATTCAACCAATTATAGCAAAATTATGGATTTTTGGAAAGCTCTCATATAGGGGAATTCCAAAATGCCGTTTAAATCAGAATAGGGTGAATCAAAAAATTAAATAAATTGTAAACTCTAATAAATATGAAATTTACACATTTGTGCACATTCACTTCCCGATATAGTATATTTCAACAAGTTACCCTAGACAACCATTATGTTTTGATGGGTACTTGCATGAGGAACTAGTATGCACAGTAAAATTATGATTGGGATAGGTCACAATATTATTGATAATTATTATTATTGATAATTGAGCTTTAACATTATTTATCACAACATGTTACCAATATGCATAAGGTCCTATATAAGTTCCAATAGAATATTTATATTTAGTGCTCAATACGGTAGAGCTTATAAAAATGACCGCTGGTTTAAAACACCATTGATTGTGTATTCTCATTATCATATGTGTGCCAAACCTGCGTTCAGAGAAACATCTATTCGCCTGACGATTGGACAAAATGACCGTATGGGATTGTCCATGAAATTCAGAGTAGCGATAATATTCTGGAAGGTCTATACCTCTGAATTTGTATAAGCTCTACCGTTTACGGCATTGAGCACTCTATATAATGGGTAGTCGAACCAGAAATGGTTGTCAATAACAATCAATCAATCAATCAATCAATCAATCAATCAATCAATCAATCAATCAATCAATCAATCAATCAATCAATCAATCAATCAATCAATCAATCAATCAATCAATCAATCAATCAATCAATCAATCAATCAATCAATCAATCAATCAATCAATCAATCAAATAAATGAATCAGTCAATTAATTAATA
This sequence comes from Ophiura sarsii, assembly GCA_035610835.1. Taxonomy (NCBI): domain Eukaryota; kingdom Metazoa; phylum Echinodermata; class Ophiuroidea; order Amphilepidida; family Ophiuridae; genus Ophiura; species Ophiura sarsii. The sequence goes on from CM069444.1 coordinate 19,186,414, forward strand.
AATAAATGATATACATACATTGCAAACCTTCATGGCTTCTTCGAGTTCTTCAATGAACCGGTCATGGCATTTCTTTTTTTCCAGGAGTCCATTCGCTCTCTCACCGATGCTCTTCTGTATGAATACAAATTGGAAATCGATAGTCAACTTTTAGCCCTCATCCGCCTAAGATATCTTTGTATCATGTCCTCCGAAGCAGGGTCCAGTACCGTTACCAGTGTCTTAGGTTAAATGTATACACTTATTTTTAAATTAATTAATTTAAATTAAATTAATTTCTTTTCTTTTTTTTTTGGGGGGGGGGGGGGGGGGGGGTAAGCGGGGACAAGCCTGTGAACAAGGGGCCGAGGGCATACTCTCTTAAATCAAAAGATTGAAAAGCCAATCTTAAAGATTGTGCCTAGGGAAGGATCTTAAAGATTGAAAATATTCAATCTAAAAGAGTGAAATTGTAATATAATTCTTTTAAGATCCTTCCCTCAGCTCGATCTTTAAGATTGACTTTTCATTCTTTTGATTTAAGAGAGTAACCGACATTTTTTAATATATCATATATGCAGCAATGGAAATACCCACATGGCTCTATTGTAGTCCACCCAGGGTTGATCAACCCTGTGACTGTCTACCCCTGGACTTTCTACCCCGGGTGGAAAGTCATGTGGGTATTTCCATCGCCGCACATAAATATATATATATATATATATATAATCATTATTGACAACCATTTCTGGTTAGACTACGACATTTGAATAGAGTGCTCAATACCGTATATATATATATATATAATTGTAGATAAGACTCTATTTGAGTCTGACTATCTTCATGCAATAAAAGAGTGCTCAATGCTATGCAGCAGAGCGTGAATAAATTAAAGTCAAATGGATGAGTTACTATATACAATGTCAAGTCCATCATCAGCGCTCAAAATAAAAAACTGTTGAAAACACCCGATACGGATTCAAACAACCGCTGCTGTAGTTGCCCCAAAAGTGCAAAGGCCAACTGCCCTCTTGATGGAAATTGTCTGGTGAAAAACATTGTGTACAAAGCCACCGTCCAACCTTCGTCATCCCCTTCAATGGAATACATCGGTCTCACAAGCACCACCTTCAAGGAGAGACTGGGTAATCACACACAATCATTCAAGGATGAATCAAAATCTCTCGCATCGGAACTATCCAAATTCATCTGGAAACTAAAACGCAAAAAAGATCCATTCCTCATCAAATGGTCCATCATCCAACACGCGACTCCATACAACCCGGCCTCGAAGCGCTGCAACCTATGCATCGCGGAGAAGTTTCACATCATGACTGCACCCAGGATATGCACTCTAAACAAACGCTCGGAACTATACTCTATGTGCAGACACAAACGGAAACACAAACTCAATGTTTTTGGTGTAACGTAATGTTTTTTCTGGATGGCCATATTGTTTTCTATTGACTATTGTTTTCATTTTTCATTTTTCATTATTATGATCCAACTTTTATGACTGAATAGTGATTACCTACCTAATCTGGTGATTAACTTTCACCTATACAACTAATAATGGATTCTCCTATCTGGAGAATGACTTTCACACCTATTATGGATTATTGATATTCCACTTATGTGTGTCAATTACTTGGATATGCTGTATTATAATATTATTATTATTGTTGACTATTTTATAATTAGATGTACTCCAGTCTGAAGATTGCCACCGCCCTGTGTGGTTGGTGTGCATGAAACTGCCAGTTACTATGTATAAATAATTCTTAATTTACTGCTTGTTTTCAACATATTACGCTCTTCTTAGGAATTGAGCACTTTTGATACGGGCAGTGCATCATTTTGATAATTTATTATTTCGCTCCCTTCTTGGTAGAGCACTTTATGCTATCACCCGATCCACAATGCAGCAAGTCAACTTTAATTACAGCACCAAGGATATCCCCATCCCCTCTCATCCTGTCTATTTGAAGAAGATGATTGAGAAAACGGGGAGCCTAATTCATCGCATGCGCTGGAAAGCCTTCTTCTTCTTGAAAGGAAAACCAGAAAACAATATCAAAAAGGAAACATATGGATTTAAAAGTAACAAGCCGACTCCCTCGATTCCAGAACTAAAACCATTCGAAGACGGACTTTATGAATTAATATCAAACATCAAGACAAAAAGCACCAAGTGCGCCTTCCAAAGCAAACTCAGAGAGGATCTTAGGAACGTTAAAAGCTCTGATGATGTGCTTGTAGCCGCAGATAAAACTAGGAACTTCTACAAGGTCAGCAAAGAAAACTACGACGAATTGATCACCACATCAGTCACAAAAGCCTACAAAAAAGCGCCGAAAAACTCATTCGATAAGGTAATCATGGAAGCTAGAGACATCGCTAGTAACCTGGAGCTCGACGACCGCATTGACACCACGGCTAAGACAAATGCCTTCATCACACTTAAGGACCATAAATCAAACTTTGACAACAATCCAACTTGCAGATTGATAAACCCTGCAAAAACTGAAATAGGACTAATTAGTAAAACTATCCTGGATAATATCAACACTGCCATCAAACAATCAACCCGCGTTAACCAATGGAAATCAACTTCAGAGACAATCAAATGGTTTAAGGCGATCAACGACAAGCAGAACTGCAGCTTCCTAGTGTTCGATATCGTAGATTTCTACCCGTCGATAAGCGTGAACCTTCTCACCAAAGCGATTCAATTTGCCAGACAGTTTGTTCCCATATCTGAATCTGATGAAGACATTATCCTCCACTCGCGAAAATCTTTCCTGTTCACCGACGGCAAAACATGGATCAAAAGAAAGACCACCGGAGTCAACCCATTTGACGTACCAATGGGCAGTTATGATGGAGCTGAAATTTGCGAACTCATTGGCCTCTACATATTGAACAATGTATCAGATGTGTTGGACGAATTTGGGCTCTACAGAGATGACGGACTAGCGGTTGTTCGCAATACTAATGCCGCGGAAAAGGAACGTATCAAGAAACGCCTGTGTGCGAAATTCTTGAGCGATTTTGGCTTAAGAATCACAGCAACCGCCAACCTTAATGTTGTGGACTACCTCGACGTGACACTGAATCTGAGTCAAGGATCTTTTAAACCCTACAGAAAGCCGAATGACACACCAGTGTACATCAACGTAAAATCCAACCACCCACCCAACATCTTCAAAGAGCTGCCAAACTCCATCAACAAACGCCTGTCAACACTTTCCGATTCTGAGAACACCTTCAATAACGCCATCCCGATGTACCGAAAAGCCCTATCAGAATCCGGTTTTTCACAAGATTTAAAATACCAGCAGAGCAGCCCCCAGACACCCATGAGACGGCAACGCTCAAGGAACGTCACATGGTTCAATCCCCCTTTCTCGAGGAATATATCAACAAATATTGGCAAGGAATTCTTTAAGGTCGTTGATCGTCATTTCCCAAAGGGTTCGCCATTAGCCAAGATCTTTAATCGGAATACGGTGAAACTTAGCTATTCATGCACCGAGAATGTCAAGTCCATCATCAGCGCTCAAAATTAAAAAAAACTGTTGAAAACACCCGATACGGATTCAAACAACCGCTGCTGTAGTTGCCCCAAAAGTGCAAAGGCCAACTGCCCTCTTGATGGAAATTGTCTGGTGAAAAACATTGTGTACAAAGCCACCGTCCAACCTTCGTCATCCCCTTCAATGGAATACATCGGTCTCACAAGCACCACCTTCAAGGAGAGACTGGGTAATCACACACAATCATTCAAGGATGAATCAAAATCTCTCGCATCGGAACTATCCAAATTCATCTGGAAACTAAAACGCAAAAAAGATCCATTCCTCATCAAATGGTCCATCATCCAACACGCGACTCCATACAACCCGGCCTCGAAGCGCTGCAACCTATGCATCGCGGAGAAGTTTCACATCATGACTGCACCCAGGATATGCACTCTAAACAAACGCTCGGAACTATACTCTATGTGCAGACACAAACGGAAACACAAACTCAATGTTTTTGGTGTAACGTAATGTTTTTTCTGGATGGCCATATTGTTTTCTATTGACTATTGTTTTCATTTTTCATTTTTCATTATTATGATCCAACTTTTATGACTGAATAGTGATTACCTACCTAATCTGGTGATTAACTTTCACCTATACAACTAATAATGGATTATCCTATCTGGAGAATGACTTTCACACCTATTATGGATTATTGATATTCCACTTATGTGTGTCAATTACTTGGATATGCTGTATTATAATATTATTATTATTGTTGACTATTTTATAATTAAATGTACTCCAGTCTGAAGATTGCCACCGCCCTGTGTGGTTGGTGTGCATGAAACTGCCAGTTACTATGTATAAATAATTCTTAATTTACTGCTTGTTTTCAACATATTACGCTCTTCTTAGGAATTGAGCACGTTTGATACGGGCAGTGCATCATTTTGATAATTTATTATATATATATGTATATATATATGGACATGTTTTACAAGAGATATTCAACAGAAACAACCTGAAGGTATCATATAGCTGCATGCCTAATATGAAGGCAGCTATTGATGCACACAACAATAGACTAATGAAACCTCAGACACCAACATCAGATGCCAAACCTTGCAACTGTAGAGTGAAAGCAGAGTGCCCCTTGAGCGGGAAATGCAGAGCATCGAATATCGTCTACCAAGCCACAGTTAAATCAGATGGAGGTGAAGCGACATATGTAGGCCTAACTAGCAACGAGTTCAAAAAACGGCTGGGAAACCATCGACAGTCCTTCAAAAAAGAAGCTCACAAACATCAGACAGAACTGTCGAAACATGTCTGGACTCTAAAAGACAATAACATGAACTTCACCATAAAATGGACTATCTTAAGTCAAGCAAAATCATATTCAAACATTAGCAAACGATGTAATTTATGTATTGCAGAGAAGTATTATATTATTTGTCACCCAAGGTTAGCAACCCTAAACAAACGATCAGAGTTGGTTAGCGCATGCCGTCATGCATCCAAATTTAAGCTTAAAAATGTAAGCTAAAATATATCAGCAGCGAGAGCTAGATGCCGCGCGTTTGCGCTTGCGTTTCGCACGCGCGTATATGTATGCGTCAGCGGGCACGGCCCGTACACGCACTTGTTTTGCACAAGAATGTTTTTTATTTGTTTATTTATTTTCTACTGAAACCCTGATGAAAGGAGATGGCATCCATCTCTTCGAAACAAATTTGTCGGCAGTTGAAAATCAAAGAATAAAATAGTTCCATATTATTTGTTTATATATATATATATATATATATATATATATATATTATATAAAATCAACTTGATTACAATTATATATATATATATATTATATATGTCGACAAACCTACGATAGTGCCCTCACGGAATAAACCACATAATACTGTTACATTGGAAACTATATTCATTCTAAATTATATGTTAAATACTCAGGGGATTGGCGGTCCCGGGACTGTCCACCAGGGACTAACCCTAACCCTAACCCTAACCCTAACCCTAACCCTAACCCTATCTCTAGTCCACCCAGGGTTGGTCCACTTAGGGTTGGTCTACCCCGGGACTGTCTACCCCGGGTAGAAAGACATGTGGGTATTTCCATTGCTGCATATATATATATATATTCCATTGCTGCATATATATATCTGCAATAGGCAGAGATGGAAGCGCTCATACACCTTTCGACCTCAGGTTACCGTCGAATTCATTTTCGGACTTAGCATTTTTTCACAAAGTGTGCAGACCTTTATCGCACACGTTAAATCATTATATGACCTGAGGTTGTCTGATTGGATTTATTTTCAACCTAAGGTTGTTTTATTGTAAATGTTCTCCACCTCAGGTTTTCTTATTGCAGTATTCTAATTTAATATCATTATTTTCAAAATCAACCTCAGGTCTTCACAGTTAATATTTTATCAACCTGAGGTGGTCAAATTGGATTTATCTTCAACCTAAGGTTTTTGTTTTGAATTTTTCTCCTTGACCTTTTTTGCCAGACCTTTACTCTGATTATATTGAATACACATTTTTGAATATAGACGTTTTTGATTTTGTATTATTACTTGGGTAACTACTGATTTATTTGGGGCTATAATTTACCACGTTTCAATCAATATCAACCTGTGGTTTTCAGATTGAATATCTTGACAACCTGAGGTTGTTTAATTGGATTTATTTTCAACCTGGGGTTGTTGTATTGGATATTTTCTCAACCTCAGGTTTATTGATTGCAGTATTCTAATGTATTTACATTTTTCCAATATCCTTGGCTACCAAAATGTTTAAGTCTAAAAGTAAATACAACCTGAGGTTAGGTAACATGAGGTCAAAAAGTGTATGAGCATTTCCATCTCTGCATATAGCAGGAGAGTTTGTCATTTAATCTTCCCTCTAGTTACGCCCCTGGCAGGTGATTGCAAAGAAATTAACCCGGGGGGGGGGGGGGTGCAAGCAGGTATAATGTTGTAATCATCCGTGTGAACAAAAACGCGGGTTAAGGGTGCTTTTCGACCACAACGCGGGCCCGCGCGGACCCGTGCTAAGGGTATCAAAATCGACAATATCAGAGAATAAGGGTGTTTTTTCCAACCTGAATCCGTGCTGAGGGTCGCTTGGGCCGATAGTCATGTGTCATCATTGTAAAAATAGCCGAAAATGGTTAGGCCTACAGCCAATATTACTAACAAAACTGAATCACTAACTTGCTTTATACGTGTTTTCAGTCTAAACTAGTCTTGAGGACCTATATCCTAGTAGTTTTTGAGAGTGGCTTCACACGGATGATTACAACTTGTATACATGAGTGCTTAAAATTTGTATACATGAGTGATTAAAAATTGATTATTGGAATCACGATATTTATAACTAACCAAGTTAATTAAATAATAATTTGATTAATTAAATAAATAATAGCTTTTAGATAATTAACCTGTCTAGTATAGTCATTAAAGATCGAGAATCCAACTAGATCTAGTTCTGGTCTGAGACCAGGGCACCTTGATTTTTATGAGAAACTGATCCCTAGTGACCTCTTCTTGACCTTTGACCTGGTTATGATGATTGGCTATTTTTCTTGCCTTATCGAACCAAACAAGATAAAACAGGTCCGATCTAATTCGGAGCATGTCTTGAGTTTTACCCATGTAAAATTCAATGACCCCTCTTGACCCCATACGACACGCCAATTATAAACGCTTAAATCGCTGTATGTGCATGGACCCAGGGAATCAGCCATTTGCTCTGAGACAAGAAGCATTTTAAGTGATATGGTAAGCAAATCAACATTTTGACCCTAGTGACCCCTAATATGTTTTGATTTTAAAAACCGAACTATTGTATATGCGTACGATCATAAGGAATATGTTAACCGATGTTGACGATCCTAGGTCATTACACTCAATTGCAAGGGCGTTGTAAGTGAAAATCACGTGTTGGCCCCTAGTGACCCCCCTGTGACCTTTGACCTCAAACTGTGAGATCCTGTAATGAAGGTCTGGTAGAGGGTCCTACTGACCAAGTCTGGTGATTGTATGTAAACTGTAGGAGAAGAAGCATTTTGTATATGGGTCTGCAAGAAAGTTCAATGACCTCTACTGACCTGTTCCTGACCTTTGATCCCAAAATTATAATTGACTTTTTTTCTTGTCTCATCAATGCCTACAAAATAAAACAAGTCCGGTCCAAATCGGAGCATATCTCACGTTTTACCCCTGTATAGGTCAATGACCCCTAGTGACCCCGCATGACACGTCAATTTTAATCGCTGAGATCGCTGTATGTGCATGGTCCTAAGGAATCTTTTGACCAATTCTGACATTCATCAGCCATTTCCTCTGAGACAAGAAGCATTTTAAGTAAAATGGTAAGAAACATTTTGACCCCTAGTGACCCCAAATATTTGTTGATTGTAAAAACTGAACTATTATATATGCTTACGGTCATAGGGAATATGTTGACCGATTTTGACGATCCTAGGTCATTTCACTAAATTGGATATGCGTTTTAAGTGAAAATCACGTTTTGACCCCTAGTGACCCCTGTGACCTTTGACCCCAAACTGTGAATTCCTGTAAAGAAGGTCTGGTAGGGGGTCCTACTGACCAAGTATGGTGATCGTAGCATGTAAACTGTAGGAGAAGAAGCATTTTGTAGATGGGTTTGCAAGAAAAGAAAGAAAGAAAGAAAGAAAGAAAGAAAGAAAGAAAGAAAAAAAGAAAGAAGTACAGATACAGTACCTCGATTTTTGAAAAAATCAAGGTAATAAATAATTTTTAATCATTAATTAATTATGGAGAATCCAATAACTAATCAAATTATTAATTATTAATTCTTAAACACGTAGGGAGAGTGCTATAGTGACCCCCCCCTGTGACCTTTGACCTCAAACTGTGAGATCCTGTAATGAAGGTCTGGTAGAGGGTCCTACTGACCAAGTCTGGTGATTGTATGTAAACTGTAGGAGAAGAAGCATTTTGTATATGGGTCTGCAAGAAAGTTCAATGACCTCTACTGACCTGTTCGTGACCTTTGACCCCAAAATCATAATTGACTTTTTTTCTTGTCTCATCAATGCCTACAAAATAAAACAAGGCCGGTCCAAATCGGAGCATATCTCACGTTTTACCCCTGTATAGGTCAATGACCCCTAGTGACCCCGTATGACACGTCAATTTTAATCGCTGAGATCGCTGTATGTGCATGGTCCTAAGGAATCTTTTGACCAATTCTGACATTCATCAGCCATTTCCTCTGAGACAAGAAGCATTTTAAGTAAAATGGTAAGAAACATTTTGACCCCTAGTGACCCCAAATATTTGTTGATTGTAAAAACTGAACTATTATATATGCGTACGGTCATAGGGAATATGTTGACCGATTTTGACGATCCTAGGTCATTTCACTAAATTGGATATGCGTTTTAAGTGAAAATCACGTTTTGACCCCTAGTGACCCCCCTGTGACCTTTGACCCCAAACTGTGAATTCTTGTAAAGAAGGTCTGGTAGGGGGTCCTACTGACCAAGTATGGTGATCGTAGCATGTAAACTGTAGGAGAAGAAGCATTTTGTAGATGGGTTTGCAAGAAAAGAAAGAAAGAAAGAAAGAAAGAAAGAAAGAAAGAAAGAAAGAAAGAAAGAAAGAAAGAAAGAAAGAAAGAAAGAAAGAAAGAAAGAAAGAAAGAAAGAAAGAACGAACGAAAGAACGAAAGAACGAAAGAAAGAAAGAAAGAAAGAAAGAAAGAAAGAAAGAAAGAAAGAAAGAAAGAAAAAAAGAAAGAAAGAAAGAAAGAAGTACAGATACAGTACCTCGATTTTTGAAAAAATCAAGGTAATAAATAATTTTTAATCATTAATTAATTATGGAGAATCCAATAACTAATCAAATTATTAATTATTAATTCTTAAACACGTAGGGAGAGTGCTATTGTGAGCATGTCAACACTTACGTAAATTCTATGATTTTTTTCGATTTTATTCATACACGTATCAATTTTAGTTCTATTGGCGGACGTCCTTTCAGGAACGCTCGGTTGGTCAGAAATATTTGTTTCTGAACCTTAGGGTACATTTTCAAATTTGTTAAAACATAATTCCATCTTTAGTCTCTTACTTTGAATGTAAAAAAAAAAAAAAAACCACCAAGAACCTCAAATCCGTTTTGCTCGGGCTGTTGTTTTTGGTCCCTTGGTCTATAAACATAACAAGAAGAGTCTTAAAAATACAAACAGTGCTCAGAAGGGGTAAATTTGAATTAAGAGGCACATGTGATGTAGGCCTAAAAGCGGTGAGTGGATTATCAGTCACACCCGGGGTCACACCCTGAAACATGAGATGGAGGTGATGTGTTGCCTTTGAATTGTTATAAGGTTTGATTGAAATATTTTTGCAACTGGAGCACAGATACAGTACCTCGATTTTTGAAAAAATCAAGGTAATAAATAATTTTTAATCATTAATTAATTATGGAGAATCCAATAACTAATCAAATTATTAATTATTAATTCTTAAACACGTAGGGAGAGTGCTATTGTGAGCATGTCAACACTTACGTAAATTCTATGATTTTTTTCGATTTTATTCATACACGTATCAATTTTAGTTCTATTGGCGGACGTCCTTTCAGGAACGCTCGGTTGGTCAGAAATATTTGTTTCTGAACCTTAGGGTACATTTTCAAATTTGTTAAAACATAATTCCATCTTTAGTCTCTTACTTTGAATGTAAAAAAAAAAAAAACCCACCAAGAACCTCAAATCCGTTTTGCTCGGGCTGTTGTTTTTGGTCCCTTGGTCTATAAACATAACAAGAAGAGTCTTAAAAATACAAACAGTGCTCAGAAGGGGTAAATTTGAATTAAGAGGCACATGTGATGTAGGCCTAAATGCGGTGAGTGGATTATCAGTCACACCCGGGGTCACACCCTGAAACATGAGATGGAGGTGATGTGTTGCCTTTGAATTGTTATAAGGTTTGATTGAAATATTTTTGCAACTGTCACGTTGAGGTTTATTTGCAGTAATAGTCTGGAGGCACACAATATTTGACACAATAGTGCATAGGTTGATGATCAGATGTCAGTACTTCATTGTCACATAGGATAATTATTTGTGTATTACTTCAATGGCCTATGTGATGGAAACAAAATCAATTCAAATTCTATATAGATTTGACATAATAATGGATGTTCTTTACCTAAAGAAAAATGATTAATTCTGCATATAGCAGGTTGTTAAGGGAACAACTTTCATTCTACATTTGGGGAAATATTATATCTGGTACCTACAGTATTGATTTATGGGAACGCGTGAATTTGAGAGTGGCTATGTTGCTGCACTTCCTGTGAAATGTGAACAGAATAAATGAATTGAAATCTAAAGAATAAGTCTATAATACTTAAATAATAGGCATTGTTCTGTCATGTGTATTTCATTGCTTCTTAGTTGTTGTTGAGTAAGGCCTAATAAATGTTAAAATGTACATTGTTTTAATATGATATATATGATATAATGGTCGTTATGAGTATTATTATTTTACAAATGGTCTAACAGGTTCTCAAGAAATATTAGCGTTGAACATAGCTAAAGAGGAGAGACACACTTTACAGTTGGAATTTAGGAAAATGATGGTCTGCATACTTGACGGAATGTGGAATAACCCGTTGGTGCCATGCTTCGAGATTAAGACATACTTTGAGATTCAGACATGCTTTAAAATATCCTGATTTATATAGCTTAAAATTGCACATGAGTATTTATTTGGAGCAGTAATATAATAGTATTGAACGGAAGTTGTAGAATGTTGTTGTAGTAGGAAATCAAAGTTGTTGGTATGACACTTATTTATATAGAATGCAGGTTGGATAAAATGGAATACACAGATAATTACTGTTATCTTGATGAACCATGTTTGTTATTTAGAATATACTCTGAACTAATTAGTAACAAAAACAGCCCTTGAAGAGGGCAATCTTCCCGTACAGGTTTAAGCATGGTAGTGACAAATGATTGGACATAAAGTGCACCCTCTTCTCAAACAATCAACCTGAGTCTTATAATATTCACTAGAAAGAGTAGTTTTATTCGCCGTCCGAAGATTGTTAATACACAAACCAGAAAAGTTTGCAGATCAATGTAGTGCCGCAATCCCAGTGGAAATGCTCTGTCCCTAATGAAACGCGACAATTTCTTGACAACAGTGTCTAGGGGTGAACCATCCATTAGAAGCACGAAACGATCTAAACAGTTTCTAGCGAAGAAATTAAAAACTTGAACTAGAAGTTCGGATGTGAGACACCATCTCATATAAATAATAGTGATATGCCAAATAAAATTAAACTAATCCATTTGAACAGTTTTAAAATTTCTCTAGACTATACAGATCAAGTTTAATCTTTCACAGTATACCCATGAGTTCAATAGATCAATTCAACAGTTGAAGACAATTTGTCAACACAACCAATTGGTTTTGCCACAGTAATAGTAATATGATATATACAGCCCACCGAGAATTAGGATGATGGATATTTAGAGCTATTTACCAATACCAGTTATTTAAACTGCTGTGATTGGCTGCCATGGTGCATGTGTTACTAGTATGGTGGTCCGCGCTGACCAACTGAAACAAAGATTACTCGACATTTGGCAGGCCTGATTTCACACTATGCTTTTTACAGAGTTTTCAAATACACACTGATCCATTATGTGACCTTGCTAAGTGGATCTCAGCAACGAGCGTGATGAACATGTACCAATACAGCATATACAGGTTTGTTTCATAATGAATGTATGATTTCATACAGTACGCAAGCGCACTGAAAAAAATCGACAGCTTCTAGAAAATCACCTATGATATGTTACCTTTTTGTCTGAAAGCGCTGTCTGTATATCGCAAACCTGATGTTCATGATGGCCGCCCACACGATCACAAAGATAGCAAATAGGCCGCTGACAAGGCACGCAGAACATGTCCAAATCTTTACCGTTGTGATCAGGGCAAGTAATGGCTTTTTTAGCGTTTCGCACACTTGCAGGCACCTCCATCGGATTGTGCAAGTCGTGCTTTGCCAATGGCTCCCTCATTGGATGAAACATCTGGAAACAAGGATCGCAGTATGACGCTTGGCACTGGCTGCACTGCTTCGTAGCTTGCTCCTTCGTCTCACCCTCGCATAGGTCACACGACGCCGCCATATTGGATTCTCGATATTTATCCACTATACTCGCCAGGTAAAAATTCCGGGGGAATTGATCAATACCTTCTTTGCCAATTGCGAATTGTTTGCGACAATTTGGGCAAATAATTGCTGTTCCCAGATTTGGTGGTGTACTCAACACTTCGCTGAGACATTGGTGACAAAAGCAATGCTGACACGGAAGGGTACGGGGATTTGTGTAGAAATCGAGACAAATCGCACAGTGGAGTTCTCTCTCCATACCAGATGCCATCGAGACCTGTGATACGAGACTAATAAACCGAACAGGTGCAGGTATATAGCGAGACCACACCACAGAACAACGTCGCTCTGCTATCGCATACTATATCGTATACGGGAAATAACGATCAACACAATACAGTATTGTATTGAATACATGTAGTGACTGTTGTGATACAGAACATTGAACAGTCAAGTGCAAGCTCAAAGTTCAAATACATACGGGGCACAGCACTAGATATTAATGTCCCATTGAATTACACGTAAAATAGGCATAACTCAGCCTCATCTGCCCTAAGGATTTGGCATGTTGGGAATGCTTGCAGCTGAGACCATAATAACTGGTGAGATATACTATTTTGCCAAGTTGATTTCACAAAATGTAAATGTCGTCATGGTGAGATAGGTTAACTTGCCAAGTCGACTACACGACAAACAAGAACAGTCTTCTTTACAAAGGACGGGCTCCCGACATATAATAATTATAATTGAAAGTGTTCAGTTAATATAATATACATTGGAATTAGGGTAAAATAAAACGTGACAATTTAGTCTTTTCAATATAGCTGTGTTAAAGGCTGAAATGATTTGATCAAAATGTATGTCCTAGAAGAGTAACTAAGAAGACTAAAATAAATTGAGACAAAGAACGTGTTGATATTGAGCAAATATCATTTAGGCCTATCTGGTGTAGCAACAGTTTTACGTACATACATAATGGATGAAAATATTTTAATATACAGTACAGTATAAGTAACACATTAATGTCACAGGTATGTACATCTGATTTGTTAAACTGTAATTGTACTATACCAAAAGTAGACCTGATAAACAGACCAGTTAATAAATTTGACCTATAATACATTATACTATCTCAAGAAATGCATGTTTTAAATATATTCTGTTTTATGCCTCTTTTATTTCGTCTTCATCAAACATATAGAATAAAATCAAAACAAGACGATATAAGTAAAGAATAATTGCAATGAGTATGCATTATATTTCGTTTTTTATTCATAAATAAAGCAACAAAATATCGATAATACAATACTGAAATAAAGAATAAAAAATCATTTAAAAAGGAAAGGGGCGCTCAAATACACATATCTTTTTTATTAGTTATTGTTTAAAAGTTATTTTATTTTTACAAAGACACAACCAGGAAGACATTTGATTTGTCTTTTTAAAAATAAAATGACTGTAAAATAATAACTAATACAAAAAAGTATGTTTATTTGAGCGCCCCTTTTCTTTTTAAAGGAATTTTTATTTAACTTTGGGCTTACATTTTTTTTAAAGATTTTTCAGAAATTAAAATGCTTGTGTAGTAGAAGTTTTGCTAAGATGAAAACTTCATTCAAATTACTCTTACAGCTGGAGAATGAATGACGCTTAAACGTAACGCGAGATACTGTGGAATCGCCCTTATGTGTTTCTAAAACTTATTCGACGTAATATAGGACTAAGTTATTTTATTCCTGATTATTTTGTAGAAATAGCACGGACACTTCACTCGATGAAATTGATAGTGTTCTAGCCATACGACACCTAATACCAGATCGATAGATTGCATGAAAACGTACATCGAATTGGCGGAGTTATGATGTATCTGCGACTTCTATCTTATTAGTTACATATGTAAAAGTATAAAAATATATATACGAGGGTCGTTCAATAAATAATGAAAGTGATCATGGTATGGGATGCATGAATGATTCTATTGACAGATAGTGTGATCAAAACAAAGTATGAACCTTTGTCCCTCATACAATACAATTTTGGATTTCTAAGTATGAACTATGACGTCATAGCATTAGCTTAAAGTAAGTACACTTGGGACACTGCTGAATCAGTTATTTGGCGGGACATTTGATTTGTTTGTATGAGACACGTGATAAAGAAGATTGCATAACATGACCCCCAGAAGGAGGTAAATTCAATTATATTTTGAATTGAATAAAAAGTATACAAATATCAGTATTTCAAATAGCCCATTTTCACTGACAAATTCCCAGTCACGGAGTCACTAATGTTGCGGAAAATCAAATAAATTAGGAAATTCTAAGAACTTTAACCAGTTTGGGCGATCCCATAGGATAGCTCAGATTATACAGGGCAGTTTGATGACGTTATCAAGGTGGTTTGGTCGGTACCCAAGCGTTTCGGCCGGTAAGGACCTGGTGAGGAGGTATAAGCCCGGTTCCAGGCCGATAAGGACACGGTATAGAACAGTATGAACCCGGGGACAAAATAAATCAATGCGGCCGTTGACATTTTTTGCTGATTGTTCACACCGTGTTGGACTCTGTTGCACTACTCTATTTGCGAAGGAGTCCTCTCTTAGTCTGAAGTAGGGAGTGTCGCTTTTGTATCATCAAATTATGTCCTCTGGTTCCTTTACTGTGGCGGCACTACAGTTACCCCTACCCCCAACCACTTCCTCCCACCCACTTTACCCCCCCCCCCCTAAAGAAAATCAATTTAGTTAAAATTAGAAAACAATTTTAGCATAAAAAGGCAATTATTTCCGCCCTGTGCGCACATTTGCTTACTAAATTTGGTTAAATTAGACCAAATGTTGACCATTTTCGCATAAAACAGTTAAATGTGTATACTAAATTAGTAAGTGTTAGACCAAATTTGACAATTTAAGCATAAAATAGCACAACAAATGTATGAGGCTGGTGCCGCCACTAGCTCCAACGCTGTAAGTGTATTTGTCACATACTCCGTTTTTGAAGCGGTTGAGTGTTGTTGCGTTGGGTGTCTTCGATGGCAGACTATTCCACAAATTCACAACTTATGAAGGAGTGCTCTCTTAGTCTGAAGAGATTTGCTTTCTGCATTTCATTTTCTGCATTCATGATTTTGTAAACCTGGATCAGGTCTCCCCTCTTCCTTCTATATATATGCAAGTGTTGGCAAATCTAGTTTCATTAACCTTTCTGCATAGGACATGTCTTGTAGTTTTCTGACTAGTTTGGTAGTTCTTCTCTGGACTCGCTCAAGTCTCAATTGCTAGGATGTCTTTATAGGGAAACCTACTTCATTTAGTGATATTTGTAGGGAGTGCTGGTACAGGGAAACCTACTTGATTTAGTGATATTTGTAGGGAGTGCTGGTACAGGGACACCTACTTCATTTAGTGATATTTGAAGGGAGTGCTGCTACAGGGAAACCTACTTCATTTAGTGATCTTTGAAGGGAGTGCTGCTACAGGGAAACCTACTTCATTAAGGGGAGACCCGTAAACTAATCGGATAGGCCTAGTAGATATCTGATTCACATATCGACATGGCTTATGCGACAGGGAAGCGATAGAAAGTCGATTTTGAAATCCACTTTTAAAATGCTTCTTGATTCAACTAGTTATAACTATTCGACTGACTAGCAAATCGTCTTCCTTCTCTAACAGTTTCCTTTCAAGTCAAATATTGATTATCAAGTGCTACTTATAAGACTACAATAGGAGGGTACTCAGCGCGTGACGATAGCGATATTAAATCGTCTCGAAGTTTATCCGCATTATTGAAGGGGCGATCGTAATTGGTGTTTACTGATCGCTATATTGACTGAATTATACATTAAAAATTACCTCAAAATAAGTCCAAACATGCTAAGTATTTGTTATGTATTAGGTCAACCATTTTAAGGTCTTATAACTCCCATGTCGCTTTAATAGATGGCCGTCGCAAATAAATAGATACTATCTCAAATTATTCTCTTTATTCTTTCATCTTTTAAATTGTATTTATATATTATGAACGCGTCGTTGGGTAGACGGGTGCAGCTGTTCTCTAATATCTTGTTGGGTTTTTAAATTGTACAGCGCTTTGAGGCCTCTGCTATTAGGCGCTCTATAAATCCCAGTTATTATTATTATTATTAGTATTATTAGTGTTATTATTATTATTATTGTTGTTGTTGTGAAAGTGTATCTTCAAATAAATAAATAAATAAATATCTATTTAAACCACCACTTTAATATACAAGATCCAGCAAATAGAGGATAAAACACAACATTTTGTGTCAATATGTTTAATTGGAAAAGGTTTGTATATCGTGAAGTGAGTGAGTTAAAAAAGAATAAAAAGGCAATGCAGACGGTAATTTACTTTTCATGCTAAAATAAAACATTTAAAAATAACAAAAGCATACAGGAATACAGATACAACAAGGCTTTTGAATGCACATGCATATGATACTGCATATTTATTTACAGTAGGCCTATTGCAGACCATGTTCAGACTCCTACCATGCGTTATATTGGCCTACATGTAAGCTACATGTAACACCATAACGCATTTTTATCAGGAATCTTTAAAACAAAAATGTGCCTATACCTTCAGTTTTTAACATTTACACGCGGCAGACGTCTGCAGAGGGCATTCTAAAATCGTACAAAATGTTTCAAAAATGTCAAAACTATTTAATTGAAGTTTTATCACTATATTTAGAATCGCTATGAGAAATGCCTTCAAATTGGCTGAGTAATTCTTGAGATAAGTCTTGAAAATTGGAGGAAAAAAAAACCAAACAGTTTTGTACATGGTATAGCCGCGTGGAAAGTACTACTAATAAAGATACAATGCATGTATTTAGCGCCTAACCAAAAATACCAAAGCGCTTAACACTTTCCACGCGGCGGTACAAAGCAGAATTTCCAGAAACCTTTCGTAACTTTATATCTATCTCAAGGATAACTGAACATGTTGATTTCACATGTTGATTTTAAATATGGACAATTAAATTCAATAATTTTGACATTTTGACGTACACGTTTGGATTGTCATCTGCAGACGCTTGCCGCGTGGAAAGTGTTAACATTAAAACAAATACATATATCACCGTGTGAAACAAAATAATCTAAAAAATCACAATATACATCATAACATAAAATATATTGCGTATCAAAAATAACTGGGCAATGAGCAGTTTTCGGTCTTCCTCTTTTATAATTTGCAGTTGGCAATACTCCGTTATAATGTTTCATTTCATTTATTTAATCAAGAAATAATATTTTGTTTCCAAGGCACGTTTTCTTCCTTCGTCAGTTTTGTACAAGTCCGATTATTAGTTACAAAAGATCATGTCCATTTTGACCAAATTAGTCATTTTCGTTGCGTTCAGGATCGTTATCATTCTGCTCAGCTGCGCCATTTTCGTTGCGTTCAGGTTCGTTATCATTCTGCTCAGCTGCGCCATTTTCGTTGCGTTCAGGATCGTTATCATTCTGCTCAGCTGCGTCATTTCCCCGGGGCTCTTCCCGACGTTGTTCCACCGCTCGTTGATCTTTACGTGCTTTCTGGCAGATGTTGTTTAGTTCTCTCACTACTTTACAGCTTATGTTGGTAGCGTTTACATTGTAGCAATGCAAAGAAATACTAATTTATGATCAAGTTGCCCGCGTGCCGTACTGAGATTCCTTTAAATATATTCAATAAACATGTATATCGATAATTAAACAAACTTACGTTTACGTTTTGATGTACTTGGTCTGTTTTCTGGGCGATTTCTTTCATCTTCGGAAGCCATGGTTTCTATATATACTTGCAAGCGGTTGGTGGATCTGCGTTAAATGTTGTTGTTTCACTATGATATGGTAATATCTGAGACCATCATGGTCTCAGGTAATATATATAACTTAAATGTGTATGGCGTTAAACAAGTCGTTCAACTTGATTGGTTAAATATGACTACAAAGGGGATAAGAGGAATTAAACCAATTAATATGTCTATTCATTAAATAGTCACTTGACATATCTTGAATGCTTGTGTAATACCATGCTGATTGAGCTGTGACAAACACACACTGAAATCGCGTTCTATGCGCCCAATATGAAGCACTAGAGCATAATATTATCACAGCCATTTAAAGTAGCAAGTACTACTAGAGATCACGTTGGCGCATTAAAAGATGCGGCCGTGTGATTACATTTGAAACACTTCTATTAAACGCAACTTTCATAACCCATGATTCATAACTTTATATATCAAAGTTTTAGGCCTACACGTTTTATTATATCTTCAAACTAAAATCATGAATATCTCTCCGATTGTAAGTAAACTGAGTTCCGAAGATCTTGACTTAAGTCCAGTTGGCGAGTGGGAAATTTCCCCAATAGCTTTGCCGACAACTGAAGTTTCGTATGAATGTATATGTAATGCTAAAGAAAGGACGGTATCCTTAAGAAAACGGGAACTTTTCTACTACCCGGCGCCCATCAGAAGGACATCTTGAACCTGTTGGCAGGAAACCGCTCTACAAAAAGTACCCACAGATCGTCACAGTCACCAAAACCAAACTTTTAGATCACGGCTATGCAGCTCACTCACGTCGAAGTGAAACCTGGGCGTCTGTTGGCGTATCAGCTAAAACTTTGAAAACAGATCTTGTGAAAGAAGTTGACGGTTTAGAAAGTATAAGTGAAACTGTTGTTCGACAACTCTTTACGCCACCAAATAAGAACCACAAGAGCAGCGCAAGGTATCACCATGTTATCGACGCCAAGATAGGAACAAAACATAATGATCTCTCGCGTGAATCATCGGATTCACATTATTGCCGCGCCCAGGTTAATTATGCCTTGCAGATGGGAACTTGTTTTGACGACGAGACTTTACTGATATCTGCTGACGACAAGAACAAGTTGGTGGTTGGTGGTCACACTCCTTGTGTCAATCGTTATCAAAAATTCCACACCTACTTCCTCAAAGGCGATGAAGTGCATACGGCCGATCATAACTTTTCCAGTGGATATAAGATTATACCAAGTGGATATATGGTCTTGGAACGAAAGAGAGGAGAGCCACTTGTTGTCTTGGATCGGAATGGACGCGCTAGGTTCAACTATCCACACACGGGACCTTTATATGTGTCACTGAGAGGCAACAAGTTTTTCCGCGCCACCTCATACAACCACTATGATGATCTGCGACCAATCTTAGAGGAGGCAAAAGAACGCGGAAAGAACAGTGTCATTCTGATTTGTGACAACGGACCGGACTGGACAAAGCACAGTGTTAAGGTCGCCATGTGCGTTGGAAGATTATGGCGTGATCTGGGACTCGACTATGTTGGTGTCGTCGCATACTGCTCAGGCGACTCGCGGTTCAATATGGTTGAACATGCTTGGTCGCCGACTACAACGTGGTTAGGCGGGATTATGTCTATCGGCCACCCTTCCTGGGGAATCTGCAACTCCGGACAAACAGACGGGGATATCAGAAGATGAACGCAAGGACAAAGAAAAGCGCGTTCTAGACATTGCCGCAAACAAGGTTAAACATTGCATTGATGGCAAGGAACTTGACGGATTCCCGGTTATCGCGACTGCGGTACCGTCCGGGTCTAAACATGTATATGATGATGAAGCGGACATTGAAACCCTTACAACGGCGCAAATGACTATCATTAATAAAAGTGATACCCTCAAGGAGAAGCTGAGAGAATTTCGCTTCCTGGAAAAGCATTCGGTACAGCGGCGCTATGCCCTTGAATTCTCAAAATGTGAAAGTCCAGACTGCGAACACTGTCAGAGTCATCCATTTAAATCTATATACAAAACTCATGACATTTTTGCGTGCAAGTGGAGGATGTCTCCTCCCACCACTGATGACAACTGGAGAACACTACATGTCGTGGAGAGAAATGGCATCTCAAGCTTACAACCAAACTGTGGAAATACCACAGCTTGACCATGGCCTATCGGTATCATATACATATGAAGGAGATAGCATGTGCAATAAGGAATTCTGCAGAAAAGTGTTCCAAAGCAGAGCGGATCGCGACAGACACGAGAAACTGATCCACTCGGAGTTGAGATGAATGAAAGTAATTCTTTCCTGACATTTACGTTATATCAAGATGACCCGGGCTCAAAGACGATGATGTTAATACAATTTTTGTTTTAGTTTAATACATTGTAAATATGTTTGTAATACCATCTCCAAATGTGAAGACAATTGGTTGAATATTACGCCTTCTGTGGCGAGATTTATCATGCATTATTTCAGCTTTTTTAAATGCTTGTTTAACACTTTCCACGCGGCAGGCGTCTGCAGACGACAATCAAAAATTGTACAAAATGTTTCAAACATGTCAAAATTATTGAATTTCATTGCTAATAGAGGAAATCACCATGTGAAATGCATTCAAATAATACAAACGTGCCTAGTATTTGTTAAGTTATCCTTGAGATTACATGAAAGTGACTAGCCGCGTGGAAAGTGTTTTAAGATTAGAATAATGTGTATTGAGCGCGCTACATTGTGTTAGAATTTCTTGTCATGAGTTTTTGAATTTAAGTTAGATTCGAGCATTAACCAAACTCTGAAGTTTAACATTAGGTAAAATTAATATGACTAACACTTCATGGTTGGACGCCATCCATACTATTGCATTTTTTAAATAATTCTATTTCTAGGCGTTTAAAGCTGTTAAACTTGCCGAAAATAAGTATTGTTTTAGTATTAAAAAAGTACTGGTTTGAACTTTCACTTCTAATTTCTCAAAGACGATGATGTTTATACAATTTCTATTTTTGTTTTCCACATTATAAATATGTATTTAATACTATCTGCTAATGGGAAGAAAATTGGTTTGATATTATGCCTCCTGTGATGAGATTTGTCATGAAACATTTCGGAGTTTTTAAACGGTTTTTGTTCTTATAGAATGACGTGTATGCATTTGTAATAATTATGGTGTTTAACATAGTAATGCTTTATGTTGTTGTGAAAATTAATGCTCAATATCATGACTCTTGATATGGGAGCGCTTAAATTAAATAAAAACAAAACAGGAGAGTTATACATAAGTTCACATTTGAATAGCTAACAGAAACGCTTCAGGGATACCATTCATAGAATTAGGATGTTTATACAATTTGTGTTTTTGTTTAATACATTGTAAATATGTTTTTAATACTATCTCCATATGTGAAGACAATTGGTTGAATATTACGCCTTCTGTGGCGAGATTTATCATGCATTATTTCAGACTTTTTAAATGCTTTGCTTGTTTAACACTTTCCACGCGGCAGGCGTCTGCAGACGACAATCAAAAATTGTACAAAATGTTTCAAACATGTCACAATTATTGAATTTCATTGCTAATATAGGAAATCACCATGTGAAATGCATTCAAATAATACAAACGTGCCTAGTATTTGTTAAGTTATCCTTGAGATATACATGAAAGTGACTAGCCGCGTGGAAAGTGTTTTAAGATTAGAATAATGTGTATTGAGCGCGCTACATTGTGTTAGAATTTCCTGTCATTAATTTTTGAATTTAAGTTAGATTCCAGCATTAACCGAATTCTATAGTTCAACATTAGGTCAAATTAATGTGACTAACACTTCAGGGACGCCATCCATAATATTGCATTTTTTAAATAATTGTATTTCTAGGCGTTTAAAGCTAATAAAGTTGCCGAAAATGAGTACATTGTTTTAGTAAAAAAGTACTTGTTTGAACTTTCACTTCTAATTTCTCAAAGACGATGATGTTTATACAATTTCTGTTTTTGTTTTCCACATTATAAATATGTATTTAATACTATCTGCTAATGGGAAGAAAATTGGTTTGATATTATGCCTCCTGTGATGAGATTTGTCATGAAACATTTCGGAGTTTTTAAATGTTTTTGTTCTTATAGAATGACGTGTATGCATTTGTGATAATTATGGTGTTTGACTGTGTTATTCTGGGTGATCAAGAATATTTTTATAGCGAGTGCAATATATTCTTGTATCATCCGAAAATAAGACATTCAATATTATTATTATTATTTATATAACAGACCGTTTTGATAAAAACTAAATAAGTTAGCTTGAACTGACCTTCTCTGCGCTTATATACTCACGCGCACATATTCTGCGCCGCACAAAAAAATATAGGACGGGAATATCTTTTGAATATTGGATGCACATCCGGGAACTTGGTGCACAATATTCAATACACAATTTTATTGTACCGTTTAGAAGGCCCATTATAAATAATAATTATATTTATATGTTAACTTCCAGTAAAATTTGTGGTTGTCGCGAAAGTGCATTTTGGTTGTTCGTGGCTCATTTTGGTTGTCTCGGGCAACCGGAAAACCACTTAATTCGACCGCTGAACCTACAAACAAAATGAATATATTTGCACGTTTTTATTTTTGTGCATGCTGATATTTGTGCGAACAATTCCACTTTTGCAGTATTTGAAATCCCAACTGCCCAATTATGTTCTACTTGAAATTGAAGAGAGAGTCTAGGCATGGTGAATAATATCATATTTTTATTCAGTATCATCATTTAAAACAAAATCTTAGGTGAAAGAAAACAAACCCTTTTCTAAGGTAACATAGATTTCAAGTTGTTTCACTGTTTTGTTTTTTATTTCTTTGTTTAGGATTGTTTTTGATATTATTATTTGTTTGCTTGTAGGTTTTTATGGGGTTGAAGAATTAAAATTTTCTTCAGAAGTTTACAAAAACATTTTCAACAAATTGTCAAAAATTTGAAAATATCTTGCCGTTCAAACAAGTTTTTTTTTTATCACCTTAATTAATAATGAATTGCAACAAGTGGTAAAATAGTGAGATATATAATTATTGTGAGTTGTTGCTTAGATATACACTTTGATTAGTTACATAATTTGCAATACAAAATAAAACTTGTAACATTAATTGACATGAACAAAATATAAAATATAATTTTTTCGGTTAAAATATAATAAAGAAGAGTAATATAGAAGCTTTTGGCTTTAATCATATATAGTTCTACAATTAATCTGATATGCATGAATTTATATAAATGCTATAACGTCTACTAAAGAAACTATGACTTTAACCTTAAAGCTTCAAGGTATGTTTTTGAAAATAAAACTATCAGAGGAGAAAAACTGGTCAAACTAGGGTAAAGTCAAGACACGCCTGTGCCAAGAATCAAACCAGGGTCGCTTCGCGTCATTCCTGCCATGGAGTCGGCTTCATATAGATTTTTCTCAGCCTATGATAGTCAGTCTGATTGTGTCACAAAACTTGGGAAATGCACGCTACCAGCACCTAGTAGTGTAGTGTTTTGAAGTGATGAAGAAGGTAAGGGTTAATTGTTACCAATTGATTTACCTAATCAATAAACATATTAAAGGTGGATAACCTGATCAAATTAATATTTTGATATCAGAAGAGAGACCGTATTCTCATTACACCTACAGAAATTTAGGGCCGAGATGTTTTAGATTCTACGAGTGAAAATGTAGTGAATTACCACCAAAAGTGGTTAATCACCCAAATGGTTTTATTTATCTATACCAAAGTAATATAAGTACCCCTTTCTGTTCTTAAAACTATTACCATTATAGGTTCATTGGCATAATATAAAGCTAGGTGAAGAAATCGTAAGCTAAAATATAAACATTTTACTTTTATCTCCTACTCCTAATATTAACTGTAAATTAAAATATAACATTATAAGCTAGTTTGAAATTAGTTTACTTTCTGCTGAGGTAAAGCACTAACAGGCCTAGTCTCAGTAAAGTAGGTACCGTATTATTGGTTGTATGTGCCCAGATGAGCAACAACACATCTGAGTACAAAACAAGCATAACAGGTCACCTTTGATATTTTTGGCAAAATCTGTAGAAAGTTACTAAGTTCAATTTACATTGACACAAAGTTAGATTGGATCCATTAGTTTATCAAACAATAATATATGTACAGTTAATATAATCAATTGTTATTATATTAATTGGAACATTGAGATATTTGGCTAATGCAATCAGTAATATTGATGCAAGTTACAGCCAGCCCACCAAACACATAACGTTATAAAAACGTTTGTAGGCTTTTAAAACGTTCAACATACACCCCAAGTATTGAAGTTTCTGTTTATCTACTTGAGACCAATTAAATAACTTTTAAGTAAACATTCAAAAGTTGAAGTTGAATTTTAGATTAACCTTTTGTCATGATCCTATAAAGATTACATCTAAATATTACATGTAAATGGCAGAGACTCAACCTATCCATTCAAGATATCAGCATCCAAACAGAGTTAGTAAGGACGGAGGTTCATATGGACATTTCAAAAACAGTATGCACACACCAATACGTGGTAGAGGCAAATAATTACTATTACTAAATTAATAATATATACCTTTTGTATATGAAAACATTGTATGTCTTAAACTAACTAATGAACAAAACAACACTATTTTTCATTTTAAAATAGCATTATATAATAAAATCGATATAATTTCTTTCTTTTCAAAAAAATAAAACAATGCACTGATATAATGCAAATAATAACGCCAACCTTTTGCTTAATGGATTACAAACAGTATCATCTTTGCGCTGTTGAATCAAACCTATTTACCAGGTATTTGTATCACATAATTTTAAGTAAGAGTTTAGAATTCTGGATCCCTCATATTTGAATTGTTTTGAAATATTGGAAGAATAACCCACACATGATTTGTCCATGCTTATCATCAAACTGTGTAGGTCTTAGTCAGGATATATCACTATCTTCTCCATTAATATATTTATATACCGATAAACACAATCTGTACATGAAAGAAATCAGAGTAAAGGCACAGGGTAGTGATATGGGATGGGGTGGGTGTGTGAGTTGGGGCAGGGGTTATCCTAAAATTCAAAGGGGTGCTCTGTTAAACAATTTTTAAACACTTTTTTAAAGATTACTAATGTCTACCAATATATATTTCAGTATTTTGTTAATGAATTTGTGAAATGTATCAGATTCATTCTGTCAAATAAATACTAAGTAAATATCACAAGAATAGAAATGTGCGAATATATGTCTATCTAAGGAAACGCTAACATTTGTCATCAAAAGGCACATTTTTAAGGAGGGGGTGGGGGTTGTAGACAGTACAATCTTAGCTATTTATATCAGGTGATGACATTATAAACCTTAACGCTTTCCACACAGCTATTTGGTCTTACCATATTATACAAAACAGATTTTTCAGAAACCTTTTTCCAACTGTTAAACGTCTATTTCAAGGATTACTGAACGAATAACTAGGCATGTTTGTACTTATTTTAATGCATTTTCGTGGTGATTCCAGATATGCCACATGGAAAGTATTAAGGGCAGTGTCAACCCGGCACTTGTTTCAAAGATCGAATTTTATATTTCTCTATTATTTTATACTTTTATATGTATTCTATCATTACCATCATAAGTTACTAATCGGAAGCTATTATTTCCCGTACTTTTGGGTGATTTTAAATTGTTGTTTTGGTAAGTTTGAGTCAGGAAAAGGCGCATAGTTATTTGGCGGGAATTTAAGCGGAGTTCCGCGCTTTTCAAATGCTGCGACAGCTGTTCGATCATTGCGTCGCGCGCTGAAACTTCCCGCGCGTAATACTAAACGCGCCGCTTAATATCCGCGACGTAGACGCGAAAAACAAAAGAGCGCAAAACAATGTCTAAAATGTAAACAAAGGCCAATCTTACGATCATTTAAATTTCAGTTTTCTTCCAATTTCTTCACATTGTGACAATATAAATTGAATCTGATAGTTTATTATGATTGTTCATAATAGTATACTCGCTTTTTAGGTCACACGCCCGTGTGTTCCATGAACATTTAGCTTTAAATGGTGGAAAATGTCAATATTTTTACTAAATCGATGTTTTCTAGAAGTTCAAATTTGAAGGAATTTTACGAATTTTCAGACAACATAACTAAAAATATATCAAACTATCAGGTAAGCTTTTACTACCATTGTGTAGAGGACTTTCAGCGCTAGGAGGTAATTTTTTATTTTTTCGATTATGGATTTTAAACTCGAGATATGCATCCATTTCTAGCAAAATGTACGCAAAAAACCACGACTTTTACACTTTTCCGATGTTTTTAGCAATATTTCCAAAACCAAGCTTTATTTTGGAAAAAGAAAAAATTGCCTCCTAGACAAAATTGTTTTGTTTACAAAAACGTATATTAGAACAAATTACCATTTTGTATTTTATAGTTATGCTGTCTGAAAAATTTGGGGTAAAAAAATGGCTTTTTGGTTCATTTCTCAAAATTTGGTTTATTTGGTATCACATTGATATCACCATCGGCTTCCTTATCAAATTTCCTTTCTATAAATGTATACTTTTATGTACTTTTATTCAATATTCTCAAACTTAGAAGCAAAAGTTGATCATCAAAATAATAGGGTTGACACTTCCCTTAAGTTAGTGCTGCATACCATACTACAGAGAGAAATCAGGTTTTTTAAACATTTGATAATCTGTACCAGGATTTTAATAAATACAAACTGGATATCCAACAACTCACACTATATTTACCTGGAACTTGGCCCTATGATATGCAAAATGTAACATTTAATAACAATCTCATAATATATTCCATATTAAAAGATCTTTCACTGTGCTTCAATATATTAATTACATCAATGTTAACCTGTTCAGCATAATGAAGTCAAGTCCACACAGTCTGACAATGTTTAGAAACTTGCAGGCATAGCCTCTATTGGGTGTGTCTAACTGTTGTTGCAATTAGACAAAGAAATTTTGCTACACATACATGTCTTCATTTATCATATGTGTCCCCTATTTACTCATTCCTCTTGTTGTTACATATATACCATTGCTCTCTGCTACTTATTTCAGTACATTACAGGTTGCCACCATTGACTCTTTCCTATTGTTGCAGCATATAGACAACTGCTCTCTGCTACTTATTTCATTATAGACGCCCTCCGATGGCTCTTTCTTGTTGTTGCTGCATATAGACAACTGCACTCTGCCACACAGATAGTGCATGCTGTAGTTGTAGTGCGTGCTGGGGTTGTATATCATTGTCTAGATATTTATCCATGTCGTGTACAGGGTGTCCTTCCTTGCTATCTATATATGCCTCCAGCACAGCAGCAATGCTATGGGGAAAATAACATATGTAATGTAGTGTATAGTTAGTTTTTAGCATTGTATTATGTTCATGTAAGTATGAATTATGTTCTGCAAGGCCAACATCTCAAAAATTGTTATTTTGTATATGGATTTGATTATATTCTTTCTTAATTGAAGAATTAAGAAGTGCAGAATTAGCCAAAGTTCATGAAAAGAGAACAAGTAGTCTTTACACTTAATTATAGTCGGCATCAGAGAAGTTTGGCACTTTTTTCTGTGACAACTGCGTACAGCGTAAACACAGAAGTGCGTTGTAGACCAGCGTCACAACAGCATTATCTTTGAGCAATTCGACGCATCGCGGTATCTGTAATCAGATTGGCCGCCATCGTATCTATGGGTCATGTCCCCGCCCACACGCTCCTTAACTAGATCACACGTATTGGCTACTTTAAAAAGTGCCGAAGTTATCTGCCGACAACTATAGCATAAATAAAGCATTCATCTTTTGTTGAATCATTTATATAGGGCGAGTACAAAAATAACTGTACTCAACTTTGGGATTTTATTTCTGTATCTGTGCAGACATTTCTCCGATTATTTATTTTGACAGAGAGACTGTCTCATTAGCGTTCAACAGAATTTTAGATAGTTAAAATTGGTCGAGGAAAAAAACATGTTTTATGCCCATTTAGATCAAAGCGTGCATTTTAAAAACTGAACAAGATTTCTGATATTTCTCTAATAAGCTCTTTTGAATTTCACTGTTGAATAATGGCGCACACTCTGATATGATCATCACAAAAGCCCAACTTCTATCTTTGCTCTTCTGAATTCATGAAATAATGACATAGTTTTGTCATTATCTTGCATTCAATATATGAAAATAATATCTGAGCATGTTTGATTGTCTTACTAATTAGCTATTGTGTCTCATTCATGTATCCACTTTACCAAAATAGTCATAACTGTACCATGAAATGTTGTGATTTTTTCTTCTGATAACAGTAAATAAATGCAGCTTTTGATTCAAGCATTGGTTGCCTTCATATTCTAGTGAGAAATATTTTAAATACTTATTTTATTTGGGGTACAGTTTTTTCTTACTCACCTTGTATTCCATTTATTGTATCCCAGTATGAAAATATTCTTGGAAGTTATGAATTTCTTGAAATATTGGCTTGATAATAAAAAGGGTTTTTTTAAACAGAAACCTCACCAAACCTAAATGTGGTAAAGGGTCAAAAACAAAATGACAGTCCTACAGAAAACAAACCTAATTTTTAGTTTTGAGGTATAAATAGGAAATAGGCTTAGGCAGGGTTTCTATCACTGAATAAGATTTTTACATCTAGTTGAGAACTAGTAAGTTAGGTCCAAGACTAAACTTAAGGCATCAATCAACATTCAATAACATACAGCTTACCTCCATTTAGAGATATTTTGGTCCGGGTTGCCAGCCTTCTTGAGATGCAATGCAATATATTCATACAATTCAGCAACCAAGTGCTCTACATTGAGGTGCCTCAATGATTGGTCAAGTTGTATGACTTGCTCACGGCTGATTGGTTGACGGAAATCTTGCTGTACGCCTTCAAATGGATCCTTTAAGATAGTAATAAATAGCCAGGCAATGGGTATAGTGTGTGTTCTTGAAAGAGACAACTTCAGTTGGCAAGGGAAATTTATAAAGTAACATTACATTATATACCTGGCTCTTTTCTGATTTCTTTCAATACTCTACTTTTTTCTTTTTTTTTAATCTTTTATTGTTTGTTTCTATCATAATTTTCATGTTTACATTGCATTATCGATACATTTTTCATATGATTTTCATCATGTTTACATTGCATATCATGTTTAGCACATTTTCATGTACTTTTCAGCATTTTTATATTTTTATATGCTTTTCGGCATGTTTACATTCATAATTTTCACATTTTATGTATAGCACATTTTCATATACTAGTACATTTTCATATGCTTTTCAGCATGTTTACATTTCATATCATGTATAGCACATTTTCATATGCTTTTCAGCGTGTTTACATTTCATATCATGTATAGCACATTTTCATATACTAGAACATTTTCATATGCTTTTCAGCATGTTTACACATTTCAATTACATATAACACATAACACATTTTCATGTGCTTTTCATGTTTACATTGAATATCATTACAATTTCTTTTCAGCATTTTTATATTTTTATATACGGCATGTTTACACATTTGTATATGCTTTTCAATACTCTACTATCTCCACTAGTTTTCATGGGGGATAATTTAATTTATTCACAAAGTGATAAAAATGGTAGGGTGCATTAAAATCCCATTTTCTTGTCTCTTTACCATATCTCATCTCAAATGCCACTATCATAAACTATAAGTATACTGACTAAAAATAGAACTCAAAAGTAATTATAATTCTTATCTTCTGTGTAACCAGAACATTTCACCTGTTACGCATACAAAAACAAAATACCAGCAGTATTTTATGGGGCACTGAAAGATACATATGGGAGTGCGCTCTTAATTTCCCTGGAAATCAGGTTTTTTTGCACCTACGTACTTCTTAGCCATTATACAAATACTACATTTGTAGAGGGGAAATAGAGCAAACTATTTTCCCGAGGTACTGGCTACGGGCCTATCACCCCAAACTCGAAGGGCGAGGGGTGATAGGGCCCGTAGCCAGTACCTAGGGAAAATAGTGTGCCCTATTGCCCCGATCATACCATGTAGTATTTGTTTTATTACACCTCACTGTGACTCTGGGGATGAGGTTGTAGGGAAATAGTCAAAACTATAGGGAAATAGTACTTGTGATAGGAATTACTTAATTCTCCTTCTATTGTGTAACATTTCATGATTTGGTCATTTCAAAATTATCAGCACCACACACCACATTAATTGCTTCAACCAAATGTCTATCTAGAGCCATTATTCAAATCTTTCCCCATATATAATTACATGTAAGAGTTCCAACGTACCTATCTATTGAAATAATATATTTGTTATCATTTTCCTCAGCAAGCCTAGTAGATTGCATTGACAGTCCATATATGCGCCACTTTTCCAGTTATCTAGGGTGTACTTTCACACCTCGGTCGCTCACTAGGGTATACCCCATTTCATCCTAAAACTGTTCTCTCCATCCAAATCGCACTTTTTACACCATTTTTAGGTCAACTTGAGTGAAATTCAGCATTTTTGACAGTCTGGTCTGTTTGAAAATAATTACTTTTGCTAAATTACTTTTTGCTTTGCTAATCAGTTAGGTGGGCACTAAACGTTTTTGACAGGTATGTGCGGTGCAAATATTTGCATGTAGTCAAAGATATTGAATTGACCACCACAGAAATGTGGCCCCTACATCAAAAGGGGGACTTTACGGCTGTGTGTTTTTCAAGATATAGATGAAAACAGACAGAAAAAAAGAAAGAAAATAATAAGAATTTAGGAGTCATTTTCATTCGTAAAATCTGAATATCTTGATCAATTTTAATAAATTTGAGAGCACACACTTAATAAACTCAGAATTGACTTCACCTGCAAAGCCCGCCCCCCCCACCCAATTTTGATGTGCTGCATCATATATTTTTAATCTTATTTTACTTTGAATAGTGTATCAAAAATTTAAAAGCATTGTACAACCTGTTTATTTTATAGAGATTGTAATTAAGCTGATCAAATAACATTCTCCTAAGTGAAAACGCTAGCTTCATAAACCTTTCCAAGAAAGTTTTTTTTGCAGAATATATCACAATTACCTGTTTATTGTCTAGTAGTCTCTGAGCCCTTTCCACGGCTAATACCTGCCATAGCGATAGGATGTGTTGCAGACGGCAATGTTGCTGTGCCTATAGATCAAAACAACATCACAAACATTTATCAAGTAAAAGTATAATTCTATTCCAGAGGAGGGGGCGGGTGTTGGCAGGGTGCACAAGCATGGTATGACACCAAAACGAGTCAAAAGGGCTAAGGGCTGTAGACAAGTTATTCAAGTTACATGCCTAAAATTGAAGTATAAGGTTTGTTAAAAATATCCCTGAAACATGCTTAGGATTATTTAAGGTGAGGTGACAAAATTAATGGCCATACATTGTAAGTCTTAATTTATGAAAGTGGGTCAAATAAAAGACGCATTGAATGAACTGATCAAATACAATTTTTGGGCCTCAACTATCTGTTTAAATAGAAATTTGTCAAATTTTCTATTCGGACCATGCCATATTCTTGTTCAGGGATGTTTTTATACAGAACAAAACAAAACTTGTTTAGCGGTTT
Source organism: Ophiura sarsii (assembly GCA_035610835.1). Lineage (NCBI taxonomy): Eukaryota > Metazoa > Echinodermata > Ophiuroidea > Amphilepidida > Ophiuridae > Ophiura > Ophiura sarsii. Next base: position 19,218,561 of record CM069444.1, read on the forward strand.
ACTTGTGAAAAAATCTTGGTCAGTGTGTTTACATTGTCTCTATTTGAGTGCCCACGCACCGTTTTGGGATTATTTAATCAGGTTCTGATGTAATTTTTTTAATAGTTAAAATTGTGCGTTTAAACTAAACTGCTCACAAAAAGTATCGTAACACTTAAACATGATCGAATTAAAGAATGGTCCGAAAGGGTATGGATTAAACAAAGCTAAAAACCCAGTGCATAATTTTGTTGTGCGTATTTTGAAACCTCGATTGTTGAGATACGATATTGCGGAGCGGAGTTATTGTCATTTCAATGGTCGTAGGTCCAGTTTCCAAGGTGACAATCACCCTATAGAAAGAGGTTTGCATTACTGTTTAGAATGATCAGATTCGTGATTTTCAATAGGGATGAGTGTCACCTTGGAAACTGGACCCACGATCATTGAAATGACCATAACTCCGCTCCGCAACATCGTATCTCAACGATTGAGGTGTCAAAATACGCACAACAAAATTATGCACTGGGTTTTTAGCATTGTTTAATCCATACCCTTTCGGACCGTTCTTTAATTCGATCATGTTTAAGTGTTACGATACTTTTTGTGAGCAGTTTACATACTTTACTATAGTTTAATTGGTTCCAAACTGTCGAGAAATATTCGGTTTTATCTCTCGCCGTGCAAAAGTAATCTAAGCGTACACGTGCGATTTTGGCCACACGTCCATGCATGTGGGGCATAGTGCGCTTTTTGCATTTTTGTTGCCACGTCCTTATGTATTCATTTGCTGCTGTAATGAGGCTTTGCCAATTTGGAACTGATCAAACTATAGTTATAAGGAAATACAGATTTCAGATTATTGTCAGTCATCACTACCTTTGGGCTAGGCTTGAGGCCTCGATCAATTGGCAATTTAAGCATCTGATGCAGGTACTCTTTGATACGCATTGAAGGTTCACCCGCTGTGTTTACTAGGAATCCAATGGCGATATCTAAGGCTGCGAGGCAGTCGCAGAGATCAGGGAAACTCCTCAGTTCCGAGAGAATCTGGTGCTTGATGGCAGGTGACAAACTCTCCTGTGAAAATAGAGATAATAACCAAGTTTGTTACTGAATATAACATGACTATAATTTGATAGAGATATATTTTGATCAGGCCACATGGCTAGAAAGCATTACCAGAAACATAATATGGTTTAGAAAGATGGAAAAATACGTAGTAATGAATTTCATTCCCAGTGGCCACATGTTTAATAAAACAAGTTTCAAAAACACACACATTGAAGTCATCCATTCCACTGTATTCAGAAATTCATTGAACTCCCATTTAACTGCAATGTAGCAAATGACCAAAATATGGAAGCCTCTCTCTGGAGAAAATTCAAACTTTGGCTGTTAGCCTCAACGGTAGAGTCAGTGCTGTCATATGGATGCGAAGCATGGTCCATTACTCCAAAGTTAAAGAACAAGCTTGATAGCTTTTACACCAGAATTATGAGAGTAGTTCTCAATATCAACTGGAAACAACACTTATCAAATATCCAATTGTATGGTGACCTCCCCAAAATACGCCAGAAGATTCAGAAGCGATGAAAAGGTTTGCTAGCCAATGTTTCAGAAGTGAGGAGCCAGTATCTAAAACTGGTGCATTGGATTCCGAAGCATGGCAAAAGAAAACTTGGAAGATCTGCCCTGACATTTAACAACATTCTAAAGCAAAACACTGGATTGGACACCTGTAACATCAAGACAGCAATAAAGAACTGAAAGTGTTCACATACCTGAGGTTCGTTTGCCCATAGAGCAGTGTTATTCCCTGTTGCCTAAGCAGTAAGTATTGAGAAACTAATCAGGCTACAAACCACATCACTTTACTGTGTATAAGACAGTTAACTACCACTCACCTGAGGTATCTTGGTCCTCAGAGCTTGGAAGACGGTTGCATCCCTGGAATCTTGTCGGAATACCAGGTGCTCAATCTTCTGCACCAGCTTGGGCCTGCCTTGTACAAAGCGTTCCTTGATCTGGCGCTGTAGCCCATTAAGGTTGTATGTGAGGCTAGTGCCCTGACTGCCGGCCTCCATAGTGTAGTCACAGTGGGAGAGAATCATGGGTAATAGATCTCTCTCATGATGGTAGGCTATGAGGTGACCAATGGATGCGTCACATGGGTTGATGGCGGTTGCTCTATTGGAAGAAGAAAAAATAACAAAATAGGGTATGACATTTGGGTGGGGGCACTCATTACTTTTTGTAGGGATTTTAGCTCTAATGGAGGTAAGTAATACAAAACCAAAGGCGATATCGAACGATATACTGCTATCTAAGTCTGACATTAACATCCATCACATATATATCTGATGCACATAGGTCAAACAGCGGTCAATAGTGAACCTTGTATAAACACAGGAAATCAATCACAATTTGGTGACTGGTATACTAATGTTAAAATCTGTCACACTATTTGTTGTTTGCCTAACTGAAATGAATCAAAGTAACCCTAATCTCTGGACATATTGTCGACTTTGAACCAGTTCCACAAATGCTGATAACTTTGTAGAGTATTGGCTAGTACGTTTTGTGGGAGGGCTGCGATTTGGGAAATACATCTCTGACACATTTTAACTGCCGGACCAAACTGCTCTTAAGCTTTAAGTATCCTGCGCTCCTAAACAAAGTACTTACTTGGGGAGTCCAGGTTGCACACTGTGGTAGGTTTCTATGAAGCCATTGTGCGTGCTGATCAGGAAGTCAACAAGGGCAGTAGAGCAGACACCAGCTTCGCGCCGTGTTGGCAGCAGCATGGCTAGGCAGCTTGACTCGGTCATAACATTGATGCAGCGATCACGCGGCACAGTAAGACCACCTTAAATGACATATGGGATAAAAAGATTATAGTGGTGTGTGTGTGTGAATGTACATTGGGAAAGTACTATATAGGCCTCATATGAGAAATATTCAAAGATGATTTCATGTCAATTATGACAAAAAGCCAATGAATATCAGGGGAAATGATGTCATTAAAAGGTTTCTTAGAACAAAACTCTAGGAGTTTGGATGCAGGGCTCAATAATACAAGTACAGAATCAGGAATGAGCAGTATAGTATCTTGTCACTACCAAGGAATATTCAAAATGGCTATTTACAATGTGAAGACCAAATGATGACTCCTTTAGTTTGCAGACTATATCAGCTCAATTATTTTGTCTCAAAACTATCACACATATTTATAGGGCTTGTGATACCATGCCTAACCTAACTAACTCCACGGGGCTATCTTTCCTGAGCATTTACAAAGTATTCTGATAGCAAGAAATTATTCATTTGGGAGACCCATTCGTCCCATGTGTTCCACACTTTAGGCATTATCTTATCAGGTGTGCATTTTAAGGCACCATTAAAATTGCACTATTAGAAAGGTTAACCATATTTTAACAATTTGTACTTTACTTGATCAAGTTAGGGTATGGCATGCGTCTGCAGACGACATTCCAAAATTTCACAAAAAGTTTTAAAAAATTCAAAACTATTGAATGTCATTACCATATTTGGAATCAGAACGAGAAATGCTTTAAAATAAGTACAAACGTGCCTAGTTTTGGTTCAGTAATCCTTGAGATAGACCTTGAAAGTTGGGAAAGGTTTCTGAAAAATCTGTTTTGTTTATGGTAAAACAAAGATCCATGTAAAAAGTGTTAATGATATATATACTCACCATAATCTGGTATTTGTTCCCTGACATGATTCCATGTATCTATGAATACACTTATTAGATGCTGGATCTGCATTTGGTCTTGACCTATAACATGTCAAATTAGATGACATTTGTTTTAATTCGTTGCTTTTGACATGGAGATATTTCTCTGTATGTTTACAATTTATAGATTTCATACAAGGTGTAAGCGTGTTTTGATGGATGGAGACTGACTGGAAACAACTAGCATATATCTCCTAGTGGGAAAGCTAAAAGAGGTAGCAGAAGACGCCCTTCAGTACCATCAAGAGGGATATTCACTGCTACTCAGAGTCTTTTTTTCTTTTTTGTATATAAAGAGCAAATGTGAACAATAGCCCAACAGACATTAACAAAGTTAATGAACTGAGTGATTACAAATCAAACTGGTAACTCTCTACAGAGAGTTCTGATGGCAAATCAATTGGTTCACTGCAACTCAGAAAATAACCAAAATAATCAAAATACAAGTAAACACAATGAAGAAGGTGGCGTGGGTCAGGAAGATATATCAGATCATAAATTGTATAGCAATCTAGCCGATCTTAAAGGCTGTCCCAGGGTTTGTATTCTTCTCAGCCTGGTTTCCTTTCAATTTTATTTTGAGGGGGGGGGGGGGGGGGGGGGGGGGTGAAGGGGCTGACTATGCCACTGACTTGAACCTCTGAACATCTATAGCTAATTGACACTTGATGACTAAGAATGATTGGAGGTCAGACATACCTCATGTGAATGAGGAGTGCGTGGGTTCAAAGCCTGTCCACAAACACTATTGTTTTGTTCACAGTTGAAAAAGGCTGATGGCCTCTTAAACAGATTAAACTACTGTAAAAGTGGAATTGTTTGCACATGTAAATGTTTGCGCTGCGCACATTTTGAACAATTTTCCTTGGTTTTATTTTCGGGATATAGCTTCTATACATAGACCTAAACAGTGACAAAATGAATATATTCACACGTTTTTATATTTCGCACTTGCTGATTCTAGCATGAAAAGCGCGAAAATAAATGTAGCGCGACCATTTGCACTTTTACAGTATATAAGAGTTAAAATACAGTTCTTGTTGGAAAACTATTCAGGAGAAATCAAGATCATATAATTCTGACCTGTAGGTAAGTTATCCACAAAGTCCTGTATACTCATTGATGTGGCTTCTGCGGCATCGATACGGCGATGGTATTTATCAATCAACATCTGTTGTAGACGGATGATATCTGGAAGATTATGTAGCTCCCTCAAGATGTGTTCCTAATTAAAGAAGTCAATGAAAATATTGGTCTTCCTCTGGACAGTGACGTAACTTGCACAACATTTACGCACGCATTTGTATATTCTGTCTTTCTACGCTTGTATGTGTACGCTAGTGCCTTGAGTAGGCGCACGCATTTATGTACTGCAATTAGTAGAATATGCAATTACTGTCTCATGATGGTTAAATAGACTATAGCTACATTTGTAAATGTGTATACATCAGCCCCTATAAGTACTATAATTTAATCAGTTCCAAATTGGCGAGAAATATTCTGTTTTTATCTCTCCCTGTGCAAAAGTAATTCAAGAGTATTCAAGCGGTTATGGCCACACACACATATGGTTTTGCCTGCACATATGCATCACACATATAATGAAACTTGGGAAAGGTTTTTGAATCTGTTTTGAAATGGTAAAACTAATAGCCACATGGAAAGTGTTAATTACCTGTTCCAGGAAAGCTTGCAGCAATGCCAATGGTCTTCTGCCTTGTTGCTGTCCCTGCTCCTGTTGCAGTGTCTGCTCCAGATGTTGTTGAAGGCTTTCCACATTGATACGAGGTCTGTGCTGCCAGATGGCTTGAAGACTGTGCAACTGATCCAATTCTTTCCTGGTGACAGTACTGGTCATTACGGGCTGGTAGAGTAGACGCATCAAGGGGTTGGCACTGAAACGCTTGTCATCCCGGAGTATGGTATTAGCATTGGCTAGTCTTTGGTCCAATTTCTGTCAGGGCATGTTCAATAAAAGACACTTCATTAACATAAACATAGCATGGGATCCCTGTTTGTTTTGAGATTGCATACACAATTCAAGCACATTACAATCACAATCCTTAAAATAAACTGCCCTCACGAAATACACTCTGATTTTGAATGTTTGCACTTGAAATGCTCCATGAAAACTAAGTTTTTCATCATATATTGGCCTGTGAGAGTGGTAGCAACCAGCATAGCTTTAGAGAAGTTGGAGTAGTATTAGTATTGGGGGAGGGGAGGGGCATTGTCAATATCAGAATTCTATAAAATAATAATAAGCTTTGCAGACACACACATAAAGCAAGCCTGCAAGTCGACAGTAACGTGCACTTATAAACAGTATCTGGTTTCAATCACATTATAAGCTATCTTTTTAAATCTTGTAGGTTAAAACTAATTATTACTCTGGACATAGTATACTCATATGCGCCACTTACGTCCATTGCTGGTGTTATAAAAGTAGTGGTGAATTTAGTCTCCCATTCCTGTCTGGATTGTTTGTTTGGCCATGTCATACCACACGAACCTGTATGGAAAACAATGTAAATCAAACCTTAACAATTGTGATGATTCGAATCTAGTGGCGAGTATGGGTAGCGATATACTTGGGTGGCCACATTTTCACTTGACTTACATCAGGCAGGTGGGTTTTAGGGTACAATTAGAGAAAAAATATATTGTATTTTAGACCAACTGACATCTACATATTTATGATATTGAATGGCTTTCAGTGTGATACAAGAATATATTGCACAAGATAGAAAATATTGCACAAGTCGAAGACCAGTGTGTTTAGAAAAAAATCAAGTGCAATATACAGTCAACAAAATAAGTAACTGACCAGGTAAATAATGTGTGGATAACTCTAAAAGTATAACCCCTATATAAACATATTAAATAAAAAAATTGTTGAAAAATGTCTCCTTTTTAATTTGAGATAGGAAGTAATCTGGATTCGAAAGAAAGGACAGTCTACTCTAAATAAAGACGAGGGGCCTACCAACTCAACAATATCTACAACAAAGTAATCTCTAATACCGCACTCTACATCTGGCGGTAATCACTATAAAAACACAGTGAAGAGATCCGATGTCAAATAGTCTGATGAAGTGCTTAGTTGAGCATGAAACCGTTACGCGTAAATCTGAGTATAGTTTTATTATACTTTCCACCGTGGATTTTCATGAACAATCCTGATGAATATACACCAAGTCATCGGAAGTGATCCTTGTTCCTTTTTTTCAGAGTCCGATTGGAAACTCCACATCCCTGACCATTGGCCTATTTTAGTTGAACTCACCATTCTGTGCTTGCGCTAACGTTATCTTATGAAGCACCATGTGTATTATGAACAGACAATCATCCTGGCTTTTACCAGTAGCAGCTGCTAGATGAGACAGATCTGTGCGTAGATGAGCAAATAGATATTCCCCGACACCGCTTCTAGGGGCTGGTTGTATCAACTGTTGGACTGCCTGAGTGGAGAAAATAAACAAACTTATATGAATTGAAAACCGTGTTATTTTGATTTGATTTGCAAAGTAAAATGAAAACCATGATGTTGGACTTGACCAAGATCTTTGTTCACCATCTCTGTAAGCCTGGCAGATTATGACATCTTAGCTTTGTGGAATCACAATTGGTGTTCTTGAAGATTTGAAGGCTCCAGGAGGTCTGCTGCTTCTTTTTTCACATGCAAATTAGTCTTAAAGAAAGCAAATTATTTATATGTCCTCGTTCCTCTTAGTACAGCATTGCCTGTTAGTGACAATCGCATAGATTTAAGGGTAAACTTACTCTGTCATTGTTGATAGCTGCTCCCATCATTGTGGCATGGAGTATAACTCTCAAAACAGACATACTGATGGCATTCATAGAACGCTCTGGGATAGCTCTAGGCCCTCTACTTGCAGCACTGCCTAGCACATGGCCTGCAGTTGTTGTATCCTGCCTAAAATGTTAAAATCGATAAATTAAATTATTTGATGATGAGATTTCAGAAATCAATCAATTTATCTCAACAAAACATGTGAATTGTATAAGAAAACGTTATTTTAAAAGACGTTAATATTAGGAAAACCCCCAACTAAAATATTTGATTAAAAATTTTAAAAATTTCTACAAGCATATAACAAATATTATCCATCAAATTTTTAAATAGCTTTTTACAGATTCTAAAAAACAGCGATGGTTGATCATTGAACCTTTGTGATCCCCTTTAATCTATGAATTGTTACCGATCTAATCTATGCCATATAAGTAAAAAGTTTAACGGGTTCGCCGTCGGACAAGTTTTAATCTGTCAAGCTTTCGTCAGGATTAGCTCTGACTTCTTCAGGACCAAATTATTATAATATTAAACAAAACATAGAGATTGCCACTTCTCTTGTTATCATCATTTGGGCTGCACCTTGCCCAAAGATTTGAGAGTAGGTACCCTTTCCTACTCTATGCCATTTCAAATAGGGTGGGGAGTTTGCTGGATAAATAAATGTTCTATGTTCAATGTATGAATCCATAACACAATAATAAAGATTGGATCGGCTTGCACTATCTTTATGCAAACACACAAATTCATCACAATGTTCAAGTCAGGTTGTAGTTTGGTTAGGTCATGGAAAACATTTTTGCAAGATTGGCACAAGGTTTTAAGAAAACAATAATTTAGCGCTTTCATACAATGTTCAAACAGAACCTTTTCATCACCTTCTGACATGTTAACAATAATGTAGGAATATAACTTACTATTGTTTTGACCGTTTTTAAAACGTTGGGGTTACACTCCACAAACATTTTCCTTTTTATATATCGTTATAGTTCGAGTTTTTATAACATTTTATCATAATGTTTTCTAGACTAACTTGCAACGTTGTATATAAGGTTGCAACAAAGTTGAATTTGTTAGCAGGGTATTAACGTTATACCAGTATTTTATAGGCAACTTACATAGATGCATTGATATTACTTCCGCCAACAGAAGTGAGCTTATGACCTAACCCTCCTATTTCTAATCCACAGTCTCTGCAAGTGCTGACGGTTGCTGGTCGCCCACACTGAAACAATATCATTCATCAATCATTTACATAAGAAAGTGTACTCCATGCAAGTTGGAACATAATGTATATGATACACACTGCAGCTGCATTAGTCTATGTTTTTATAGATGGGGTGACATGTGACGTCATGCCAGGCATTTGACTGGCAGTTGCCATTGTTCTTTGCCCGGCGGTGTGTGCGCGCATCCTGGTTTTTTTTAGGACCCGTGCTTTTAAAACTCGCTCTAAAGCATTTTGAAGGGCAATAAGGCATAGCGGACAGAGTTGTGGTCATTAGGGCGGGGCGTAAATAGGGAAGGTATTTTGTTCAAATCGGCCATGGTCAAAATGTATTCCACTTGACTCCACATGATTAAATATGCACTTTTAAAAAAAAATTGGAGGGGTCTTCAGACCCCACCACTACCCTTAATCCCCCTATAGGGGAATACATGGTAAAATTGCCAAATTGGTGTAGCAAAATTATGTTTCGACCTAAACAAATTGAAACATAATTTTTTCAGCACAATGCATTTCTATAAGGTCCCCATAATGACATACTAAAAGTCCGAAAATATCAGAGTGGTAGAAATATGCCTAATTTGCATAAACCTAAAATGGCCGCTAATTTGAGAATTTTGGCGGCCATTTTTTATTTATGCAATTTAAGATACACATATTAGGGCAGATATGTCTCTGTATGTCCTTTGAGACTTTATACATTCATAAAATATATGCTGAAGCTATTTAAAGTGCCATAACAACTATCTAAGATAAGAAATAAGTCCAAAACAATGAAAATTCTCAAATTAGCGGCCATTTTAAGTTTATGCAAATTATCATATTTCTAACACTCTGACATTTTCAGACTTTTAGTATGTCATTATGAGTACCTTATAGAAATGCATTAAGCTGAAAAAAATATGTATCAATTTGTTCTAGGTCGAAACCTAATTTTGCTACACCAATTTGGCAACTTTACCATGTATTCCCCTATAGGGGGATAAAGGGTAGTGGTGGGGTCTGAAAACCCCCTCCGAATTTTTTTTAAAGTGCATATTTGATCATGTGGGGTCAAGTGGAATACATGTTGACCATGGCCGATTTGAACAACATACCTTCCCTATTTACGCCCCGCCCTAGTGGTCATACGCTATTCCCTCAAGCATGTATCGATAGTCCAGTCCATTCGACCGTTGCTTTTGTTGACCGTTGCTGTCACCCCATCTATAAAGCATTCATCTTTGAGTTCATTCAAAGATCAATGGCATTATTTTGTTATTACCATAAGAATCATTGGATATTTCACACCATCTGAATTCAGAGAAATTCTTCCAAAATTGTTAAATCTTATCATTATCATTTCTGCTCCATACAACTTATAAGCACACAGATTAGTGTTCCATTTTGGCAGTGAGTATCATGTTGAAAAATTATCATATGTATAAACACATTACCTTCATATAAGTTGACTTGATCTGCATCATTCAACATTTGTCAAGACTTGAGCAATGATGCTTTTGCCAGACATCAAATTTAAGAATTATTTATATCAATTTATTACATGGCAAAACATACAAGATAAAATGATTTCTTGTAAGTTTCAAAGTATGCATGGAGTCATGCATACTTTGATATATATGTTATGTATGAAATATGATTAAATGGTTTGTCACAGTATTTGGACCATCCTGATAAACATTGATTAATTGATTGATTGATTGATTATCATGTCACAATCAATTTGTCACTTAACTGTGGCCCATTCTGCCAACATTGATTGATCCAGCTATAACATCACAGGGCGATTGGTGAATTGTGTGAAATTTTGAACATACATATATGTTGCGGACCTACAAAAAAAATTGATTGGAAACATTTGATTATGTGGGGAATCTACAAATATGTGTGTACTTACCTCACCAATAGTGTAAGGATGGCCATTGGGGCATGCTGTATAAATAGAACAGAAATTTACATTTTCATGAAAATTAAATTTCAAGACACAAATGATTTAAATTTCCTGTATAATCATACTTTGAAAGTGGACATTTCGCGCTACATTTATTTTCGCGCTAAGATCGCTAAGCGCAAAAATTAAAGCCCAAGAATATTTTCCTTTTGTATGTAGGCCTATATAAGGAAGCTCAAAATTGCGAAAATAAAAACAAGCAAACTTGTTCAAAATGTGCAAAGCGTGGACATTTACACTTTTACAGTTATTGGATTACACACAATATAAATAAAATCTGTATATTTCATATCTCCTCCTACTAAAGGCCCCAAACTTATCAATCACCCTTTCATAAACTCAGCAGGATTGCAGGTTGAAGATACATTGGATTGCAGGTTGCAGATACATTGGATATTTACAGATCAATGACCGCACTACTGTGCAAACTCTGCAATAGACATGTTGTAGACTGTAGTAGACAAGAGGCTGCCTACGTTATTTCCATTGGTTAAGGGGCAGTCCTTTGGTATAGACTCTATTAGAGCCAAATTAATAGTAGGCTAGGGGAAACCTACTTTAAGAGCTCTTTCCAAAGCTACTTACTCTGTTCAGTGGACAAGGGGCAGTCCACCTGAACGGCACATAGGAAAGGGGCACCTACGTTCAAATCAACCTAATTATTAAAAACTCTTTTCAGAGCCACCAATTTCGCATGTAGGAAAGGGGCACCTGCTCGTAAATCATCGGGCAAGGGGTAGCCCAAATGATGATAGAGAAGTGGCGTGGCAGTCTATATATTTTGCTTATAATAATTTGGTCCTGAAGAAGTCAGGGCTAGTCCTGCTGAAAGCTTGACAGTTTTAAACTTGTCTGACAACAAACCTGTTAAAACTGTTAACCTATATTATGAATACCAGTCGTAAAAGCATATCTCACAATTTCATGAACGGTGTTCAAAAATTATGAAAATGATCCTCAAAATATGAAACTTACCATACCACGTGACAGCTTCCCTAGCAGCTATGGCTTGTCTGGCTTCCATACGATAGTCTTCAGGCATAGTAGGCAGATATGATGTCTGCAAATAATTAAAGGTTTCATAATCAAATACAAACACGGTCCAGCAACAACCAGAAAAAAAACCATAAATAGGAATACAACAACAAACAAAGATATCCATGAATGTTAAACATTTCCATCGTAACTTCTAACTGAAATGAAGTCATCATTAAACCTCTAATAGATGCTCTTGCAGTGATGTTCATATCCTATAAAGGCCACTATAGTTTGGCAAACCTCCTTACAGCAGCAAATTAATACAGAAGTGTGTAAGCATGCATGAACACAGAACGCAACAAAACCAGAACAGAACAAATTAAATTTAAAAGAAAACAAAACGAAACAAGTTGTGCATTACTAAACAGCTTAGTTCATTTTGTTGTCAAAATCATTGATATATTCTACCAACGTACCTGCATTTGATCTGGGGTTGTTAATAGACTCCTCAGAGGTCGTAGGAGATGATGGTTGGGAGCTGTGCTGAGAGTTATGAACGTATGCACAACAAGACAAGAGAGGGTCTGGTGGGAAACTTGCTGCCCAGGCGCAGCTGAGAGCATACGACCAAGCCTGTTGTTAACTAGGTGTTCTGCTGTGGTCTGTGTATTAAAAACAATGATAGGGGTCAAGTATAACATTTGTTTGTTTTTTCTTCAGACAATAGAGTCATTTAAAAGTCTCCTCTGCTTATATACATGTTGTTTACGTTTAAATTTAACGTCACAGCAATGACATATGATGATGTACATCGCTGCTTTAAATTTGTTATGTAGATAATTTAAGTGTTAACATTTTACATGCAGCTATTGGTTTTACCATTATACAAAACAGATTTTTCAGAAATCTTACAAGGTCTATCTCAAGGATTACTGAACCAATACTAGGGATGTTTGTACTTATTTCAATGTATTTCTCACAGTAATTCAAATTCTGGTAATGACATTAAATAATGATGACATTTTTGAAACATTTGGTGACATTTTGGAAAGTCGTCTGCAGACGTCTGCCGCGCGGACAGTGTTAACAATTTCATGGTGAGAAACTATAACAGAGGGTCGTATATGCACAATTAAATGGACATTTTAAAGCTGTGTGCAAAGTGAACTGAGACCCTTGTTTTCTCCTCATTGCACTTGGCTATTTATTTCCTTACCTTGGACGTAACAGCAGGACTGCTCTGAATATAGGTAAGCAAAGCATTCTTGACCTGAAAAGACACACACACATTTTAACGTTTTAAAATTTGTATTTCTTTGACGATGAATGTGTAGAACATGTGATGTGATCAAGCCAAATTAGATTCATTAGGCACCAGCAGGTGTAATAAACACTATGTGCCTCGACAAGGGAATTGAACAAAAAATACTAAATACCCATACTCTCCTTCGCCTGTGGCTGGACCTATCATTTCTGACACCTAAACACCCCCATCCCAGTTGAAGTGACTGAGTGTTCCCACTTTAGACAGTAAGGCCCCATCAAATATTGTTGCGTTGCCCTCAAGTGCCAAAAAGTCGGGTCGAATGGTCGATTTTCCTTTCTTTTTGTTGTTGCTGACAATATTACTGACAGACAGTGGTTCGTAACAAGACAAAATTGGTACATGTCAATTTGACTAATGTTTCTAGTGTGATAATAGTTTAAAATCAATCTAATCAAGCCAACTTATTCATTTCAAGCAGAAAATAGTAATATTTTGACCAATTGGGTAAAATTTAAATCTAAAAAAAAGGGAAAACAAGAATTGCGGCCCCAATTTGTTGAGATTTTGGGGTCGGTCGCTGAGGGCAACACAACAATTTATTTTTGTTGGCCTAAACTATGGCCATGTGATGGAGATGATGCCTTTTGGTGCTGAAGACCTCACCTGTTGAGAAGCTGCTTCCTGGTCTTCCTGAGTGCAGTGAGATAATGTCACCTCCCGATACATAGCTAAGAGAAGAGCAGATTCACATTGCCCAGGTGTCTTATTGCGACATGCCTGTGGAGAACAATGGAATATGGGTTAACAAAATCATCGAAAAACCATATTGCTTATTTGAATGTGTTAATTCATGACTCTATAGATGGCTGTATTCAAAATGCTGCCTTCAAGTGTTTTACCTAGGCTTGGTATCTTTGCACAGATGCTTGACATAGTTCCTGCTAGGTGGAGCTTTGCTAAGGCTTTTATGTAATAATACTTTTTAGGGAGGGGGGGGGGGGCAATATAAATGTACAGACTTACTGTACTTTATGCTGTGTATCTATTAATGTGTGTTTCATGGAGCTTTTTAGGGGGAGGGGAAGATTGCTTGAATGAAGTATAGACTGTCTAATTGATCTTGATTCCATCCGGGAGCTGATATATTTAAACATAGCAGATGTATATGAAATAGCCATAAAAATCATTGTAGAAGTATATAAAAACCAACCATTAATCAAAAGAATTAACTGACAAACTACAAGAGCAAAAGCTACATCATAACATTCAATGTATATAGCAATGAATATAAAAAACATGTTGAAGTGTGTTTTCAGATTTGTATGTCCAAGCCATACTTCAGGCAACCTACCGTAACTGTTTTTGCAACCCCATCAATTTGTTGAGTCATGATGAACTGTGCCACTGCCTCACGGATTCCACGATACGCACCACCGCATACAACAAACCGATCTGCTACTTGTGGGGTCTGTAAAATGTAGGAAAAAATTCTATTTTGAACAAAAAATATTCCAAGCAAACAACAGATCAAATATTTTGTATTTATAATAATCCAAACAGAGGAGTAATAATGGAGAGTAATAATCAACAATATATAAGTATAAACCAGTGGGGAATTACCCATGTGATAACCCTGTGAAACCCATGTGATAATCCTATCGTGTTTTATTGAAAAAAAGTATAATTTTGATCAGTCACATCTTCGAAATGTGGTGGTCCTCCACCATACTGACACCAAAGTGAAAAGGGTAAACCCATCCCATGTGAAACTCAGGAAACTCAAAGCCACGCGTGAGCTATGTGAAACCATGTGATAACTATATGAAACCCATGTGATAACCATATGTAACCTATGTGAAACCCATGTGATAACCATATATGTGAAACCCAAGTGATAACCATGTGAAAACCATGCGATAACCATTTGAAAACCATGCGATAACCATGTGTAAACCATGTGGTAATCACATAATGTCTTATTGACCAGTCACCATCTCATATATGTGGTGATGCATAATACTGACACCCAAGTGACACCCAAGTGGCAAACTCAAGTAAAAGCCATGAGAGACCCATGTGAAACCAATGGGATACTCAGGTGGTGGGTGTCATTGAAAACGATGGTAATTTTGATCAGCCAAATCTCATATTGATTGAATATAACCTAATCCAGGTTTTGTAGGAGTTAGGAGATGAAAAAGCGACCTGTTGTACATGCAAACAGACCTCTCAGGTAAGGTCAAAAGTTTTGTTTTCCAAAAAAAACAGGAATTTTTAAGGAATTTCAAACATTTCAAACAATATCAAAATTGTTCAATTTTATTTTTTGAATCAACATTTCTTAAAAACGTTTCCCCATTTTTTGTTGACGAACTGCCCCCCCCCCCCCCCAAAAAAAACAAAACAACAACCAACAACAACAACAACACACACACCCCCACACATATCAAAGTTATGGGTTTCCTGTACTATTTTTAGACAGTGTTTTTTGTTTTGTTTTTTCGTATGTATTATGGAAAATATACCATTTCCCTGGTATTTTGGTATGAAACAGATAATTTAAATTACTTCCCATTACAGAAAATGGTAACAAAACATGCCTCTTTCACTTAGAATGCCCATTCCATTTGAATGGATATTTTTTTACATTATAGAATACTGACTACTATTAAGAATACAACATGGACCTAATGGTAAATCAAATCAGTGGCCCTATTGCCTCTCATCTTATCCACACTGAAGTAAAAATAAATGATAAGGATCTAATTCACTCACCGCTGCCCTCAGTTCTCTTGGTTTGACCCAACGGAGATGAGCATGCTGGGAAATTGTTTCCATGGCACTTGTACCATAGCAAAGGCATAGCTGCCTGACCAGGAACAGGTGTGCCTGATGATTTGCTTCCACTTGACAGAATGCTCCGGCTTCATCGAACAGGCTCTTGATCTGTTGGATATTTAAAGAACCTTTCTGTATTATATGTGTGATATACATAACAATATTATCTGTTATAAATGCTCCCATGGCAGGAATTTATTTTATTCATAATTGGGGCAGTTAGCACAGTAAGAAAATTAGGTCTTAGATATATATTGGGGGAATTTGTAGGTAATCAACATTGTATTACGGTAAAAATGGTAAAACATTGGTGAATAACTGCATATCTGTAGTGAAAAATAGTCATTTAATTGAAAAAATATGTGGGAATGGCATTTATTAGAGAATCATTTGGTATCAGTGTTCGATGCTGACAACATCTCTCAGTTTCGTTGTAATCATACGACTCAGCTTTTTCCATGCTAATTTGAGTTGTGTGTCTCATGCGCTATGAACTTGATGGAATAGTGGCATACAAATATAATTTATATGTTATGTTATGTTATGTATGGTTGCAACAAATATGATACAAAATGTGTCAAATCATGAACTTCAATTTTCAATGAGTACTGCCAGAAAGTTAAGGCACCAAAGCTACTTGCTGGTCAAGATTTCTCATGAAACTTTTAAGGTAGTTCTCTGGGCCACTACTAGACTAAATATTCCTTCTATCTCCACATGTGCACTGACGTGAAGCTGTGCTGTGTTGGAGACTGAAATATAAATGGTTCGAATGATGCTAGTGTTTTTGCGATCTGCGTGATGTGCGTGTGATCGCATACACTGCGCCATCATGTTATCGCGCGGGTTCGATTTTTAAGATGCGCTACACATGCACGCACAGCCGCCGCCGCGTCGCATTGCATATCGACAGTGACTCATGAATACTTCAGTGTCACAAAAAGGACACAAAAGTCTAGCATGTAAAAAGCATAAAAGCGGACCAGTCCCCTCAACAAGGCCAACTAATGCGTATCACAGCTGACATTGCAGGGGATGGCGGAACCGAGTCTAGGGCACTACATGGCCGATGGGTACACTAGGACACAGTGGACTCTAACCAGATATAGGGGTCATGGAAGGTCAAGCTTTACATCTGAAGAGGCATAGTTATAGGCTTTCATTGACACCATTTACAGGCTATCATTATCAAGGGAAAGGGGCACATGTTTTAAGATCAACTTTGTTTGTAACAAGACTGAGGGGCATTAGATAGCTTTCCATAAATGTGACAACTGGCACGTCCTTACCTCTCTTTCAATTTCTCTGTCCGGTTTCCTATTGGTCTCACAGTAGAGCTCATGAAGGAACTGTGCCGTGACAACCAGTGCAAATCTTGCCCCTGCGATAGACTGCAGATACTGCACAGTTAACCCTTCATCTAATGGTCGCTGAACAAGCCAGGTACCAGCCTGTCGGAGCTGATAGATTGCTGATTGGATCAAACCTAGACTTGGATTTGCCTGGGATGAGGCTTTGGAATAGAAGGCGTCCTGTGAGATAAAACACAATGGAAAAGATATTTTATGAATGTTGAGTTCGGGGAAATAGAAGTTTGCTCAATGACATGGCGTTTTGATTGGGTACACACAAAGGGAGCTTCTAAATACTTTTTTAATCTTGAAATCTTTCTGAAAAAAGATACTGATTGTGTTCAAAAATACCCATAACAAATCGATAATATAGCTGCAATTATTTCATGGTTAACTTTTGATGCCTTTTGTGATGGTAGACAAATTAAAATTAACGGAAAGCGGTGGTGAAATGATGGCCAATTTTAGCCTCAAGTTCACGTCGTTAAATCGCATTTAATGTCTGTTCTGCAATATTTGTTGACATTTTGGATTTAACAGACATCTTTTTACACGAGGATGCATGATCAGTCCGATCACAAAAAATAGTTCAGTAGGGTACCATTTCAGCCTCTGGTTGGTCTATTCACCGTTATAAAAAAAAATCGCTGCCAGCCACACACACCCATCAATACAAATTGAGCGCCCTCTGATACAGCCTTTACATATAATTTTTAAAATTCTAAATCATTCATTAATTGTAATTATATTCATTTTGTAATCGTTGGCTGATTAGTCTTACCTCTATACAGTGTATAAACAATGTACAGACATCCAACACTTCATAAGCTGGGTTATTAGTCTTAGCTCTATACAGTGTATAAACAATGTACAGACATCCAACACTTCATAAGCTGGGTTATTAGTCTTACCTCTATACAGTGTATAAACAATGTACAGACATCCAACACTTCATAAGCTGGGTTATTAGTCTTACCTCTATACAGTGTATAAACAATGTACAGACATCCAACACTTCATAAGCTGGGTTAATAGTCTTACCTCTATACAGTGTATAAACAATGTACAGACATCCAACACTTCATAAGCTGGGTTATTAGTCTTACCTCTATACAGTGTATAAACAATGTACAGACATCCAATACTTCATAAGCAGGGTTATTAGTCTTACCTCTATACAGTGTACAAACAATGTACAGACATCCAACACTTCATAAGCTGGGTTATTAGTCTTACCTCTATACAGTGTACAAACAATGTACAGACATCCAATACTTCATAAGCTGAGTTATTAGTCTTACCTCTATACAGTGTACAAACAATATACAAACATCCAATACTTCATAAGCTGGGTTATTAGTCTTACCTCTATACAGTGTGCAAACAATGTACAGACATCCAATACTTCATAAGCTGGGTTATTAGTCTTACCTCTATACAGTGTACAAACAATGTAGACATCCAACACTTCATAAGCTGGGTTATTAGTCTTACCTCTATACAATGTACAAACAATGTACAGACATCCAACTCTTCATAAGCTGGGTTATTAGTCTTACCTCTATACAGTGTACAAACAATGTACAGACATCCAACACTTCATAAGCTGGGTTATTAGTCTTACCTCTATACAGTGTACAAACAATGTACAGACATCCAATACTTCATAAGCTGGGTTATTAGTCTTACCTCTATACAGTGTACAAACAATATACAGACATCCAATACTTCATAAGCTGGGTTATTAGTCTTACCTCTATACAGTGTGCAAACAATGTACAGACATCCAATACTTCATAAGCTGGGTTATTAGTCTTACCTCTATACAGTGTACAAACAATGTACAGACATCCAATACTTCATAAGCTAGGTTATTAGTCTTACCTCTATACAGTGTACAAACAATGTACAGACATCCAACACTTCATAAGCTGGGTTATTAGTCTTACCTCTATACAGTGTACAAACAATGTACAGACATCCAACACTTCATAAGCTGGGTTATTAGTCTTACCTCTATACAATGTACAAACAATGCACAGACATCCAACTCTTCATAAGCTGGGTTATTAGTCTTACCTCTATACAGTGTACAAACAATGTAGACATCCAACACTTCATAAGCTGGGTTATTAGTCTTACCTCTATACAATGTACAAACAATGTACAGACATCCAACTCTTCATAAGCTGGGTTATTAGTCTTACCTCTATACAGTGTACAAACAATGTACAGACATCCAACACTTCATAAGCTGGGTTATTAGTCTTACCTCTATACAATGTACAAACAATGTACAGACATCCAACTCTTCATAAGCTGGGTTATTAGTATTACCTCTATACAGTGTACAAACAATGTATAGATATCCAACACTTCATAAGCTGGGTTATTAGTCTTACCTCTATACAATGTACAAACAATGTACAGACATCCAACACTTCATAAGCTGGGTTATTAGTCTTACCTCTATACAGTGTACAAACAATGTACAGACATCCAACACTTCATAAGCTGGGTTATTAGTCTTACCTCTATACAGTGTACAAACAATGTACAGACATCCAACACTTCATAAGCTGGGTTATTAGTCTTACCTCTATACAGTGTATAAACAATGTACAGACATCCAACACTTCATAAGCTGGGTTATTAGTCTTACCTCTATACAGTGTACAAACAATGTACAGACATCCAACTCTTCATAAGCTGGGTTATTAGTCTTACCTCTATACAGTGTACAATGTACAGACATCCAACACTTCATAAGCTGGGTTATTAGTCTTACCTCTATACAATGTACAAACAATGTACAGACATCCAACTCTTCATAAGCTGGGTTATTAGTCTTACCTCTATACAATGTACAAACAATGTACAGACATCCAACTCTTCATAAGCTGGGTTATTAGTCTTACCTCTATACAGTGTACAAACAATGTACAGACATCCAACACTTCATAAGCTGGGTTATTAGTCTTACCTCTATACAATGTACAAACAATGTACAGACATCCAACACTTCATAAGCTGGGTTATTAGTCTTACCTCTATACAGTGTACAAACAATGTACAGACATCCAACACTTCATAAGCTGGGTTATTAGTCTTACCTCTATACAGTGTACAAACAATGTACAGACATCCAACACTTCATAATCTGGGTTATTAGTCTTACCTCTATACAGTGTATAAACAATGTACAGACATCCAACACTTCATAAGCTGGGTTATTAGTCTTACCTCTATACAGTGTACAAACAATGTACAGACATCCAACACTTCATAAGCTGGGTTATTAGTCTTACCTCTATACAGTGTACAAACAATGTACAGACATCCAACACTTCATAAGCTGGGTTATTAGTCTTACCTCTATACAATTTACAAACAATGTACAGACATCCAACACTTCATAAGCTGGGTTATTAGTCTTACCTCTATACAGTGTATAAACAATGTACAGACATCCAATACTTCATAAGCTGGGTTATAAGTCTTACCTCTATACAGTGTATAAACAATGTACAGACATCCAACACTTCATAAGCTGGGTTATTAGTCTTACCTCTATACAGTGTACAAACAATGTACAGACATCCAACACTTCATAAGCTGGGTTATTAGTCTTACCTCTATACAGTGTACAAACAATGTACAGACATCCAACTTTTCATAAGCTGGGTTATTAGTCTTACCTCTATACAGTGTACAAACAATGTACAGACATCCAACACTTCATAAGCTGGGTTATTAGTCTTACCTCTATACAGTGTACAAACAATGTACAGACATCCAACACTTCATAAGCTGGGTTATTAGTCTTACCTCTATACAATGTACAAACAATGTACAGACATCCAATACTTCATAAGCTGGGTTATTAGTCTTACCTCTATACAGTGTACAAACAATGTACAGACATCCAACACTTCATAAGCTGGGTTATTAGTCTTACCTCTATACAATGTACAAACAATGTACAAACAATGTACAGACATCCAACACTTCATAAGCTGGGTTATTAGTCTTACCTCTATACAGTGTACAAACAATGTACAGACATCCAACACTTCATAAGCTGGGTTATTAGTCTTACCTCTATACAGTGTACAAACAATGTACAGACATCCAACTCTTCATAAGCTGGGTTATTAGTCTTACCTCTATACAGTGTACAAACAATGTACAGACATCCAACACTTCATAAGCTGGGTTATTAGTCTTACCTCTATACAGTGTACAAACAATGTACAGACATCCAACACTTCATAAGCTGGGTTATTAGTCTTACCTCTATACAATGTACAAACAATGTACAGATATCCAATACTTCATAAGCTGGGTTATTAGTCTTACCTCTATACAGTGTACAAACAATGTACAGACATCCAACACCTCATAAGCTGGGTTATTAGTCTTACCTCTATACAGTGTACAAACAATGTACAGACATCCAACACTTCATAAGCTAGGTTATTAGTCTTACCTCTATACAGTGTATAAACAATGTACAGACATCCAACACTTCATAAGCTGGGTTATTAGTCTTACCTCTATACAGTGTACAAACAATGTACAGACATCCAACACTTCATAAGCTGGGTTATTAGTCTTACCTCTATACAGTGTACAAACAATGCACAGACATCCAACACTTCATAAGCTGGGTTATTAGTCTTACCTCTATACAGTGTACAAACAATGTACAGACATCCAACACTTCATAAGCTGGGTTATTAGTCTTACCTCTATACAGTGTACAAACAATGTACAGACATCCAACACTTCATAAGCTGGGTTATTAGTCTTACCTCTATACAGTGTACAAACAATGTACAGACATCCAACACTTCATAAGCTGGGTTATTAGTCTTACCTCTATACAATGTACAAACAATGCACAGACATCCAACTCTTCATAAGCTGGGTTATTAGTCTTACCTCTATACAGTGTACAAACAATGTAGACATCCAACACTTCATAAGCTGGGTTATTAGTCTTACCTCTATACAATGTACAAACAATGTACAGACATCCAACTCTTCATAAGCTGGGTTATTAGTCTTACCTCTATACAGTGTACAAACAATGTACAGACATCCAACACTTCATAAGCTGGGTTATTAGTCTTACCTCTATACAATGTACAAACAATGTACAGACATCCAACTCTTCATAAGCTGGGTTATTAGTATTACCTCTATACAGTGTACAAACAATGTATAGATATCCAACACTTCATAAGCTGGGTTATTAGTCTTACCTCTATACAATGTACAAACAATGTACAGACATCCAACACTTCATAAGCTGGGTTATTAGTCTTACCTCTATACAGTGTACAAACAATGTACAGACATCCAACACTTCATAAGCTGGGTTATTAGTCTTACCTCTATACAGTGTACAAACAATGTACAGACATCCAACACTTCATAAGCTGGGTTATTAGTCTTACCTCTATACAGTGTATAAACAATGTACAGACATCCAACACTTCATAAGCTGGGTTATTAGTCTTACCTCTATACAGTGTACAAACAATGTACAGACATCCAACTCTTCATAAGCTGGGTTATTAGTCTTACCTCTATACAGTGTACAAACAATGTACAGACATCCAACACTTCATAAGCTGGGTTATTAGTCTTACCTCTATACAATGTACAAACAATGTACAGACATCCAACTCTTCATAAGCTGGGTTATTAGTCTTACCTCTATACAATGTACAAACAATGTACAGACATCCAACTCTTCATAAGCTGGGTTATTAGTCTTACCTCTATACAGTGTACAAACAATGTACAGACATCCAACACTTCATAAGCTGGGTTATTAGTCTTACCTCTATACAATGTACAAACAATGTACAGACATCCAACACTTCATAAGCTGGGTTATTAGTCTTACCTCTATACAGTGTACAAACAATGTACAGACATCCAACACTTCATAAGCTGGGTTATTAGTCTTACCTCTATACAGTGTACAAACAATGTACAGACATCCAACACTTCATAATCTGGGTTATTAGTCTTACCTCTATACAGTGTATAAACAATGTACAGACATCCAACACTTCATAAGCTGGGTTATTAGTCTTACCTCTATACAGTGTACAAACAATGTACAGACATCCAACACTTCATAAGCTGGGTTATTAGTCTTACCTCTATACAGTGTACAAACAATGTACAGACATCCAACACTTCATAAGCTGGGTTATTAGTCTTACCTCTATACAATTTACAAACAATGTACAGACATCCAACACTTCATAAGCTGGGTTATTAGTCTTACCTCTATACAGTGTATAAACAATGTACAGACATCCAATACTTCATAAGCTGGGTTATAAGTCTTACCTCTATACAGTGTATAAACAATGTACAGACATCCAACACTTCATAAGCTGGGTTATTAGTCTTACCTCTATACAGTGTACAAACAATGTACAGACATCCAACACTTCATAAGCTGGGTTATTAGTCTTACCTCTATACAGTGTACAAACAATGTACAGACATCCAACTCTTCATAAGCTGGGTTATTAGTCTTACCTCTATACAGTGTACAAACAATGTACAGACATCCAACACTTCATAAGCTGGGTTATTAGTCTTACCTCTATACAGTGTACAAACAATGTACAGACATCCAACACTTCATAAGCTGGGTTATTAGTCTTACCTCTATACAATGTACAAACAATGTACAGACATCCAATACTTCATAAGCTGGGTTATTAGTCTTACCTCTATACAGTGTACAAACAATGTACAGACATCCAACACTTCATAAGCTGGGTTATTAGTCTTACCTCTATACAATGTACAAACAATGTACAAACAATGTACAGACATCCAACACTTCATAAGCTGGGTTATTAGTCTTACCTCTATACAGTGTACAAACAATGTACAGACATCCAACACTTCATAAGCTGGGTTATTAGTCTTACCTCTATACAGTGTACAAACAATGTACAGACATCCAACTCTTCATAAGCTGGGTTATTAGTCTTACCTCTATACAGTGTACAAACAATGTACAGACATCCAACACTTCATAAGCTGGGTTATTAGTCTTACCTCTATACAGTGTACAAACAATGTACAGACATCCAACACTTCATAAGCTGGGTTATTAGTCTTACCTCTATACAATGTACAAACAATGTACAGATATCCAATACTTCATAAGCTGGGTTATTAGTCTTACCTCTATACAGTGTACAAACAATGTACAGACATCCAACACCTCATAAGCTGGGTTATTAGTCTTACCTCTATACAGTGTACAAACAATGTACAGACATCCAACACTTCATAAGCTAGGTTATTAGTCTTACCTCTATACAGTGTATAAACAATGTACAGACATCCAACACTTCATAAGCTGGGTTATTAGTCTTACCTCTATACAGTGTACAAACAATGTACAGACATCCAACACTTCATAAGCTGGGTTATTAGTCTTACCTCTATACAGTGTACAAACAATGCACAGACATCCAACACTTCATAAGCTGGGTTATTAGTCTTACCTCTATACAGTGTACAAACAATGTACAGACATCCAACACTTCATAAGCTGGGTTATTAGTCTTACCTCTATACAGTGTACAAACAATGTACAGACATCCAACACTTCATAAGCTGGGTTATTAGTCTTACCTCTATACAGTGTACAAACAATGTACAGACATCCAACACTTCATAAGCTGGGTTATTAGTCTTACCTCTATACAGTGTACAAACAATGTACAGACATCCAACACTTCATAAGCTGGGTTATTGATGAGAATCAGCTGAGCCTGCTCCAAGTATTGATCCATATAAGCGTGGACTTCATCAACACTGAAATAACACGTAAAAAAAGTCAGTAGAAATTGAAGCTATCGCACTGATCTGATTGATTGCTTGGTTAACCCTAGTATACATTGGTTCTAATATTACTGCCCTATAATTTAGTAACTTTGACATATAACTGGGGTAAACATTAATTTATAAGTCTTTGGCCATGCTTTAATGGCCATTCTCTAAGACTCCATTTCATTGATAAGTTCACTCGCTTACCCTACTGAACGAAAATAGGCACCATACATACATATCTGCCCAATTAGTGATCCCCTGCAGTAACACCAATTAAGTATCGGGCACCTTTTTTCTACTGGTTTGGACTGCGAAATCAACATATTAATAGCTGGTACCTTGATTGTAGCAATAACTGAAGTAGCACTGATCTAATCACTGGTGTCCTATCAATGCAATCTCCTTGGAATGCCGTCAGTTGCTTGGTCTGCAAACTTCTCTCTGCGTCAGCCTCTTCCTCGGTCTCAACCTTTCTCGTCACATAGGAAAGCAGTTTGGTAATGACTTTAGAGCTTGGTGCTGTGCCATCGGCAAAGCAAAGCTGAGACACGACGTCCATGAAGAAAGCGTTGCATCGCTGACGGAAAGCATGGAAGCGTTCTAGAGCAGCCCTAAAATATCAAATAAGTATTGGTTGTATCATTTTTGAACCACACAAGAAAACAACAGCATCAATCAAAAGCACAAACTGGATCCAACCAGCAGTTATTATTTTAATATACATATGTGGATAACATTGTTTATAATGCAGGCAAGCGCACAACAGCCCAAACTTGTTCTGTTCGGTCACAACTGGTTTAAAGTCTGCCTCAATATATTTCCTACATGTAGGCTAATTGCGTTGGTTAGAGACATCGAATAGCTGACTTATACAATTTATATAGCAAACACACAGCCCAAACTGACTTGTTCTGTTTGGTCACAACTGGTTTAAAGTCTGCCTCAATATATTTCATACATGTACGCTATTTGCGTTGGTTAGAGACATCGAATAGCTGACTTATACAATTTATATAGCAAATACAGCCCGAACTTACTTGTTCCGTTTGGTCACAACTGGTTTAAAGTCTGCCTCAATATCTTTCCTACATGTAGGACATTTGCGTTGGTTAGAGACATTGATTAGCTGCCTTATACAATTCTTACAGCACACATGGTGACAGGGCAGCTCTACGGGTTCTTCTATTGCCATTTTGCAGATTGGACAATCTTCAAAGCCAAACCTGTTGGAAAGAAAATTTAATAAAATGAAGTCATGGGATTTCTTTAGTAAACAAGTAAAAATTGACAACATCAATCTACAGTTATACGCAGCCAACTAAACATCAAAATTAATCTATAATTCAATCTTACATACAACCATATTTTTTCAAATCTGTAAACTAACCTACCCATTCCCAAATCCGAGCATCATTTCCCTTGGTATCAAAAGTCACCAATTCTTGTGCTAATCATAAACTTATTATAGAGTTTTCCCAAATCGGTGCCCTTATAGCATATGATTATATAGTGTTAAGATTCCCTGCTATTCAAAGATTAACATTTGTGGCTATTACATGAAGGGATGACTGTATCTTGTTTAACACTTTCCATGTAGCAGGCGTTTGCAGACGACATGCCAAAATTTCACAAAATGTTTCAAAAATGTCAACATTATTGAATTTCATCACCATATTTGGAATCACCTTGAGAAATGTATTAAACTAAACACTCCTAGTATTGGTTCAGTAACCCTTGAGATAGACTTTGAAAATCGGAAAAAGGTTTCTGAAAAATCGATTTTGTGTATTGGGTAAAAATAATAGCTGTGTGGAAAGTGTTAACTTACTTGAAGTGCAATTTGCTGGCACTTTTGTTGCAGAGATTGAGGATTTTCTCCAGATGATTTAGACCGTCTTCATTCTTCATACTTGACACATTACGTAGACCCTGCAGAGTAGTAACTTTGAATTACACATATACCCTGCATATACACCATGTAGCCTTTGAATGGCTACACAATTTAGCAGTCTTATATCTTGATTAATAAATAAACTGCCAAACTGATTGATAACCAAGTACAAGTATAAAATCAATAGTGGGATAAGCTTCACCCTAATCCAACCTTCCAACAAATGTTAGCCCAATTGGAGCAGTTTAAAGATTTGACAACCTTTGACCGACATTGGATTGGTCAATGCATTTCTTTTCCTTTTCATTTATTCTTTTGGTATTTTTAGTATGTGTCTTTTTAATGTAATCTTTTAAATTTTCAACAACAAAAATCAAAAAATCAAGAGTTTTACAGGCCCATAGAACAGGCTTTCCCCTATGCTTTTTGAATAGAAAATACATGCTCTCTTTTCACATTTCAAAAATTGTCCTTATCATAGTAACCTTCACACAATTAATTTGGTACACAAAAGAAGACGGAACATTAAACCGACCTGTTTAATGACTTTACCCTCAATTTATTTCTTCCAATCTCAACCAAGGTATCATATGTAAGATGTTAGAGCTATTTGTTTTGTCTTATATCAACATAAATGTTCTCTTACCTTCCATAACAACAGTCCTTGATTAACAATCTGCTTCTCCACTTCTTCATTAGGTGGACACACATTCTCTACAAATAGACGTTGCACAGAAATCTTGTCCCACATTTGCCTTTAAGATAACAGAAATAAGGCGTAATTAATGGGCAAGTTTTATAACAAGTCAAAAGGGAAGTTTACAGAATTACACCTCTTCGTAATGCTGATTTTCACTGTGTAACTTACAAATCAAAGGTTTCAGGCATAATAATGCATACAGGCTGTAACAAAAAAAGTTATACAGTTTTGAAACAAATATTAAAAATATCTCCCGTAAAATTTCTGTTTCGAATTTTAATGGTTTGCAAGGAAAATTGTCTTAGCTTTCGAATAAGCTTTGTTTCATGACAATCGATGGTCGATAAGCAGAGATATGATCAATTGTCTAAAGTAGTCATGAAATCACCTGGGCCACTTTGGTTTAATCAATGGTAAAATCACTGGGATGATATGAATGGAATCGAACCAGGAACATAGCAGTAGAGCGCTCTTGTTAGACAACAATGGTTCGTTTCAAGTGGTTAAAAGTATTACAAAGAAGGTTATTAGTCTTTACAAATATTATTTATTTATTTTATGAATTTATTTATTCAAATGAAATAAAACTATTTAACAACAAATATATATTGTTCTCTCTAATGTTCCTTGCATGATACCCTAACCATTTAATTTATACAAGCAATATTGTATGATATTATTGTGAAAGTGGCCCAACCCGATTTCTAGACGACTTAGTAGATTGGTCATAACTTTTAAACGCAAGTAGTTAAAAAGACCAAATAAAATGATTCTGGTAGCCAAAACGGAACTTAACATAGAGTGTAAGAAATTTCGACATTGCATGATTTTAACATTGAATTAAAAATAAAATTGCGATTGTATAACTTTTTTTGTTACAGTCTGTATACATGAAAAATTCTTAAAAAGTGTATTCCTCATGTAACAAGTGCATACAATTGTGTTAACACTCTCCAACGTGGCAGGCGTCTGCAGACGACATTGCAAAATCGCATATTTCTCGCCAAATTTAGAACTGATCAAACTATAGCAGCCAACAGCATAAGGGGGAGAAGCATTCTTAAGTCTATGACATACTACCCAATCGCTCGGAGCGATTTGCTGCTGACGCCCCTTATTTGGTAAATAGCACTCTTTATAAGGAGCGTAAGCGGCAAATCGCGTCACACGATTATGGAGTATGTCATGAGATTCAGCCTGCAAGAGAAGCTGCTGAAGACTACAGAGCTCAACGAAGAAGACTAACAACTTCAACATGCCAGAGACTAAACACATATGTGACTTTTGCAACAGAGACTGTCATTCCCATTTGTTACATGGCACCACGAAACAGGCGGAAAGTCGCGGCGAAGATGCTGCTGAATTGAGGCAGCATAGCATGTTATTGATTTTTGCCGTTTGTTGTTAGTATGGACCAAACCCTTTTATTATAGCAAGATTATAAAATAAATAGCCTGGCATGGCTGGTAATACTCTTAACATAACACTACATACTGCTATTTTAGAATTCCCCTATAATAGAAGGGACCATGGGTCCATATCAACAACAATTTAAACGGCAAATTAATAATATGCTACACTGCCTCAATTCAGCAACATATTCGCCGCGACTTTCCGCCTGTTTCGTGGTGCTATGTCACATTTGGTCTCTTCAGTCGTAAATGTTGCTACTTCAAAGAAGCAGAAAGCTATGGCAATCATAATGTTTTATCTGTGGTCAAATTTGTATGACAATCTCCTATCTACACTTACTTTGTATGCTCAATGATCTTGTGTGTTGCCTCCCCATATTGCTCCGCATCATCATGGCATATAGCCTCCAGCACAGTCTCTACGACTGGTCTAGCCACCTGAACTTTTCTTAACCATTCATGCTGCGATTGCAGTTCTCTGCATTCAGGGTTGCTCGGTATTAAAGAGTCTATGGTGACATGGATAGCTTTGGCATCAAGAGTCTACAAAAAGAATAAGGTAACATACGTAAAGCAAAATTTGAGAAAAGCATAATGGGGGATAATTGCAGAAAGACCTGACCAAGGAAGTGTTAAATTAAAAATTCTATTTTGTCCCATGGCCGCTATAGGTTTAATCAGTTCCAAATTGGTGATTTTCAAAGTAGTCCGAGCGTACACTCGCTATTTTGGCATACATACATGTCACACACATTATTCATGTGCGCCATGTTGTCCTGAGCGAGCTTTTTGCCCACACTCGTCTGTATTTATTTGCTGCTGAAAGCATGGGATCACCAATTTGGAACTGATTGAATTCGGAGTTCCCCACATGTAGAAGAACCTTCAGTGCTTTAGCTCTACCTTCAATCAGAATCCCACTGTGTGCTTACCATCTCTCCATCTGTATTGGCAAGTCTTGAGATATTCTTTGGATCCACAAGGTCTGGGTAAACTTCTACTAGTCGGGCAAAGTGAGACAGGCGTGCCTGGGTTTGTGTGTAAGCCATATGCAGCGATACAAGACCCAGGATAATATCAGGCTTTTGACCGGACTGACGCATCAGAACTTCGCTCGTTGTTTGCAACGCTTGGCATATACACTGCAACATAATAACACATTGATTATATGGTGGTTAACACTTTTTACACGGCTATTGGTTTTACCATATGCAAATCAGATTTTATGGACACCTTTCCCAACTTTCAAATGCTATCTCAAGAATTACTGAACCGATACAAGGCATGTTTGTACTTATTTTAATGTATTTCTCGTGGTGATTCTAAATATGGTGATAAAATTCAATAATATTGACATTTTTGAAACATTTTGTAATGTCGTCTGCAGACGCCTGCCGCATGGAAAGGGTTAAAGGGGGTGATTGGAATTTGTTTATTGTTTTTCTTATGTTGTCTTCTATAATTCTTTATAAATATAGCCATAGTAGTAACAGATAAGGCACAAAAAACCTAAACGATTACTTGCCAAGGTAGGATCAGCTGGTCATGCTTGTTTTTTCTCAAAAAGCTTTGGTAAATATTCAATGTTTTGACATTTTAAAATGTAATTCTTAAAATTTCATAAAAAACTGTTACATTTAAAAGAATCTCAAATTCCAAAAAACATGGATCGGTTGGGCTCGTAGAGCAAGTGCTATTATTTGGCTATGGTCTAACCAACCTCTAATTCTGCGTCAGACTTTGCTGTGTACACCATACACACAAAATCCATCATGTAGGCTTCCAGAAACTGTTGACTGGCTTCAACCGGTACAATCTGGCTCAGCAGGAGTGCCCATGGAGACTTCACAACTTGACTGTAGAACACTTCATGGACGGTTGATTCCTGAGTGTTAGCTGTAAGTCAAAATTAAATAATGTGAATATTACTTATTATCATACCTGAATGTGATACAAACATCAAAGATGTCGCTAAGGCGATGAAAAAACCTGTACGGGCAAACGAATCTTTCAGGTAGGGTCTGTCGGGACAATTTGGTGACTTTTCAGAGCAATTTTCAAAAAGAAATTCCAAAAATATCAACAAAAATAGGGACAGCGGTCCCAAATAGGTCGTCCGTTTATATGGGTAGTTTGGTTGCAATTGTACTTCATCTGTTTAAATGTAATCAATTTTACATATGCAGCCAATTTTACATCTTGACCTCAGATGACCGTTGACCTTGGTATGTGACCTTTGACCTCATTAACATATGAAGGTTTCCATATTGCATCTATGACCCAAGTCTGGTTGCAATTGGTCATTGTATGGAAAAAAATGGACAAGACAAAAAGTGTGTACTTAATTTGACATCTTGACCTCAGATGACCTTTGACCTTGGTATGTGATCTTTGACCTCATTAACATATAACGGTTTTCATGTTGCATATATGACCAAGGGTTGGTTGCAATTGGTCATTGTATGGAAAAGAAATGGACAATACAAAAAGTGTGTACTAAATTTTACATCTTGACCTCAGATGACCTTTGACCTTGGTATGTGACCTTTGACCTCATTAACATATGAAGGTTTCCATGTTGCATCTATGCCTGAAGTTTGATATAAAATTGGATGGATTGAGCGTGATACACAAAGATATTGGTCGAGCTATGAGTTTTAAAAAATATTGTGCGAGACGCAGTCGAGCACAATATTTTTAAAACTCATAGCAAGACCAATATATTTGTGTATCATGCGAAAAAATCCATCCAATTTTATCATTATTATGCAGTGAGAATCTGACTTTACAACAACAAAAAAAATTTAAAAATTTTTAAAAATGTAAAAAAAAATGCTAAAAAAAAATCACCATGATATTGTAAAAATATCAATAACATTTTTTGTTGATTTTTTTTTTGATTTTTTTTTTAAAAATCCCAAAAATTTCTCAAAAAATTTGCAATTTTTTTTTAATTAAAAAATCAAACAAAAAAAAATTCTAAAAAAAATGTCAAAATATTTCAAAAATTAAAAAAGACAAAAATTTAAAAAAATAGTCTACTGCATTTTGTAACTGCTCAAATAAAATTGGCATATTAATACACGCTTTACAGTGTTATACAGTATTCATGCAGGTAACCAAACTGACCAAGTTCACTGACCAAGTGTGGTACAATATTGGATAACTTGAGGGCGATACAGTGAAAATTGGTTAAGCCTTGAAAAAAAAATCGGACGAGCCGGAGGCGAGTCTGATTTTTTTTTCAAGGCGAAACCAATTTTCACTGTATCGCCCGAAAAAAAGGAATCCAATATTTACATTATTATGTTTTGAGAATCTGACTCTAATTAAAGATGGGACATCTATGCTTGTTAAATAAATGCACATTAATTGATATGAAATAGGATAGCCATCCATTTGTCAAAATGTAGTATAGGCTAGGCCATGTAGGCCTAGGTCACGCTAGCATCATATCATCACCTAGGGCTCTCTTTTAAATTCAAAGTGGGGTGACTGTTGCAGTTTTGCATCTGTGTTACATTGCAATATACCCCAAAAGTAACGCTAATGCATCTATAAATAAGACACTGGTTCATTTTGAATGGTAAATCGTGAGCCTAGTCCTAGGCCTGCACACATGAGAAATAAGCTTATTTAGGGTGTATTTTCGTCTGGAATTTCAACAAGAAAACTGTAAAAATGCTATCAAAATATGTTTTAAATGACTAACTATATCATTGCTATTTGATTTTTTCATTGGAATGCGTAAACATCATGGAAATATTGAGGGAATTTAGGTTTATAAAGGCCAGCACAAAAATCGGAAATAAAAATAAGAAGCTTTACTTTTTAGGAAATTAGGCCTAGCTAGTAAAAAGGATATAAATTCTCCTAGTTTTAAACCCACTATAAAAAGACCAAAAGTACAACATTTTTAGCCAAAGAGTATTTCGCACTGTTTGCATTAATTTACCTTGTCCATGTTTATTGTATTTACTCTTTTCATGAGTAATTCTGATGGAACCTCAGCTCCACACAAAATGTACCACAGGTGTCGGCCATCTTGTTTGTTGTTTACTGTTTTCAGTTCAGGATTGTTCCATTGAGTTAAATAGGGGGTTATATTATAGTGACGGTAGGGGCTAATTGACTAGTAAAGAAGATAGTTTTTCAACATGTTTCCCATCCAAAAATAACAAAATTATCTTTCTATTCTCTTGTTAAAATATATATTAATCATTATATTTTGTTTCTTTATAGAAAAAACACAAATATGTCAATTATTTATCCAGCGTCAGTTATGAAAAGTTTAAACTAAAAATTACAGTTTCAAACCCTTCAAATGTATGGGTCAATCCAGCAAAAACATTGAACCAATCAAAAGCTCTTATTCCAAACTGTCCGATACAGTAAAAAAATCGGATGACCGATTTTTTTTATTTAAAAAAACAGTCCAATACTTGATTAACTCGAGTTCAAAGCTCTGTGTAAATGAATGGACGGAAGATTCTCAAAACATAATAATGAATAAACTTGGTCGACCAAGTTCACTCCAGTGACATAATGTTCAGAATAATTGGTCTTTACTAATGCATTGCAAGTATGGGACGGAAGATTCGAACTGCATAATAATGATTGCAATTGGTCATTGTATGGAAAAGAAATGGACAATACAAAAAGTGTGCACTACATTTTACATCTTGACCTCAGATGACCTTTGACCTTGGTATATGACCTTTGACCTCATTAACATATGAAGGTTTCCATGTTGCATCTATGACCGAAGTTTGATATAAAATCGGATGGATTGAGCGTGATACACAAAGATATTGGTCGAGCTATGAGTTTTAAAAAATATTGTGCGAGACGCAGTCGAGCACAATATTTTTAAAACTCATAGCGAGACCAATATATTTGTGTATCATGCGAAAAAATCCGTCCGATTTTATCATTATTATGCAGTGAGAATCTGACTTGACAACAACAACAAAATCAACAAAAATTTAAAAAAATCACCCATAATATTGTAAAAATATCAATAACATTTTTTTGTTCCAAAGAACAGACAATTAATTTTGTTTCCTAAAAATAAAAAAAATCCTGTTTTTTCCTAAAAAAAAAAAAAATCCTAAAATTTTTATTTTTTATTTTTTTTAAATCCCCAAAAAATTCTCAACAAATTACAATTTTTTGTTTAAAAAAAACCTAAAAAAAAAAATGCCTAAATTTTTTTTTTTTAAAAATTCCAATTTTTGTGTTGTTTAAATTCCAAAAATTTCTCTTTTTTTATTTTTATTTTTTAAAAATCCCCAAAAAATATTCCTAAAAAAATTATCAAAATATTTCAACAACAAAAATTTAAAAAATAGTCTAACTGCATTTTGTGACTGCATTGTACTCATGCAGGTAACCAAACTGACCAAGTTCACTGACCAAGTGTGGTACAATATTGGATGACTTGAGGGCGATACAGTGAATTTTTTTTCAAGGCGAAACCAATTTTCACTGTATTGCTCGAAAAAAGGAATCCAATATTTACATTATTATGTTTTGAGAATCTGACTCTAATTAAAGATGGGACATCTATGCTTGTTAATTTATATGAAATAGGATAGCCATCCATTTGTCAAAATGTAGTATAGGCTAGGCCATGTAGGCCTAGGTCACGCTAGCATCATATCATCACCTATGGCTCTCTTTTAAATTCAAAGTGGGGTGACTGTTGCAGTTTTGCATCTGTGTTACATTGCAATATACCCCAAAAGTAACGCTAATGCATCTATAAATAAGACACTGGTTCATTTTGAATGGTAAATCGTGAGCCTAGTCCTAGGCCTGCACACATGAGAAATAAGCTTATTTAGGGTGTATTTTCGTCTGGAATTTCAACAAGAAAACTGTAAAAATGCTATCAAAATATGTTTTAAATGACTAACTATATCATTGCTATTTGATTTTTTCATTGGAATGTGTAAACATCATGGAAATATTGAGGGAATTTAGGTTTATAAAGGCCAGCACAAAAATCGGAAATAAAAATAAGAAGCTTTACTTTTTCGGCCTAGCTAGTAAAAAGGATATAAATTCTCCTAGTTTTAAA
This sequence comes from Ophiura sarsii, assembly GCA_035610835.1. Taxonomy (NCBI): domain Eukaryota; kingdom Metazoa; phylum Echinodermata; class Ophiuroidea; order Amphilepidida; family Ophiuridae; genus Ophiura; species Ophiura sarsii. The sequence goes on from CM069444.1 coordinate 19,253,694, forward strand.
CCCACTATAAAAAGACCAAAAGTACAACATTTTTAGCCAAGGAGTATTTCACACTGTTTGCATTAATTTACCTTGTCCATGTTTATTGTATTTACTCTTTTCATGAGTAATTCTGATGGAACCTCAGCTCCACACAAAATGTACCACAGGTGTCGGCCATCTTGTTTGTTGTTTACTGTTTTCAGTTCAGGATGTTAATTTGGATTGTTCCATTGAGTTAAATAGGGGGTTATATTATAGTGACGGTAGGGGCTAATTGACTAGTAAAGAAGATAGTTTTTCAACATGTTTCCCATCCAAAAATAACAAAATTATCATTCTATTGTCTTGTTAAAATATATATTAATCATTATATTTTGTTTCTTTATAGAAAATACACAAATATGTCAATTATTTATCCAGCGTCAGTTATGAAAAGTTTTAACTAAAAATTACAGTTTCAAACCCTTCAAATGTATGGGTCAATCCAGCAAAAAACATTGAACCAATCAAAAGCTCTTATTCCAAACTGTCCGATACAGTAAAAAAATCGGATGACCGATTTTTTTATTTAAAAAAACAGTCCAATACTTGATTAACTCGAGTTCAAAGCTCTGTGTAAATGAATGGACGGAAGATTCTCAAAACATAATAATGAATAAACTTGGTCACCAAGTTCACTTCAGTGACACAAGTTGCAGAATAATAGATCTTTACCAATGCATTGCAAGTATAGGACGGAAGATTCAAACTGCATAATAATGGTTGCAATTGGTCATTGTATGGAAAAGAAATGGACAATACAAAAAGTGTATACTAAATTTTACATCTTGACCTCAGATGACCTTTGACCTTGGTATGTGACCTTTGACCTCATTCACATATGAAGGTTTCCATGTTGCATCTATGACCGAAGTTTGATTGCAATTGGTCATTGTATGGAAAAGAAATGGATAAAACAAAAAAGTGTATACCAAATTGTTGACACACACCCCAACCCCCCCCCCCCCCCCCCCACACACCCCGACCACACACACGAAGGATGCTGCCATAAGGCCTCGTCCTACGGACGACCTAAAAATGGGTCATTCAGTGGGTTTTGTTAAATGCTGTCAACTGGTTAAAGAAACAATTGTAATAGCAAAAGCAAAAAAAATATTATTCTGGCAAACAGATATGTGATCAAGCGAAATGAGTCGCATGTCGGCAGTTTTCTATTGTGATATTTGTCTATCATTTAAAAGCAGGTGAAAATGGTCCAAACCCCATTAAAATTGAAATTCTAGTCTATAAGTTACAAACATTTTTTTTACAAACAATGTAAAACATAAGAATTTGTCACTTCTTTTTACCTGTAACTCAAAATCAATATTCCTGACATATGACTCATTCCGCTTGATCGCGTCACAATGTAAACTAAAAACAACAGTTAATGATTCCTTTTTTGCAGCTACCTTTCAGTTCCCTTGCCGTTGTATGTGCAGTCTCCAGATGGTTCCGCAGCAACCAGGAAAAAGACAGTCTAGCTGGGAAATGCCTCTCGCCACTTCCCAAGACCTTCACCAATGCCTTCTCTCTTAACACAAGTTCCTTTGGTGACAGGAAATCTTCATAGTGTATGGGTGACAGGGCTGAATTACTAAATATGGCAAGCCATAGCTGGTGTTGCCAGTGGCCTGCAGGATAGGTTTGTAGTAAGCTTAGATTGTCATTGTAGTCGCAGAATGCTAGGACTTCTGCTAGAAGCGGTGTCACTATGGAAACCAAGTGTTGCCAGATGGATCGCCTGTATTTTATATGATAAATTTAAATTTGAGATACATGATCATTCATGTACACTTGGTAGTTACGAATCAGCGAAATAGCAGGAATCTAAAATATGCAGACAGCATTGAAAGTGTCTAAATGCACTCCTTGTTTCATTCCAGCGCCATTCCATATTCTTATTTTTATTTGTTGTTAACGTAGCATGGATTAACAAACTCTTTTGCTGTGGGTGTTATTAACCTTGTTGACATTCTTATTTGTTTGACATTTTAATATTAAATTGATATTCATACACATGTATAATTTTGTTCTTAATGCACTTGCACAAATGTTGATACGATAAGATTGGTACCAAAAACAAAAAAATAAAAGATTGTAGTTTCAATAGGATAAGTTATTTTACCTGAATGTGCCGCTCTCCTGTACTTTTGCTACAGCAATGGCCTCATTGTTTAGCCACGATTCTTTAGTGCCTCGTCTATTTTCCCATTCGCCAGTCAATGCTGTCACACGCTTCTTGATTACAGAGAGGAAGTTCAGCTGTGAGCCTGAATATTATGAAAAAAGAGTTTGTTTGAACGATTAAGTATTCTTAAACAGCCAAGAGAGTTTGATCATTGGATCTCATAGAAATCGGTGACAGTGTTTAAAAAAAATAGAGGTTTGAAAAGAGTTAACCGATTTGCAATGGCCATTTTTACCTAATTACTAGTACTAAAAAAATATTTTGGATTTCATCAAAACAATGCATGCTGAGCATTTCTGATCCTAAGATCTTACTTATTTTATTCATGAAATGTAGTTAAAAGATTTTATGTGCCAAATTTGGTCTACATTTTGGTCTATGGATGCCTTCTAAGTTCCTTCCAAAGGAGTCATATCTGATTAACATAAATGATTGTGTGTTAAAACTATTATTTGTTGTTGATTGATTATTAAACAGGGCAGTATTTTGATCGGTGGATGCTATTTTTATGCCGTTGAATCATTTACAGAAGTTTTTAGTCAAGTAGCCTACTGAGATGAGATAAGGTTTTCTGTGGACAATATTGCAGTTGTTATCTTTTAAGCTAGGTCCCAGATTTTTTGACCAATAGCCACTTCTATAATATCAATGAGTAGGTTTGTGAAAATAGGGTCGTGGTTGTGATAATGGTTGTGGGTTATTTGTTACAAACAGGTAAAGACAGGGGGAAAAGTATAGATCTAACAGATGGAATGTATGTTAAACATGAATTGAATATATATACTTAAATAGATATGGATATTCTTCATAGAGAAACCCTAACCATGAATATTGATTGAGCTGTACGTAAATACCTTAATTTGTATGTGATGTGGCTGACGACTTGCATCAAATAAAACAGTATGTAATGTAATAGACAATATCAATCCTTGAGCTCTCTTGGTTACTAGAATGATTCAATTATTTATCTTTTCCCAGAGAAGGCCAGTGCACCTAAACGTTTAAAAAAACTTTTGTGCTTCTGCCAGTTGCCTCTGCAGCTCAAAGGTAAGAGCATTCTGGATCTAATGCAAAGGTTGCCGTTTCGAATCTGGTCAGAAGCAAATGTTTTTCCCCCCAACATTTATAAATAATTGAAATCAATATCAATCCTTTTAAAAATTGATTAATTATGTCTACCTTGGTCTGCACCATGCTGCATGTAGTGCTGTAATAACGTGATACGTTCTGTGGTGCGTTGATGACGCTCATCACAGTCCCCAATCCTAGAAGCTGCTGCATGTAGACTTTCCTGCAGCAGTTTTGTCAGATCAATCGGTGGCAAGGTGGAAACTGTCAAATGCATAAGTGGAATATAATGGAACCATATTTCATTGTGCTAACCACATCTTCACAGCACTTTGACAAACTTGTAATAGGGGTATATAACACACCATAAACATTATGAACTTTCTGGGAAGCAAGCATGCACATAAATTAGTAGCTTTTGGAAGGGGCACAATCGCATTCAAAGCACATCTATCATAACCTAATAATAGTAGCTATAAATGAAGAGCTTTGTTGCAAAAGGAAGGGCCACAAGACCACCCCGCCGACATGTTACTTATTTTGCATTAGTGAATTTGTATTGACAAGTCCATGAAATTAATCAAATTATTGTATGGCTGTGTTCATTACTGTTTCTATGACTTGGATGCACGCCAATTGAGGCACCAACAATACAAGCCACATTCCACATAATGAATAGCCATCCATTTAATAATGCAAACTGAGTAAAAAGGCAGAAGTGGATGTAGGCCCCTTTGCAAAACAACTCTTCAAATACACATTAGAAACTAAGTCTTGAAAGTCAATGTTTTGGTACTATAAAATATATTTACAAATGGTGTTTGGTATCAATTATTCTAGGGAAAACTTGTGCTTCTATATCAGTAGAATTGGTGTAATATAGAATAATATGAACCTTTGTTGATTTGCAAGACTTCTTCTCTGCTCCTAGTTGTATCACAAGGCGTCACCTCTACAGCCCGTAGTCTCGGTACTGCTGTGTCCATGTCTTCTTCTGTGATTTAAAAACAATATTATCAGGTGTAAGCATATCATGTCAAAGTTTCCTTGTACCTACGACATCACATTTTGGGCTTGATTATTTGTTAAATGACCATCTTCTGCCAATCAGGTAACAAGAAGAAGATGGAAAAAGAGAAGAAAAAGAGAAGAAAATGTTATGGCCTATAACACAATAGGTATAGATACCATGTTGAACATACTATTGATTTAGCTTATATATTTATATTCATGGTTATTCTGTTTTCCCACATACCTTTTACTTCGTCCAATTCTCCTATTTCTATGTCCTCTAGATCAATTTCTCCATCCTCCTCTCCACTAAGCTCCTCCTCATCGTCCCCGGCAACCGTCTCCATCGTCTGTTCATATTCCTCAATCCCGCCAACATCTTTAGACTCCGTTTCCATCTCGGTTACCTCTTCATTAACCCTATCTATTTGTATACCAGCTGCATGCAAGTCTTGTTGCAGGAGACTATGCACTCCCTGTCCTCTCAAGTGGCTGATTTCTGGACGGTTGGGTTGGGGAGGTCGGAGGTCGTCGATGTGCATGGAGTGACAGCTCCCACCTAGAGTCAATAGTGATGATAAATTGTTGCTTTTAATTGAATAATAAAAAGGAAAATTGCAGAGGTTTACACTTTTAAATAAACTTCTCAAAAAAGTTCAGATTTCCCCTCAAATTGCCAATATTTTGGATTCCTCATGATATGTTGCGTATCAATGGAAAGCTGACATGTTCATCTTTCCAAAGATACCAAATTTGTAGCAATCACTTGTTTTAGTGCTCAGTCACTTGCTTGAGTATGTTGGTGGGTCCTAATTTAAATGAGGACAGAAAAAGTGGTGATTTTGGCACATTTGGATTGAGTTCGAGTGGTTGAAACAAGTAATTGCTACAAATTTGGTATCATTGGAAAGATAAACACATCAGCTTTCCATTGATATGCAACACATTATGAACGTATCACAACATTCACAACATATACAAAATACAAAAGATTGAAACAAAGTTCCAGAATTTTTTGACAGGGTTAATATTAAACCAAAAAAGGTAATTTAACAAACTGGTATAGATAAAGCGCTTGCAGCTACTTAAATCCCAGCTAAAATAGCCTGCTTTATTTAGTAATCATTAAGCAGCTTATCATGGGTTGAGTCTGATCTTTTTGCTTACCTTGAAATCCTGTGAAGCCTTTACCCATTCTTGGCAACTGGATAACAAACACGACATGGGCCGGTTTGAGCTGGTTTATACCGGCCTGTGCTGCCACTAACTTGGCTAGCCCTCTCTCATCTTGTATGCAGTAGGAAGCACATGCAATGAGCTGGTTATTCTGGTGGCCATCCTCACACTGCACTAGGAGTAGACCTTCATCTTTCTGACGTCCATTAAAGAATTCCCTGCAAATAGTGTGATTTTATCAATAGAATTTATTCAAAAGGTTAGATGGACCCTCAACTTCTGCATGACTGTAGAGTATAGTCCTGAAGTCACCAATCACAATCTTCTGGTTGCTAAATCATCTAGAAACACCATTTCCAAGCAACCAGAAAGTAGTGCTATCAACACAGAATCATCACTTCATCATCAGTGTTGACGCCCGCTAATAAGGTAGGTTAACACTTTCCACGCAGCTATTGGTGTTACCATACAAACAGATATTTAAGAAACCCGTCTCAACTTTCAAGGTATATCTCAAGGATTACTGAACCAATATTAGGCATGTTTGTACTTATTGTAATGCATTTCTCATGGTGATTCCAAATATGCTAATGAAATTCAATAATCTTGACATATTTGAATCATTTTGGAATGTTGCCGAGTGGAAAGTGTTAAACCTGGACTAGATATGATAATCTTATTTCATAGTTTAATCTAACAGTCCTGGTGAACATCTTCAATGCCTACCTTATTTCTGCTGAGAATTGCTGCTCTGTCTGGAATTTCTGTAAGAATAGACCCTGTACGCAATGTGCTGGTAAACCTAGCTCACGTGCCAGGTTGAGTCTATCTTCTTTCACAAGCAACCTGGAATGTGTGGTCACCTGGTTACGGTAAATAGGCATGACAAATAGCAAGAAATATGAGTAAGTTATGTGAGGAGTGTGCTTGCAAGCTTGGCTAGGGGTCATGCCTGGAATAACTTGGTCTAAGTAACTAAGAAATAAGAGAGATCATTGCAGATGTGTCAGAGACAGGTCTAAGAGTGACATACTGACTCTGACTGGCAAGGAACGGCAAGATCTGCGATAGATGGGACCAGACATGTCGACAGCAATGCAGTCTGGGAAATCGCTGGGGACAAATCACTTGGGGCTGTTGCAGAAGCATGAAGACTGGACAGAAAGTAGTGAGGTAATATCTTGGGCTTGGTATAACACTCTTTCTCTACACATCCAATCAAGGTGTCAATGCTGCAGACTAGGATACCACAAAATACCACGACCCAGCCTGTTTCTATAACCCTGCTAGAGGTTTTTCTGTGAAATAACGGACCCCTATATACTTGGAGCAACATACTGCGCCAAGTAGCTTTGACACTCATGAAAAAAGGAGGAGGTAGTATTAGGGTTAAACATTCATATTTATATAATAAAAAGTAACTCATATCCAAACATACCTGATATACTATTTCCTTGAGATGTCCATCACCCCCTGGTCCTGTACCCTTGATCTTCTGTCGTAGATAGTCAGCCAAGCTGCTGTGTTGTTGTACATCCATGTATTCCTTGTAGAGCACCTCTGATTCCTGTTTCAGTTTGGAATCACTGAGACGGCAGACTGCTTCTGGAGTGGCACATTGCAGCAATAGGCCTTTCACACGATTGGAAACCTACAATTGGGAGAAATATGAATGGAAAATTAAAAAGATCAGAATCTTTATGTATTTTTAATCTTTAGTGTACCAAGTCTACAACAGAGGTTTTCTAAAAAGATCTTTGAAAAATAGGTTCAGTAACACCCATATTTGTCTGTTTTGATTCACGACATGATAATGTCACATTTATGCTGAGACATGGCTTGAAATAGCTGGTCATATAATACTAATAGTTTGTTTTGCTTCAAGACATGATAATGTCACATTTATACTGAGACATGGCTTGAAATATCTGGTCATATAATACTAATAGTTTGTTTTGCTACTCAAGACATGATAATGTCACATTTATTCAGACATATATGCTGTGACGTGGCTTGAAATATATGGTCCCATAATAGTCTATTTTGCTTTAAAACATAACAATGTCACATTTAAGTAGACCTACTTGCCGTGACATGGCTTGAAACACCTGGTCACTTATAGTCTGTTTTCTAACTCATGACATAATAATGTCACATTTAAGTAGACCTTTTTGCCATGACATGGCTTGAAATACCTGGTCATATAATTGTCTGTTTTTCTACCTCAGGACATAATAATGTCACATTTAAGTAGATCTATTGTGTGCGCCGTGTCGGTAGCCTGGTAAATGAAGCGAAGTGATTGTGACGATTTCCTAATGGCAGCAAAAACAAGTGGTTCGGAAAGTCACATAGAAATTGTGGTCCTGTGCATCGGAAGAACAATACCCGAGCACGTTAAAAAGGTTACAGACTCTTTCGTAAAGAGTATAGGGGATCATCCCGGTCTGTATCTGTTCACACATCTAACGGACCCCAATGGAAATAAGCTTATTGGGTTATCCAGGTTCGTAGGACCTAAATGATCTCAAATACCTGGTCATATAATTGTCTGTTTTTCTACCTTAGGACATAATAATGTCACATTTAAGTAGATATATTTGCTGTGACATGGCTTGAAATGCCTGGTCATATAATTGTCTGTTTTTCTACCTTAGGACATAATAATGTCACATTTAAGTAGATCTATTTGCCATGACACAGCTTGAAATGCCTGGTCATATAATTGTCTGTTTTTGTACCTCAGGACATAATAATGTCACATTTAAGTAGACCTATTTGCTATGACACGGCTTGAAATACCTGTTAATATAATAGTCTGTTACTCTACCTTCGGAATTTGGTAATGTCTCTTGTTAGTTGAGACAATGGGATTTTCAGATAACAACACCGTAAATCATAAATTCCTTTTTTTGGAAAATGGAAGCAATTCACAAACTTGGTATATCTTCTTTTCTTATCAATATCATCTGCTATTTTGAAGCAAATCAATGCCAGTCACCGTAGTTAAGTGAGCCACCTTAAGGTAATGTCCTCCACATGGAGGTGTATGGATGGAGTAGCCTAATGGAATGGAATAGCCCAATGTGACATCACTATCTGAAGAAAGTGATATGGACTTTTTATCAAATTATAACCAGTCTTACCACGTCTTTCCATCCCTGATGTCCCTCGTGCTGTCCCATTTCAGAGCACACTTGGTAAACCAGGGATGCCAATGTGTCGTCATGGTAACCAACAAAGGCATCTTCAATGGCAAACTTATATCTGAAATATCAAATAAATGAATGGGGATTTTTTTACTACATAAGCAAAATAAGAATCCATTCGATCTGATTTATGATATTATATTTATGATATTATATTGCAATTCTAAATGTGATTTGGTAACAAATACAAGAAAACAAATCGTATCGCAGGTAATTTTTTGCCATCTTCAAGCCTGCACCCTTTTTTATTTATTGTTCTATAGGTTATTGTTGTGTTTATTTTTGACAATGTTGTTTAAATGTGTGTGTTTGCCAGTAAATTCTAGTGCAAAATATTTTTCAAGAAAATACTTTGGTCATGAAAAATTAGACCTTCCCCCAGATGGATGATGTAAAGATATGCTCGTTGAATGTGAAAGGTTTACGAGATGGCAAAAAACGTTCTGCTGTTTTTACATGGTTGAAGAAAAAACACTTCACCGTCTACTTTTTACAAGAAACGCATAGTACACAATCTGACTGTCGGAATTGGAATAGCGATTGGGGATCCACCTGTGTATGGAGCCATGGAACTTCACAAAGCAGAGGCTCTGCAATCTTGTTTAACAAGAACTGTGACTTAAAACTATTAAAATGTGTGTGCGACACAGAGGGACGTTATGTGATCATTGATTTTAAAATATCTGATGTTATTTATACAATTGCTAATATTTATGGACCAAATAAGGACTCTCCTGATTTTTATAAGAAGGTTGACGATGAGCTTGATAATTTTCATTGTGTTAATATTATTTATGGTGGAGACCTAAATTGTGTGTTAAACTTATCTTTGGATAAAAAGGGTGGCCGTAGTCATACCAATTTCAAATCACAAAAGGAGATTTTTAATTTAATGGCAAAAAGAGATCTTGTTGACATTTGGCGGTATAATAATCCAGGTAAATTTCAGTATACATGGAAGTCGAATGACAAACCACCAATCATGTGTAGGTTGGATTATTTACTCATCAGTAATGGTTTAAAGGGAAATATTACTAATGTTGATATTAAACACGGTTTAAAATCAGATCATTCACTGGTAACATTAATGATGTGCAGTAAACAGGATAAGCATGGTAAAGGTATGTGGAAATTTAATGTTTCACTTCTGGACGATTTGGATTTTACTAACTTGATTCATAAAACAATTGAAAATGTTAAAATTGATAATGCTAATGCACGTCCTGACATTTTATGGGAAACAATAAAATGTGTTATAAGAGGTGATACAATCAATTATGCCAGCCGGAAACGTAAACAGGCTAGAAGAGTTGAAGAGTGTCTTGAACAAGACATAAATAATCTGGAGATTAAATATGCTGAAAATCCTAGTGAGCTGATTTTAAGAGAAATTGAAATCAAGAAACACAAATTGGATTCAATTTATGATGAAAAAGTTAAAGGTGCAATAATCAGATCCAAGGCAGATTGTACTGAATTTGGTGAAAAGAGTTCAAAATATTTTTTCAATCTTGAAAGGTACCGTGTTAATAATAAGTCAATTACCAAGTTGGTTGATGATGAAGGTAATGAGGTTACAGGTACAGAAAATATTCTGAATGAAGAGGTCAAATTCTACTCTACTTTGTATACTTCTCAATGTAATACTGATCTAAATGCTCAGGAAGGTTTAACACAGCTTGGTCTATCACTGGAAGATATTCCTAAAGTTACTGAGAACAATAAAGACGAATGTGAAGGTATCTTAAATATACAAGAATGTACTGATGTTGTCAAAGAGATGAAACAAGGTAAAAGTCCTGGGTCTGATGGATATCCAATTGAGTTCTATACATTTTTTTGGGATGTCATTGGGCAAGTTGTTGTTGATTGTTTTAATTACTGTTTTGAGAAGGGTTGCATGACGGATGAGCAATGTAGAGGAGTAATTACTCTTATTCCAAAAGAAGGGAAGGATAATAGATTCTTGAAAAATTGGAGACCCATCAGCCTGCTTAATGTAGATTATAAAGTTGTATCTAAAGCTATTGCAAATCGTTTCAAAAAAGTTCTCAATTCAGTTATTTCACCCGATCAAACTGTTTTTTTGTCAAATCGATATATTGGTGAAAATGTGAGGTTAATACTTGACATTATTGAGTATGTAGATAATGAAAGTCTTCCTGGGTTGCTTCTGTTCTTGGATTTTGAAAAAGCGTATGACAAACTTGAGTGGAAATTTGTTCAAAACTGTTTGGGTATGTTTGGTTTTGGAGGTGATGCAAAAAAATGGGTCACTCTTTTTTACACCAACATCAGAAGTTGTGTTACAAACATGGGCGTTGTCTCAAACTATTTTGATTTATCACGTGGTCTTCGTCAAGGATGCCCCTTAAGTTGTTACATTTTCATAATTTGCGCGGAGGTCTTGGCCATTGCAATCCGTAAAAATAAGTGTATTAAAGGTATTAATATTAAGGGGAATGAGTCTGTTAAGTTAACACAATATGCAGATGATACCACTCTTATCTTGGATGGCTCAAAGGATTCCCTCGTGGAATCCCTTAAGGTTCTTAAATCATTCAGCAAAATATCTGGTTTAAGTGTAAATTATTCTAAATCATCTGTTCTAAAGATAGGTTCTTTAAAGAATGATAAGACCATATTACATCCAGATGCTAATCTAATCTGGTCTAAGGGCCCTGTCAAATTCTTGGGAGTGAATATTTCTCTGAACAAACAACTACTTTTTGAGTTAAATTATGAGGTCCAGTTTCAGAAATTAAGCAAAATCTTAAACATTTGGTTACAAAGGGGTCTTACCCCTATTGGAAGAGTGTTAGTTATTAAATCTTTAGCTATTTCTCAGCTCACATATTTATTATCTGTTCTACCAAATCCTCCTGATTCATTTTTGAAAAAAATTGAAAAGGTGTTTTTCAAATTTATTTGGAATGGTAAACAAGACAAAATAAACAGGGATACCATGTACAATAAAGTTGATGAAGGTGGTTTGAATATGACTAACATCTATGATTATAAAGATGCTATTAAAATATCATGGGTTAAAAGGTTTGTTGACCCTAATAATGAGGGCAAGTGGAAGATTTTGTTTGATAATGAAATTAAGAAAATTGGTGGTGATTGGATTTGGCAATGTGAGCCAGCTAACGTGTGTGATCTAAATGTAAATAAAATTAGCAACAGTTTTTTGAAAGATATTTTGAAAGGATGGTTGAAGTTACGTAAAAAGTACGAGATTGTTGATAAAATTATATGGTATAATTCCAAAATTAAGATTGGTAAAAAAACTGTCTTTTATAGAAGTTGGAGTAACAGTAATATTAATTTTTTATCAGATTTAATTGAATCCGACCATTTGATGAGTTTCATGGAATTCAAGAAGAAGTATCATGCTGTGAAAACTAATTTTGTTGAATATTTTGGAATTGTTCAAAGTATCAAAAAGAATTTAAAGGAGTCATGTTCTAAGTTGTTTACTTCGACTGGTAATTATGAGAGGAATGAACAGCTGCTAACGGATATTTTATTAACAAAAAGAGTCTGTAAATTTGCCTATGAAAAGATAAGGTACCATGTAATACCAAATGCGAAGCAGTATTGGGAAGGCAAGGCTCAATTTGATATTGATTTGTCACAGCCAATTACTGACTGGAAGGAAGTGTACTCATTAGCTTTTAAATGCTGTATGGACTCATATACAAGATATTTCCAGTTTCGTTATATTCATAATATTCTACCAACAAACTATTTTTTGTTTAGAATTGGTTTAATAGATACTGATATATGTAGTTTCTGCAAAGTGAATAGTGAGACAGTAAAACATCTCATGTGGGAGTGTAATGTTACAAAAGATTTTTGGAACAATCTTAGTGCATGGATGAATACTGGGCTAAATATCTTTTTCAATGTGAATTATCAGAATATAGGTCTTGGCTTATTTAATGAAGATTTCGACTTTTTCAAAAATATAATTATTCTTTTGGCAAAACGCTATATTTATAGATGCAGAGTTGAAGAAAAGAAACTTAGTATCTATGTCTTCAAAGAATTGGTGAATATGACTGAAAAATCAGAGAAAGTCATTGCAGAAAGAAATAATAGAATGGCATCCCATAACAAAAGATGGGGGATATTGTTTTCATAATATTGTTTTCATAATATTATTTTCATAATGTTTTCTTTATAAAAAAAATAGCATTAGGCCCTTAAGTGCCTATATAATAGTAAAACTTTGTCTGGCACTTGTGGCGTCTGAATGTTGATGCCTTGTCTGTATTTGATGTATTTTGTGTAGTGTTATTTTTGTATTTTGTTAATCTATTGTTGTATGTCATAAAATAAAAAAGTCCCTATAAACGGGCTGGAAAGAGAAAAAAAGAAAATAAACCTTTTCATTACACCTGTAAACCATCTAATCTGATTTTTGATGTGATATTGTCGCAATCCAGGGTTAAAAAACAAACATACACTAATATGGAAGTCGGCTTAAACTGATGGCGAGGGCATACTCAGTGGACATCAGGTTTAAGATGACGCCGGGGAAAATAACCCAGTTATGCGGGCCTGACTGACTCATAGTTTCAATTTGAGATTTATTTCTTATTTTAAAATGTTTGAAAACATCTGTCAAGTCAAGAGCATGGGTTGGAGTACCCCTCCTTTTGTTAACCGTTTACAACATACCTTGATGCTATATACAACTTTTAGGCTTAACTTATTATTAACAAAAATGGTAGATGATATTGCTTTTTTGGGTGGGGTAGGGTTGAGTGGGGTGAGACGGGTTAGGGTAATTTACTGTACTTACTTATTGCCTCTCATCTTGTAGGTTGGTAGATCAATGGTAGCAAAATTCTTGACCCAGTCTTCCAATCTTGTGACCACCTCCACCTGGGCAAAACTTAACATTGTAGAAGTAGCCAAGAAATGCTTCTCAAGACGATTGATCAGCGGAGTAGGGAAACGTTCGTACACAACATCCTTGTCAGCTATCACTATTAATCTATAAAGAGCATAATGTGTGATAACTACATAAATAATAAATCAATGATATATCAAGGTTAACTTTCAATATTTATATAATTATCAGAATAAACTTATTGTCAGGCTTAATGGGCTATCCTGGTATGTCAGTTTTGGTGTCAGTGTCTGCCATCCTGGATGGCATTGTGGTGAAATGTTTGTTATTTATATTATGTTGTTGTGTAATTTATTGTACTTTGTAAATGTAAATTGTATTTTTTTCTTCTTCTATCATTTTGTTTATATTTATGCTGACGATGCCTAATAAAAACAAACAAACAAACAAACAAACAAACTTGTCATATAAGTTTGCTCATTCAAATAGGCGCTTTGAGGTAAACTTGATTTTCAACATAATATTCTTTTAGTATCTTATTGAATATTTCAAAATCATAGTGTGATTTCTGATTTAATGAATACAAAGACTTGAGATCAAGATGTGCATTCCTGAATGGATTATATTTAAATGCTGACATTTGACATGCATATTTTGCTCAATTAAATAGGCTCATGAAAGACATTATCAGTATTACACCCTAGAAGACCTGTAGATACTTAAAACTTCATCAGGCTACTGATAAAAACTTAAGGTTTGATTTTAGTGTCTTGATTGAAGATATAGCAATATGACTCTGTGAAACTAAACTTGCCAACTTCACTAAATGAAAGTGACGATAAGGATTAATCTTTCCCTTATGGTGTTCCGAAATGAAAAAAAAAAACCATTTCCACAACAATGATTTGAACCATGGACCTCCCCCAAATTGTAGAGACACTCTGCCAATTGGTATCTAAGCATTAGAAATGCATCTAAAGGCTTAACACTTTCCACACGGCAGCCATCTGCAGACGACAGTTCCAAAGTTTCACAAAATGTTTCAAAAATGCCAACAATATTGAATTGCATCACCATAATTGGAATCACCATGAGAAATGCATTAAAATAAGTACAAACATGCCTAGTAATTGGTTCAGTAACCCTTGATAGACTTTGAATCTTTTTAGGAAAGGTTTCTGAAAAAGCTGCTTTGCATTATGGTTAAACTAATAGCCGCGTGGAAAGTGTTAAGATTTAAATTTACACATTTCTTCCGCTTCTCTGGGCTCTACAGGGTGACCCAATAAAAAGTTTACCCAAAATGAAAGTGATATTTTTCCACTTCCTGTAATTTGATATCTGTGTTTTTTAATTTTATTATAAAGAATGGGTAATGGAGCATCTACCCTGAACAAAATATTTATTTTGGTTGGGTGGTTTTCAAGATATGGTCCATTGAACATTACTTGAACACAAGTGAGACATCAACACTCGATTATTGCCGGTTCCAAACCTGGTTTGTGAAACTCCGCGTGGACAAGTCTGTTTTGCTGAAGTAATGTTCAATGGACCATATCTTGATAACCACCCAACCAAAATAAATATTTTTTCAGGGTAGATGCTCCATTACCCATTCTTTATAATAAAATTAAAAACACAGATATCAAATCACAGGAAGTGGAAAAATATCACTTTCATTTTGGGTAAACTTTTATTGGGTCACCCTGTAGTGACACGCAAGATGGAATTTTTGTTGTTGTTGTTGTTGTTGTTCATTCATCTATTCCTACCTGAAGTCCTTATGCACTCTGCATTTCACCCTGTGTGTTCCCAGACCTAGATCAACGTATCGTTGTCCACCAAACATGACATAGTACTGGTTGAGGGCGTCATATAGACTCTCGTAAAGGTTCTCCAGATTGAGAAGCACTACGGTGCGTCCAGTTTCCATGCACACTTTGATTCGGTTGATATTGCGGCATACCTGTAAGTGAAAAACAAAATGTTTAAATGGTAAATTGGTAAATCTCACGAGAAAAGGCACACAGGTTGCTGGCATAAAGCTTCCCCCAGGGGGTAAGTGTACTTACAACAACAAAAATCTTCAGATTAAAATCTTGAGTTTCACAATATTTTTTTATTCCGTGCATGGCTGGACAACTATTAATAGAATGTTGCAAAGTCTGTGCACAGTTGTATGAATACATTGTTATTGTAAGAAAATGTCGCAAAATTAATGTATCTTAAGTTTTTATTAATATTACAGAAAAAGCCAAATAAAATTGAGAAATGTGGCTTGACCATTTTATTAAGCATAATTTAAGGATTAATTTGAAACCTTACATAACTTAATTGAGCATACAAAAAGTTGTTCAAAATTATTCCATTTAACGCTTAATTAATTGATTAATTACGCGCGTAAATGAATTACACAGCAAACATGTTAACGAATGGCTTGACAGATTTGTGTGTTTGTAGTATGTACGAAAGCATGGTTAAACAGAGACATGTAAACAAAAAATCAAAGTGAGCAACAATCTTCCCCTTTTCTTTTAATGTAATAGAAGGTCCATTGTAAAACTCATTTTCCCTTTTCAAGCATTAATTAGGGGATTCAATTGATTGACAAATAGCCAAATAAATTAACAAATCTCAACATGGCGCAATGATGCAGCACATAATAAGCCTGATAACATTTGAACAAAAACACAATTTTCAAGCTGTCACAAATGGCATTTTGTTGAGTAAAACAGCAATTGTGACGTAACAAAAACCACAATGAGACTAAGTAAGGGTTGTATAGATGGGGTGACATGTGACGCCATGCCGGAAATTTGGTCGGCAGTTGCCATTGTTCTTTGCCTGGCAGTGTGCGCGTGTCCTGTTTTATTTAGGACCTGTCTTTTAAAACTCACGCCAAAGCATTATAAAGGGCAATAAGGCATAGTGGACAGTGTTGTGGTCATATGCTATTCCCTCAAGCATGTATCGACAGTCCAGTCCCTTCGACCGTTGCTTTTGTTGATAAACATTGCTGTCACCTCATCTATACAACCTTCAGCAATAATATTAGTATCAACTATACAAAATGATCGATGTAGTTAAATTTCTAAATTGGTACCTCATTTAACGCTTCTTGTATAAGATAGCATTTTTTCCCCCTTTACCAACCTGTGTATATTCTTGGTCATAAGGGAAACTACTGCCGAATATAATGATAGCATCTTGCTGACTGAGGAGCTGCTGGCGTAGAATTGGCAAGGCAGCATAATTCTCTGTCAACACCAGTAAATACCGGCTCTCTCTGAAATTGTATAAAAACATCAATATTGTATGTAAATAAATTTTAAAATTTCCCTAAATTATATATTTATATTTATATTAAAAAACAACTTAGCCAGGTATTAGATGTTGTGCCCAGTAATGCCCAATAACCAATTATAATGCTTCTATAAAATCAAAGAAATGTATTAAAGTCTATTAATAAATATGCGAAATTGAATGTCAGTTATGATTTATTTTATCCACACTGCACTATGTCATAGAATCAAGTTCAAATATTGTCTAAATATAACACATAACGGAAATGGCAAATTCATGAAGGATGACAGCAGAACCGAAAATTTGTATGCAATAAATAGTAACGCTGTGCCAAATCTTCAAAGGAACAGTGGGTTTGACTCTAGTATGAAAAGGAGTCTGTGTACAAGTCTACTAACCCATCTCCTGTTGCATGGCCCTGTAGACTCGCTTCCAATAAACCGGCTGGACTACAGTCAGGGTCATCTACCCTGGCCTAAAAATAATCAAATTCAGTTTGTTATAATATCACAATTGTAGTCCTTTACCATAAGTCATGATAACATTACACAACTAAGGAAAACGACAAGACAAACAAGAAGTTAGAACCTACACTGCCAGCAGAATTGCCAACAACAGATTGCCTAGATGCAGATAGAATCCCAAAAGAAACCAACATTTTATCTTAACCATCGCTATGAAATAAACATACTCCAAGTCACGAGAATGGACGAGTGGCTAAACCAAGAAAATGTTAAAATACTAACTATATGACCAATTTAGCTGTTGCCAATTACATCATGAGTAAATGTATCTGACATGACATTTTTAGAGGAAACGTTCTAGCAAAATGTAAAGAATGCGACATCATATAGAGAAGGGTTCTTGATTTTTATTAATATAAATTAAGTCGGTAAGAGTTATAGTATCCTTATAATGTACAAATTAACAAAAATTAAGCAATTTTTTTCTGCTTTAAATTTGCCCACAATGATCGAACCAGTTGGTTTGGCACAGGGTTGACATGATAGTCAATAATATCTAATAATTCAAACCGTTGTAACTGTTATCTGTAATAAGAATTCAAGCAGCACTTATATCTAAATGCTGATGTTTTAGTTGAAGCAAACAAGTCAAATCACATGTTGAATTAAAGTTTACCTCTGCATACGCAGTTGCTTGCATATGTTGTTCAAACGCCCTCATCGGATCATCCGCCCCGAGCAGTCCACCAAAGTTACGCTTTACAGAATGCTCAATCTCAAGCTCTGTGGGACCTCTGCGGGATATACTAGAGAAACTGTACACCATCTTAATCAGACTATTTAGGGGAGACAAAATAACAATCAGAATTTAGCATTCTTCATGTTGAAGTATAAATAATGTACACTTCATCAATACGGGCTAACATTTAGAAATCAACAACAAAACCATATTCAAGATGCAGGTATTATTCTGATTAAAGGTAGATTATTTTACTTGAAACCATTAATCACTCTAGCTTTATTCAATCATTAAAAAAATACATCAAAATTGATGAATAGAATAGACACAAAAACCCAAGACACAGTGTTGACCCTCTATGATGACCAGCACTGGCTGACCAACACATACAGGCTGAGGAGATGAGATAAACATTACAAATATCCAAACCATATAAAATGTTGATATAAGTATAGACCTTCCGGAAAAAAAGTCGTTACTCCTAGTGACATGTCAATTAAGCAATCATCAGATGACGGGATAGTTGTAATAGGTTGAATCGCAACCCCCCATGCAATGCGTACATACACAATCCATGTTGTTACGCTAAAATGTCCACAATCAGCCACAGCTCAGAGATAGAAAGTGCTCAACTGATAAAAAGTCAGGAGCATATGTATCAACACTAAATCATGAATATTGACAAGATTTCATGGTTAACGAGGGCCGATCGCCATAGGCACTGTGTCATCTTATTTGTGATTACTCAACCCCGAAATTGCGTGTCGCCATTTACATTTCCTAATTTCGATGCTAGGTGGCAGCATTCACAGTTGTCTCAGATGTGACGTCATCGCCTTTGTAATTGATATAAAAATGAACTTTGCACATTGATAACGATATTTGGGAATGCGTAATGTTTCTATAATTTAACTGTAATTTAAAATTAATGACACGTTCAAAACCCGATCAAAATTGGAGTTCATTTAGGCAAGATATATCGGTTTATTTGGAATGATTTTTTTTTCGCAAAAAGATATGTATTAAAGTAATTTTCAGGCTCAAAATACGAACTTGTACCATTAAATTACCAAAAAAAAATTGTTTTTTTAGGATAACTAAATATTTAAGTTTTTAAAACTAAAAACATTTTTGATGGCAAATGAACGGAAAATAGTGTATATCCAGGGGCCATTTATGTGTGTCGATTTTAGAATATTTGTGATATTATCCCGGATATTATTTATTAATTTGATAAAATTTGTCATTTTATAAACAGAAATGTTAAGTTGCCGCATTGTGATGCATAGTATTGATGAAATACATTGGTGTATACTTTTATTGTAGTAAATATAGAACAAATGCAAATAAATATATTGAAATATTTCATGAGCTATATTTTAGGGCGACATATTATTGCTACAGCGCTACAGTTAAGGTATACAGTCATGGATCAAGTAGTATCGAGTTGTTTTGAGTACAAAGGAAAGGCAATGTTGAAGTTTGTTGAAGAGGTCGGTAGCAATCGATTAATTTATAGATAAGTGTTAACAGCTAATAAAAACTATCAACTTGCAAAATAGAGGGCAGTGCGAATAAATGTCCGGTTGCAGACCTCGTGGGTTAGACTATCTTTTGAATAAAGTGCTATTTGATATTAAATATGTAAGATGGGAACTTTAAGCCATTGTGTACGTAATTCAATTTATTTAATCATTGAAGTATCATTGATGTCCTCCACCATGTGAATTTCATTGGAAATGCTTGGTCTGCAAATAAAACTGTATTGCAATGGAAATATAGTACTATAATATAATATTACTATGAAAACTTTAATTAACCCTAACCCTCCTGGAACCTACCAAACCTGACAGTGCTACAATATTGTACTGCGCAGCGGCCCGGTCAATCTCGTACCAGGCTCTGCGCTGTATTCAACTTGTGAAAAAAATTGAAGTTTTTTGAGCCTCACCCGTGTAGCTCAGTCGGTAAAGCATCAGACTTGCAGGCACACGACCCGGGTTTGATCTACAGTGCATGCGGAGACTGATTTGAACTAGACAAAAATATGCCCAGGGAGTTCATATGAAACTTTCCTAGCACATGTTTTTCAATATACCTGTAATAGTCCCTGAGACCGAAGAATTCTCTCTTCTGATGCTTGTACAGTGACAGATACGCCTTGGCTAGTGATGGAATCAAAGGCTCTATCAGCTCCAACACATCGTTGTCAGTAGCACAAATCCCTCTGAAATATTCAAATGAAGAAAATATTTCAACATTTCTTTTACTGCAGGCATTGAGAGCATCCAGTTTCAAATGTCTGCTATTTCAAAAGCTCTCTCTCTATATTAAAAATTATGTTTGACCCAATAAATATAAACTGGGTTTAAACAGCATTTCAAACCAAATCTAGATACTTTGCAAATGTAATGTTTGTCTACGTTTTAAACAGAGCGTGCTCATAACAATTACATATTGTACCCATTACTTGTCAAAACATAGTTACTCCCAAATCACCATCTAATGAACCAATATTTGTACACTTTTCCTCCCTTCTATCCAATAAGTATACTAACCTTGCCGTCTCCACAAGTTCTTTTTCATCTGGCTCTTCTCTCGACACAAGAATTCCTCTGTTCATTTTGGCAGGATCCAAGGCCCAGTTAGACAATCCTACGAATCCCACCTTCTTATGTTTGGCTGGGTTGTCCTCATCCTCTTCTGAGCCGGTCTCTAGCAATGGGTGCAGAGTCTGAAATTAAAAAGACATGATAGATTTAGAATCCAAGGCCCATGCTGTTGCATAATTCTATAAAGGCAATCTATTATGTTTTGCTGCATTATCAAAATCATCCTCAGATCCTGTCTCTATCAATGGGGGCAACATCCGAATTATGATACATTCTTAAATGCTTGAAATACTTACTGTATAGTTTTTATTCCTTCTTATGTCATGATACCACACAGGGTGATCTCACACTAAGAAGCTGTTCGGTTGCCACGTAGTGGTTCTCATGTGATGACCAGTGTACATTAAGCGACAATGCAACACACTTTGATTCATAACAATGCAGCGCAGTAATACACACTTAGATTCCCTACGCTATTTACTGAGGAGACAAGTTCTTTCGTAAATGTATAAATAAGTAAGAATGCAAATACATCATTAGCATCTCACTCATGAGGCAGATAATGGCTCTTTACCAAATCTCATTTATGTTATTATTACCTTCAAAGGCATCCTTGGAGAATCCTCTGCCAGACCTACTTCATCAAGCACCACCACTGACACAAACCTATCAAGATCTTTGCCTTCCTGGAAGCGACTGCATTGACGAAAGGTACCAACAATGCCATCTGGTGTCGACAGTGGACTGCATTGAAAGGAAATCATGTGTACCTAATGACAATAATGGAAAAAACAATCACACATCAGTTAACCTTCAAGGGACCTTAACGTGAAAGAGGCAGGATGTAATAGTTATCTTGTTATTGACGGTTTTGCATAAATCAGAATTGCAAATACATATATTCCCAACTATCCTATTTGACATAGTGGCATCAACCGGTATGTCCCGCTGAACAACATGTGGCATTGGTAACATGTGTTTTTTTTATTCTTTACATAAAGTGTATAGGGAAAACTAATTAAATTATTTGAAACATAAGCAAAGATTAATATCAACCATCGATCAGGCAATTTTAAAGACTAAAATTTCATTATTTAGTCTACGTAACAAGTTGTCACATCATAACATCTACTGCTCCTGTCTATTTTTAAAAAGACATTGCAAAACAATCCATAATTTTCAATTACTTGTTGTGTGATACTACAGATTAGAAAATGCTGTCAACATACAACATACCTGTTTGAGTTTTTTGAATAGTTCGCTGGGTGCGGCATCACCTTGCATGGCATCGGCTACAATGGTCTTGGCAAGAGACTTGGAACTACCAGGTTTGCCAACTAGGAACAGAGGTATACGTAGCTCTATACACACCACCATCATAAACACGTTCTCTTTGAGGGCGCTGTTCCTTGCAATGTTGGGACCAAGCTGCAGTGCGGCTAGAAACACATCCTGACATCTATGAGTAAAAAGAGCATTATGTGGTTAGTCAACGAATCATTAATATGGTGCCACAATGAGTTTCCTTACTGTCTTATATACTATGGACTTTATTTTTGTTGCAGTTGTTATCAAAATCCATAGCCGGTTGTTTTTGAGGGGAGGGGGGTGCATGGAGTGTCTGATGTGTCTGATGTGCGCAGAGCTCTGATCACAGTGGAACGTAATGACTGTATCCAGAGTGCACAATCTTTATCACCCAATTACTTTGTATAAATACATGTGCATCTATACCAAATGGCTATTGATTCTCAGGGCAACTTTACGAAGAAGAAGTAGGTCTAAAGCCTCTTCTTGAAGATATTTACATTAGATACAGTCTCAAAGTCCACTGGTAAAGAATAATCCACACTCCACACAGTACAAGTACAAAATATGAGAATTAAAAGCATCAATTCAGCCCCAATTTTGGAACTTCCAAGTTACCTTGTTACAAGATCAAAAATAGTGCATCTGTACAGCTGCACCAACTACATGTCTCCTATCCCGATATTGTAGACTCCCTTATATAGTTTGCCTTTCTGTAAACATGTAACAAATCCCAATATACTGAATGTCCCCCACCCATAGGGCCCAGGGGGGGGGGGGCACTGACATTGGGAACGAGTATAGGTATGTGCCACGCTGAAGACCCCTTTTTCACCCTCTGCTGCTAGCTCTTCCCCCTTTTGAGCCTGCATCAGTTCTTAAGACCCCAATTTTATTGAAAATTCAAAAATCGTGACATTTTGCGTTCCAAAGCCCCAATTCTTTGAAAATTTTGCATCCTAAACCAAAAACAACAACAACAACAAATCGAAAATTTGCATTCTTGCTAATCAAAATTGAACTATAGGCCAGTTCTCAAGACCTACTTTTTTGAAGAAAAAAAAAGTTCCTAACCCTATTTTTCGTCATAAAATCCACTCAGTTCAGTTCTGTAGCCCCCCTTTTTGAGACCCTGTGCGGCACACCACAAAAAAAAGTTGAGTGCCCCCCCCCCCCCCCCCGGGCAAAGGGCTTTCACTAACCTTGATATAACTCCATGCATCTGTGCAGCTCCACCAGGCAGTGAAAGCGGATCAGTGAATCGCCTTGCAATAGCTTGTCTATAGGCAGCTCTGCCTTTCTGTAGACAAGCATGATAACACACACCAAGGGCTAATACAAGGGACATAGTCAGGTCATCAAGCAACTGTGTGATTGAATAAAAAAGTAATAGCTTATCATAAACAAGAATTGCGATCATCAAAATGACTACATTATCCCTTTAAGATGAGAGTTTTAACACAACAAAACAGATAATTATATGTTGTTGTTTTTTTAGAATTTTCAAAAATCTTTTCAAAAAGAAAATCCGAATTTGTCTTCAAAAATCAAAATTGAAAACTCAAAAATAAATAAATAAAAATAAATAAATCGCATGAAATAATGAGTCATTCAGACCTGTGCAGTTGTTTCCCCTTGGCCTTAGAATGAATGATCACATTCACATACCTCTTCATCATCATCTTCCTCTTCTTCATTTGGTCGGCCTCTATTGCCTTGTCCTCTCTCCTGGAGTCTCTGTTGCTCCATCAATGGTTCAAGCAGATCCATATGATCATTGAACCACACCATCACCTCCAGGCAGCGATCTACATCACGCAAACTCACAAAACTGCATTCATTCTGAACAAAAAAAATTAGTTAAGTTACTTCTTTTGTCTAATTTTCTTCTTTCTTGCCAAGTGCTGTCAGTCTTTCAATTTAATGGTTTCAAGGCATATGTTGCTTGAAAATAGTTGAGTAATATATAAGAACAAATATTGCATGACTGCCATTTGCAGAAAAATAAAATGTGTCACTTAACTCAATACAGATCATAATATTAACACTTGGCTTTGCATAGTATTACCAAGTCAAAATTAGATCTCATGATATATATTTAACTAATATTAATTGGTTCGCCTCAGGGTGATTGTATGCCAAGTATGCTAGGCAACTAGAAAGCGATAATCTCCCTCCATCACCCAATATAACTTATAACACTAGTCAATATTTGTTATATTTACTAAATACTTTTATCTGCCTTTTTGTGTATTTTATTATCGGCATAAGGTCAGGATTTCTTGAAAACCGGGAACAAAGAGTACGTACTATCATGAGAAATGCATTCAAATAAGTACAAACACGCGTAGTATTGGTTCAGTAATTCTTGAGATAAGACTTCGTAAGTTGGGGAAAGATTTCTTAAAAATCTGTTTTATATATGGCAAAACCAATAGCCGCCTGGAAAGTGTTAAGAGTCATCTCAGGTAAATATCGAGTACAGGTGGCAAAGCTCGCCGATTTTTTAATTTTTTTTTCCTGGCCAGGTTGAAGTACTTTGGTAGCATATCAGAAAAACGAGATTAGTTTGTTACTCTTTTACTCGTTGCCATGGCAACAGCCCAATTTAGATTTTAGCCATTTTGGGGTCAATATCAGTTAAAAATAGTCGAAATTTACCGCACATTCGTTATCTTATTGCAGCAATATGCAAGATTTTTTTTTCAAAAGTAGCTATTACTTGATAAAGATATATCTTTATACTTTAGACACAAATAATAAAAAAAAAATTAAAAAAATGTTTTGATGTATTTTCTGACCTGGCAACACTGCTAGTTTTGACATATTAAGAAAATTGATATTTTAGCCTATCTTTGCATCTCGTAAAAACTACTTGCCAGGGCACTCAGGATATTGTCCTCATAGGAGGAGGGAGAGATGACTTTACCCTACTCATATCTGATGAAAACAGCTTGGGGTATTATATACTTTAACGGCAGTGTTGCCAGATAATGACACATTTTGGAAAAATTACAATATTTCGTTTGTTACAAATAATGACATTCATTTTGATACTGAAGCCATTTTATTACGACAAATTGGATTTAGTATATACCAGATGTTCCAGGGACTTCCATAGATACCCGTTAAGTAAAACAGGTGGTAATATAGGGCCTATACTTCTACTCTTGTTGCCAGAAAGTTCACAGTTCGGCAACATTGCTATATTCAGATAATTTGATTTCGTATATTATTTGGGTATGTACAGGGGGGGGGGGGGGGGGGGGGGGGGGTGCACGTGCACCCCAGTACTAAAACCAAACCAACTTTTTAGGTGTCTTTTAGGTGTCTTTTAGATGTTAACAGTGAAAAAAAATGGGATGCTCTCCAGATATCCAAGATGGCGTCCAAAATGGCCGCCAAAACAGGTCAAATCTCATAAAATGACATATAGCAATCAAATTGTATTGTGAAAGTATAGTTGTAATAGTGGGATGTATGTATTAAACCACTAGACACTCATGTCTAGAAGTTTTGCTTTATTAACACACCTAAATCCAAGATGGCTGCCAAAATGGCCGCCAAAAATGGTAAAATTTCATATATTGGCATATATAAACCAACATGTATGAGTAAAGTTTTAACAATGGGATGTATGTGTTAGACCACTAGAAACTCATACTTAGTATTTTTACTTTGTTCACATATTTTAAAATCAAAATGGCCGCCAAATTAATGGCCGAAATTGGTCAAAAGTGGTCAAAATTCCATAAAATAGGCTAATATCAACCGAAATGTATGATGAAAATATAATGTTAACGATGGGATGTATATGTCAGACCACTAGTAGCTCATTTCCAGTATTTTTGTTTTGTTAACACAGTTCAAAATCCAAAATGTCCCCCAAAATGGTTCCCGAAGTGGCTGAAAATTTGTCAAATTCCATAAATGGAATAATATCAACCTAAATTTACGGTGAAAATTTAGTTTTTTAAAGGGTGGGATGTATGTATTATACCACTAATAACTCATACCCATTTTCTTTGTTTTTTTAACATAGTTCAAAATCCAAAATGGATGCCAAAATGACCCCAAAATGGTTCCCGAGGTTGCTGCAAAAATTGTTAAATTCCATTAAATGGGATAATATCAACCTAAATGTATGATGAAAATATAGTTTTATGGATGGGATGTATGTATTAGACCACTAGTAACTCATATCTACTATATTTGCTTTGTTAACATACTTTAAAATCCAAAATGGCCCCCATAATGGGTCCCAGAATTACTGAACAAATTGTTTGAATTCCATAAAATGTGATGATATCAACCAAAATATATGATGCAAGTATAGTTTGAACATTGGGGGTATGTAATAGACAACTAGTAACTCAAATCCAGTATATTTGCATTGCAATAGCATACTTTAAAACCAAGATGGCCACCAAAATTGCCGCTGTCAATGTAAAAATAGTCTACATGAGTGTATGATAATTCAAAATAGATATTGTCAGAGTGTATACATACATGTATACTGTTATACTGTACACAGCGCCCTACCTCGGACATTAACGGTACAGTGCCCCTGAAACCTAGGGACATGAATTTGTATGTACACAGAACGGGATGATCCCCTACTCTTTGCGAAGGAGTCTGTGACCTTTAACGTGCTCGGATTTTGCTCTTCAGATGCATGAGACCACCATTTATACGTGACTTCTGAACCACGATGCAATTGAGACTAAGTACCTTGCCTAAAGATACAAACATGTTGGCCGTAGCGGGGCTCGAACTCGCAACCTTTGTATCGTGAGACCTGCGATATATCCGCTAGACCACACACGCTCTCATCAAATTCACCAAATAATATGTTCTAAACTGCTAAGCTATTGCTTTTAGAAATAAGGCCCACCTCTGTGACAATTTGATTCAGTATCACTTTCCAAACTGGCTGCCAGAATGGATAAGTTGATGTTAAATGACCTAACACATTTGTTTTGTATTGTAAATGACCATATTATGTGAATGCTATCACATTAAAGTTAGGGTATTGGTAAATGTACAATTCTGGCAGCCATTTTGGAAAGTGCTACTGAATCAAAATTGTCACAGAGGGGGGCCTTATTTCTAAAAGTAATAGCGTAGCAGTTTAGAACATTCTATTTGGTGAATTTAATGTATATAATATACACTCTTACAAGATCTATTTTGGATTACCATACACTCATGTAGACTATTTTTACATTTACAACGGCAATTTTGGTGGCCATCTTGGTTTTAAAGTATGCTATTACAATGCAAATATACTGGATATGAGTTACTAGTTGTTTAATGCATACCCCCAATGTTAAAACTATAATTTCATCATATATTTTGGTCGATATTATCCCATTTTATGGAATTCCAACAATTTGTTCAGTCAGTTTGGGACCCATTTTGGGGACCATTTTGGATTTTAAACTGTGTTAACAAAACAAAAATACTGGAAATGAGCTACTAGTGGTCTGACACATACATCCCATCGTTAACATTATATTTTCATCATACATTTCGGTTGATATTAGCCTATTTTATGGAATTCTGACCACTTTTGACCAATTTCGGCCATTAATTTGGCGGCCATTTTGATTTTAAAATATGTGAACAAAGTAAAAATACTAAGTATGAGTTTCTAGTGGTCTAACACATACATCCCATTGTTAAAACTTTACTCTGATCATACATGTTGGTTTATATATGCCAATATATGGAATTTTACCATTTTTGGCGGCCATTTTGGCAGCCATCTTGGATTTAGGTGTGTTAATCAAGCAAAACTTCTAGATATGAGTGTCTAGTGGTTTAATACATACATCCCACTATTACAACTATACTTTCACCATACAATTTGATTGCTATATGTCATTTTATGAGATTTGACCTGTTTTGGCGGCCATTTTGGACGCCATCTTGGATATCTGGAGAGTATCCCATTTTTTTTCTCACTTTTAACATCTAAAATGTGTTTAAGGACCCTAAAAGACACCTAAAATGTTGGTTTGGTTTTAGTACTGGGGGTGCACGTGCACCCCCTGTACATACCCGACTAATATACGAAATCAAATTATCTGAATATAGCAATGTTGCCGAACTGTGAACTTTCTGGCAACAAGAGTAGAAGTATAGTCCCTATATTACCACCTGCTTTACTTAACGGGTATCTATGGAAGTCCCTGGAACATCTGGTATATACTAAATCTAATTTGTCGTAATAAAATGGCTTCAGTATCAAAATGAATGTCATTATTTGTAACAAACGAAATATTGTAATTTTTCCAAAATGTGTCATTATCTGGCAACACTGCCGTTAAAGTATATAATACCCCAAGCTGTTTTCATCAGATATGAGTAGGGTAAAGTCATCTCTCCCTCCTCCTATGAGGACAATATCCTGAGTGCCCTGGCAAGTAGTTTTTACGAGATGCAAAGATAGGCTAAAATATCAATTTTCTTAATATGTCAAAACTAGCAGTGTTGCCAGGTCAGAAAATACATCAAAACATTTTTTTTTTTTTTTTTTTATTATTTGTGTCTAAAGTATAAAGATATATCTTTATCAAGTAATAGCTACTTTTGAAAAAAAATCTTGCATATTGCTGCAATAAGATAACGAATGTGCGGTAAATTTCGACTATTTTTAACTGATATTGACCAAAAAATGGCTAAAATCTAAATTGGGCTGTTGCCATGGCAACGAGTAAAAGAGTAACAAACTAATCTCGTTTTTCTGATATGCTACCAAAGTACTTCAACCTGGCCAGGAAAAAAAAATAAAAAAATCGGCGAGCTTTGCCACCTGTACTCGATATTTACCTGAGATGACTCTTAAGTGTTCCCTTTCTTAACGGTTATAAAAGTTTGCAAATAATGGTTAAATTATTTGAGGTCACATAATGTAGTTTTGACCAATCAGTGAACAAGATTCCATCACACTCTCAAACATTTGTTCTAATTTCCAATGCCATGGAACAAAAGTTTGGATGTTTTACCTTTTGTGCTCTCATGAAGTCATGTGACGCAGCCAATATTGTGGTAATGACGACCGCTTGCTCGTCGTCTGCTATGCGATTGGGTCTCACCTTAAGGGGGAAATGTTTGCGTAATCATTAATTGTCATTCTTTTTACTGTACATTTATTGTAAAGATTATTGAAGAATCTTATTTTTTTCCTTCAAAATTTGTGATTTGAAATGTCAATTGATATAATATTCCTGGGAGAGAAAAAGAACAATATCCCACTAGCTGTCCATTAGTATGTGTTGAAGAGTTGGAAACCATTTTTCCATATTCAATCAATATAATGGCTAAACCTATAGAATGCTATAGTGACCTTGCAAAATAAAACAGCATTTTATCAACGTAAGGGTTAAATAATCAAGATGTGAATTGACGCTGGTATGGGACCTTTTAGTTGGAATTTGGTTGTATTTAATCTTTGTATGATCTCATGTCGCATCACGGAGGAAGGAGATGCAAAAATCAGGCGTCGGTTGGCTATAGCAAGAACTGCAATGACACAGTTCTCCAAAGTATGGGTTGATATAGGCATAACCAAATCATAACAACCAAGGTACGATTTGTTCAGGAACTAATGTTCCCTCTTTGAACCTACGACTGTGAATCTTGAACACTAACAACTGCAAACTGCAACAAGATCAAAGCTTTTTATTAAACTATTATGGTGTTGGCGAAGGATGCTAAGAATCAACTAGATCATATCCAATGCAATGCGAACCAATGGGCTTTATCTCAGACTAAAGGCAGCATGCTAGGGGGCATAGTGTGTTAGGGTTTACTACTCACATGTCTATGTACAATCTGTCTGATATATTTGGCCTCCACATCTGTACCTAACTGTCCAAAATCCCAGACTAAAGGCAGCATGCTAGGGGGCAGAGCCTGTACACGATACACCAGCTCACGTAACGGGATGCATCCTATAGTATCAACAATAAAGAAAACAATTAGGATGGTAGAGCATCAAATGTCAGTCTGAATCAGAGGGGTTGAGCTTCTCAAGATATCCTTTTTTTAAAGGAGCACTTTTAAACTCTATACAAGGCTGCACCCTACCTATTCCTCCTCAGACTTCTTTGACATATATTAAGTGCCATTGTCCCTAAAAATCAAGTTTTTGTTGGCAGACATAAAAATATGAATTTCCATTATACTTTGGTCATTGATAGACCTTTGGTCAATAAACACTAAAATGGAACTTTTTTGTTTGTTTTGCCTTCGTTGCCATGACAACGACACATATTAGAATTTTCATGGTTTTTAACAAAATTTTCAACTTTTCAGAAATTCAAAACTGCTCATTTACACATATCATTTTGAACAACCAGGATTTTATTTTCATTCAACAATATAACCATACATGTCTCAACTTTCATTCCGTCCAACAAAAAAACTTGTACAAATTGTATTGTGGGATATACTATTATTTGAAAAAGGGGTGTTTTTCATAATAAATCGTGTGAAAAAAATACACCTTCGTAAATTAATCACAACTAGCAAAGTGGTGGTTTTTTTGCATTCACCTTCTACAAATGAAAGCTTGAGGGATGTCTGAATAATAATATGTAAAAATATCCATGGGTAATTCATACCTGTTGAAACAGTGTTGCCAGAAAGTGTTGACTTTTTCCAAAAAAAATCGGTATTACATGGTGTAAAAATACACGTTTAATGTCAGCAAACTATTTAATAAATCATCCTGTTATGTCTAAAATAGAGAACAAGTATTTTTGGATCAGGGATAATGTTGCTCATGTTTCAAAGTGCATATTAAAAAAAAGTTTTGCCAGGTAGGTTGAGTTTTAACTTTATTCATGGCAGAACAGACTCGTATTAAACAAACAGAATTCTTCTTAAATCTGCTTTTGACAGCTACATCCATTTACTGTATCACTATAAGTGAAGTTTATTTACATTCATGTGTGAATAACAAAAGGTCAAGACAGTGTTGCCATGTTAGTAGAACTTGTTAATAGCCCTTAGATGTGTCATAATAATGATGTGAACGCATATGATCATCAGCAATATAAGTAGGATAATAATAGAGGGTCATTTTTAGGTCATAGTTTCAGATCACGCTTGCTACCTGATTTTTTGATGACTTTATGCCTACTGACAACATTTTCAACAAAACAATTGAAAGAAATGCGAAATCCAGGGTGCCCCGGCCAAAAAACCACAAAAAGTCGGCCATTTAAAAAAAAAACAGACTTTTGATCATAACTCAGTCATTTTTGGTCTAATTTATTTGATTTTGGTGGCAATACCCATGTTTAAAGGTACAAGATGTCATTCTATGCTGGTTTCGTCTCATATAACCCCTTCGTTTTCTTGTAATAGCTGATTTTGGTCAAATTTGGACTGTGAGGGCGCTTTGCAAAAAAGTAGCTATCGCCAGACGACGATGGACACGCGAAAACCAACATTTTAAATTCGTATTGGAATAACACGTAATCGCGAATGTTGATCTAATCATTTTGAAAAATTCATCATAGGTTAGAAGAAAAAATTTCCAATCCATAACCGTTGTGGGTGGCTAACCACCCGCAGTGTCAGTATCATTTTTTGAATTGAAACCGTTGTTAAGCGTTCGTCCCATTCACTTGATCACGTAACCTCGTTCGCATATTTTAACCTGAATACTTGTGAATACGCCCGTGTCCAGCGTCGTCTGGCTATCGCATTAATAAAAATGAATTTGAATAAATGAAATGTGTTAAGAGTGTGTCGAGAAACATTGTCTGAAGATGTGAGCATGTTACCTCTTTTCGTTTTACCGTGGCATCCACTTTAAAATCACAAGAACGCGTTAAAAGCACTTCCATAGGATAGTACAGGGGTCAACGAACTTTCATTAGTGTGTTTCGAAGGAGACAATTCAAAGATGTTCAAAATGGTGTAGCTTCAAAACAACAATGGTATTTTACTCAGATTTTCAGGAAATGCCTAAAATGTAACTCCTATCATATTTCAACATTAGAATTTGAGATGCTACGATGCGAAAGGTATCTTTTTTAAACAGCGCCCTCACAGGGCTATTTTCACTAAAAATGCCATTTTCAGGAAAACGAAACATCGTCATGCGATAAAAGTTGTGTAAGATTATTCTATGTCCCAACAAACATGGGTATTGCCACCAAAATCAAATTGATTGGACCAAAATGATTGATTTATGATCAAAATACTGTTTTTCCAAAATGGCCGACTTTTTGTGGTTTTTTGGCCGGGCACCCTGGATTTTTCAATTTTTTTTCATTTTTTTTTTCTCAATGTATAAAGTCATCAAAAAATCATGTAGCAAGCATGATCTACAACTGTGACCCTCGATTAGCTAGATTAAGCATAATAAATATAACAAAACATCAAGAGATTGATTTAATTAAACATGGAATATACCATGTTTCAAAATAGGGGTGTTTAAGGGATATTTAATCAAACTGAGCCTTAAAAGGCTCTGTTTGTGGAGATATTGACTCTAAAGTTAGCAGCATGTAGACTTATATTTATTAACTGATATAAACTCAGAAGTTATCACACAAACGGTTTGCGCATATATGTTAATACTATACTCAACATGGCATATGTTGCAATATTGCTAATTTGAGGTAAAAAAGAGAACTCTGGCAACTTTAACAAGTACATTTCATATTATTTTATTGCAAACATTCACAAACAAAGTAATATCTTCAATATATCTCCTAATCAACGCTTATATATATGTAATTCACTGTTTAATTGTCCGTTTTTCGATAATAGGCATTTTAAGATTTTTCAAAAATACCTATCTTTCTGGAAACACTGCTGCCATGTTTAAAGATTACCCACAGTTTTCTCATTGGAATTCAATTGAGCAACATTGTTACTCTCTACATGCAAAATATCTTTGAAAAAAAAGTGCCACTTTCAGGGTTAACGGTGATTAGATTTGGCTAATAATTGATAGTTTGTAAAAGGGACGAAACACCCCTATTTGGAAACATGGTATAGTCCAATTGCAAATTCCAAGATTTTTTTTTAAATATGGATTAGTTTGAATGTGGACTGCCCTTTCATATATAAAAACAAGAATTTGTTAAAATCATTTTGTATGCTACAAATGTGAGATCCAAGTTGAGCTAAAATTAGCATTTAAAACAGCAAAAAATGTGAAAAATCATCAAATTAATGGAATTGCCCGTTACCATGGTAACATATATGTGACACCAATTTTTTTCCATATTTGTTGACTTTGACCATAGGTCCATCTATGCACAAGGTATGAAGAAAATTCATATTTTTCAGTCTGCCACATTTTTCAACATTTCCTTGATTCTTACTGAATATGGTTCTTAAGGTTTTAATTTCCGAAATAATTGGAATTTGTTCTGGTCAGAAGAAAGATGACGGCATTATAGCAATAAAATGATACCTTACTCATGCAATAGGTAGAGTGCTTCTGGTCATAAATTGACGGGTTCATCACTCAAATTAGTTTTGTGTGTAACAATTCCACCTTATTTGATCAACCAATTCATGACATATGTGATGTGATCTGTGAAAACCTGTTGGATATTGCCAGATGTGAACTAGGATTATGGGTCAAATTAAAAAAAATAGTAAAATAAATGACTAAAAGAAAAATATTATTTTTAGATTTTTTTTATTTTAGAAAATTCATTTCCAATACTTATGTAATTAACTTTATAATGTTATTATAGAACTATGTATCTTTTTTCGCCTGTGTTCATGATTTCTTGTTTTATAGCTTTTTATGACATCACAATCATCATTCACTCATAACTTTGTAGTGATCATAGAAAAAGGATCGAAACAGTTCTGTAATAAGCAGAGATTCAACTTTCTTATGATGTCAATATCCAATATGAAAAATCCCACCATGTGGCGGTTTTTCACAGATTGCATGACATATGCTTGTGTGAATTGCATACGTTTTGTAGAGTTAGAGAAATAGAGTATAGCGAATTTCTCACCTAGTCTTTCCTGAGTGTTCTCTGCAGACACGTGGTATCCCAGACCAGCTGTCATTAAACGCTTGATCATTTCTTCTGAGTGTCTAGGGTTAGATCATAAAATATACAATATTGTATTAAACATAGCTATTTGTGAAAGCCCAATTGCTTAAACGGTATAAAAATATCTTAACATCAAACCTGAATTACAATTTGGTTTTGAAGGGGCAAAGATTTGATCCAAGATGTGGGAATTTGCAAGCTATTGTGGAAACCTGAAGGAAAGGCCAATGTTCTTTAATTCCGAAAAAGAACCATTTTGTGTCTTTTTCCCTTCAAAATTCCCTCTTATGACATATTCACACTACCCCCCCCCCCCTCCCAAATGCAGAAAGTCTATCAATATTTTTGATATTGATGTAATTATCTTAAAATCTCCAGCATAAGACAACATTACACAAAGAAGGGGAAAAAAAGGCCTATGATTATGAATTACAGAGTTTTACATATTAGTAAGTTTAAAGAAGTCTGCATTTGTTGACGAACTGTTTATGAAGTTTACCTGAAGATATGCATCATATTGAAAATTCGTAAAAGCCGTTTCATGTTGTTTTTCATCTTTCACATAGTAAACATTTTGGAAGAATAGACAATACACGTAAAAATATGCAAAGTTCCAAACAAATTACACACACGAAAATGTCCCATTTTACAATAGCTTTTCATTCACAAAATACGGCAATTACCTTCTATATGGATTGCAGGCTGCTACAATCTTGAGAGCCCCATCTGCCATGTTAATTGGATGCCCATGTGCTCTGCCATCACACATAACCTCCTTGATTAGACCTATGGCCTCGGTGGTGTTGGCTTCGTCAAAGAATAGAACCGTGTCAACGTCGTATTTCTTCTTGTTGTGTCTGGCTTTTTCTTGAGCTCGTTTCACTTTCTTCTCAATGTCAGTAGCTGTTGTTCCACCATGGACCTATAAGAGATGGCAAATTATGGAATTGGTGAGTGGGGTAAACCTTACCTCTAACCCAATGCACTTATCAATTGCAACCCTGGTGTTGGGGTCCCAGGACATGGGAAGGACCATACCGGGTCTCTGGTGGAAACATACTAAGTGTATCTCTGCTGGCCGAGGCATGTATATAGCTTGGTTGATCAGGGATGTTATATCATGAAAGAATGACCCAGACAGAAAGGTGTACACATGCTGGGATACTCACATATGGTAAGTGCTATAGACAAATGCATGATAGGAGTAGCACTATAAACACTTGGTACCAAGCAACAACAGTATGAAACCTGGACACTCTCCTCCCTCAACCCCAAACAAAACTATTGAGGATACTGTTTTATCATTTTATTTTACACCATGTCACTAAGCTTACCTGGAGTAAGCTTTCTAGTGGCATTATTTCACTTTCATTAAGTCCTCAAACATTGGGGGGAGCTGTTTTGATAACTGCCCAATTATATATGGCCGTCTCAAGCTTTGGCTGTGGTTGATGGGTACTGATTGTATGTAACTATTGCTTTCAATGGGACTAGAACAGCTGAAAGGTTTTTAGTATAATACTTGATCTTTGCACAACGCAGATAACAGTGGCATTTCCTATCTTTATATTGGGTTTTGTTACTGGACATTGACAGGAGATCGAGATTAAGCATCTATATATTTATTTGAATGAAGGAAACTGCAATACCACAAACACTTAATTTCAACTACTATAAAACAAATGAAAGACATGGATAAAACATTGTGAAATCTGATTGGATTATATATACCTTCATAAGAATCATGTTATTGAGACCGTCCCTAAAGCGGTATCCTGCTGTTAAACGACACAAGAATCGTATCAGACGCGTTTTGCCGCAGCCCGTCTCACCCATGATTACCACTGGTATGCCACACCTGAATAAATATAAACAATGACGAGTATATAATATCCTAAATACAGGGTGTATCAAAATAATTTCACATGGTTTTCACACCATTTTGACTATGGTGACTAAACAATGACATACATGTACATCGTGGTTATTTGCGTTGATTGATAGGCTAGTGTCATTCCAATCGCTTTGTTCATCACTTGCTATCTCCCTTATCAGGCCTCATTCAAAACTACACCATCGGGCTACACTCACACAAAGGTTCTTCATCTGTCATCTATAGAACCATTAATGGTTTTTGAATAGACCTTGCAGAATCATTTTGTTACAGCAAGAATCTTATAATGCTGTCCAAATCATTCTTAAATGTTGATGAACCTCCTTGAAGGTTCTCTGAAATGGATCATCTGGAGAACCATTCTAAAAAAAATGGTACTTCAAGGTCTCTGAAAACCTTTTTTGTTCTTTAATATCTGAGTGTAAATATAATATAACTGTGCTTAAATCAATAAATTACCTAAATCTCATATGCATTGCAAGCATCTTTTTGACATTATCTGATGTCAACTCATAGGTATCATCAGGGTCAATTGCATCGTCAACACCAAGCACCATACATAGAGACATCAGTTTCTGCAATCTGAAATTATAATGGTTTGGTTCATAAGGAAAAGGGAGACTCTTCACAGGTGCAGATATGTACTCCATCTCCCTTTTGAAAATATTGGGCCAGACTCACTCCTTTTAAAAAATTGTTGGGGAGGGGGGGAGGGTGCAATCCCTAAACCTCATTCACATTAATTGTTACCATCCCAGCATTGGAGAATACATGTACCCAATTACATACACCTTAGCGGAGAGAAGTAACTACGGTTAAGTGCCCTACTCAAGAGAATAACATGTTAAAACTTTTTATGCGGCAGGCGTCTGCAGACAACATTCCAAAATTTCACAAAATGTTTCACAAATTTCACAATGATTGAATTTCATTACCATATTTGGTATCAACATGAGGAATGCATTAAAATGAGAACAAACATGCTTAGTATTAGTTCAGTAATCCCTGAGATAGACCTTGATATTTGTTTTGTATAAAACCAATAGCCGCTAAGTTTAGTGCAAAATCAACGGCACCATGTGTGCTAAGAAATTGTAATATATTCCCCATTAATATACATTTTACCGCAACCAAAAAGTGTTGTCATTACCCCCAGTAACAATTATTTCTATCTGCCATTAATTTCTTTTCTATTTTATCAAATGCAGTTTGGTACCAATAATTTGGGATATATATATACATTACTTTCAAAATTACTATCAAATTTGTATAAAAGTGTGTCAATTTCCAGATAATTCCAAAAATGTCTCTGGGAATATGTAGGGGAAACAGTGTTTTTATACTCTACCAGGTATGTAAATGAATATATTCAACCAAATGTATGTATAAGATATATTGAGATAAAACCTAGCATTTAAAAATTGATCATTACGAAGTTCGAAAGTAGTTAAACGATTTTGTCACACAGTTTTGAGCTAAAAATGTGATATGACTCTTGTTCATCCCAGTGTGCAGCTATGTAGGGCCTACTTCATATGCATTTATGTATATACAGGTCCTCATAATTATTTACCTGCCAAGTTTCTCAAAATCTGTGTTGAGATCCACACGTTGAAGGTGCAACCCTGCCCTGAGCTGAGGCGTCATCAGACCGGGCTGGATGACTTGACGTCTTACAGGATCTATCAGGGAACCGGTCTGATCAATTAAAAAACCCATGAATGTCATGGATTGTCTGTCACAGTTGAAGAAGATGTAGGGATGGAAGCTGTCAATCAAAAGAATAAGATAAAATATTGAGATCATTCTTATATAATGTAACACAAAGAATGGGAACTTAAGAGGTCTTTGCTAAATGAGTGATACATACAATTGACACTACTTCATAGTACATCAGGAACATATTTGATTTAAGTTCCAGGGAAACAACAATTAAATGGTTAAATAAAGTGTTTCATGACTATCTTCTTACATGAAAGTCTTGATATATTCCTGCAGCTATAATCAAACCAAAAAAATCTTGATCAGCAAATAAACAAGTACACCGCAGTCCAGTGCGAAAAGGTTTTTTTGTTTACTGCGCTTTCATACATAGTACACGCAAAGCTCTAGCAAGTATGTGGTAAGTTGAATGAGAATTATTTGCTTCTATCATAGTACACTATTTCCAGTTCTGCAGACTCTAATACCTTGATTCCCATCTACGTCTAAGCTGAAACGTCGCCAACTCTTCCGGTTGCTCTCTGTCCCCTCCATCGTCACCATTTTCCATGGCTCGTGAAGGGTTCTCTTCGCTCATGTTGAGTGAGGGCGTCGCAAAATCTTTGGCCATCTGAATCATGAATTGAACCACAAATGATTTGAACCCTTGCAGACCTGTATCCGCTAGCAACTCGGGAATACAGAAAGTGCACTGCTGACAATCGTTGAGCTGGATGCTCAAGAAGTGGGCAAAATGGCTCAGTTCTGCCCATGATGGGTCCACCACTCCGCAATTACTATAATGAAAATTAGAATATATTGGTTAATAATTACACTCTATTGAACCATGGGTTCTCAACTATTTTTGCTTAAAGGCCATGAAGGGTCGCATACTTTCAAAATAGATATTAACAGGGGCCAAATTACCTTAGTTTTCTTATGTTTTTTAAATTTTTATTCTTACAAGCTTATCAAGGGCTAGAAATCAATGTTTGAAGAGCCAGATTTGGTCAATGGGTTGCTATGTGAGAACCCCTGCTCTATTCCCCCTAAAGTCATAAAGTCTTATTTTCTAAGCTAAAACACTGAATTGTTTTAGCAAATGAGACTAATCATTCCATTATTCCATCCTAACTAACCTGAGAAGTGTTTCTAGAAACTGTACAGGATTGCCTTCAACCTTTCCCTCAAATTTGAAGTTGTCCAGGTTGGCACTCTGCTGGCGTCTTGCAAGGTACTGGAAGGTCCGCTGATAAGCTTTACTTTGGAACTCTGTCATATCGACACGTGGATCACATTGAGGCCAGGTAACTGCAACAATTAGTGAAGAATAGAAACAGCACCAAACCGTTCAATGAAAAATCAATTATCATAGAGAGTTTAAATTTGGGGAAATGGTGTGTTTAGAGTCCTATCCCATTCATGCAGCAATTCTTTGATGGAATAAATGTACCGTTTAGTTACAACAAGGCACTTTATTCTACAATAGAATTATTATATAGGATACATTCTACACATGCGTACATCTATTATTCTAGTGTGTTTTCCACTCTGTTTCATGCATGTAATCTCAGCCTGACCATGATCAGTATATCTAAGGTACAGTAAGGTAAAAAAGGTAAACATGGTTGATCCAGATAAAAAAGATATAAAAACAGGTATTAAAAGTCTTTAAAGTAAGAACAAAAAAAGAGCTGAAATCGAAACAAAAAAGATTGAAATCATATTAAAATCTGAACGTTCACTCCCTGTGTGTTGCCAGAGGCGGAGTGCCCATCTCTGCTTCAAAGCGATTGGGCCAGTCATTCCCTTGTTGGAATCGCTACATCTCCACAGCAAGTCTGTTACCTTCCCAGCACTGAAAAATGCTGGTACCCATTTTAATACACCTGGGTATAGAGGAGTAACCGAGGTCAAGTCAGTGCCTTAGTGGGACTTGAACCCACAACCTTTGTATTTAAATATGAGTCCAGTGCTCGATCTAGTGCACCGTGTGTGCCCCTTAAACTACCAAATAGTAAAGCCCTAGCCTTTTGATCTTGTGAATATAACCATAGTTGCTGTTCATATTTTATCCGGAGAATCAAACCCATTAAATGATACTGTTTTATACTGTTAATAATTAATTATCCTCTACACATACCTCGCTGTTTCAAGACATACAGAACTTCTTGTGGAGCCCGGCATGTGATACTAGGCAGTAGACTGTAGAATGGAGACATTGTTGTTTTGCCAGGCTGCTGTACATTGAAAATAGAAGGTAATATAAAGTGTTATCGTAAATGTGACACAATTTTCCTGATTTTGTAAAGTAAGAATGCAATTCATTTTTCAAAGTATTGGGGCACAGGAACATAAGTTTCATGATGTTCAATTTTATAGAAAATGAAGCTGTAAGAACCGAACCAAAAAGGTGGTTTAAGAACTAGCAGTGATGGGTAAAAAGAGAGGTTTTTGTCTTCGGGACAGAATATAGAGTTGGTAACATTGATAATAACTCTGTAAGACTTCACCATGCCATAAGCTGAATTATCCCTTAAATATCTAGTGCAGTGCTGCATGTAGGCCATGTCGACATACTTTCAACGATCTTGTGAAAAATCAATGTAAGCTCACTGAAAACCAGTACTGAAAAATCCCAAACCTATTCACAATCCATCAGCTAAAACGTCCATACAATGTTCCTTTTGGTGGAGATTCCTTTGACATGCATAGATTTTGTAAGTTTTTATCTTTATATTCAAATGCTAAAAAACATGTGATTTCACTGGACTTCTAAACCGCTTCCGTTCATTACGATTCGCTGGTGGTCGCCAGCCCGGAAATAATGTTGGCAATTATTGGTGGCGCTATACAAGCACAACAAGACGATGTCAAGGACATTTACCTGCTCAAACTTACGTTGACATAGTGATATATTTATATAATTATATTGACATGTCGACATGAAAAAATGTGCCGACGACAGCACTAGAAATATCTTCTACATACCTTGGAGTGTCTATGCTGCAGCCCCAGATCTGTAATCTCTATCACATACAAGTCTTGTGGTTTACGTTTCCAGGCTTGACCGTGGCTGTTGCAGAGACCACCCAGGATGAGCAGATTAAAGAGCAGACTATCAAGGCCTTCTCGTACCTATAGTATACAAAAAAGGAAAGAAAAAACACAGAAAAAACAGAGTAAAGGTTAGATCAGAAAAGATACAGCATATTGCACCTTTCTACGTATATTATAAGTAAGGTATTTCACATTTATCACAGGGTTGCAACTGGGTATCACATTGTTGGTATCACTAAGTGCAATATTATAATTATCATTATCATTTAGAAGCTATAGTTTTATACTATATCAGCAAAAGAAGATTGTTGGTGTTCATAAGTATCCACCATGGATTTCCTATTATCCTATGGGTATCACAAGGATATCATATGGTAATCACATTGATATCACATGGCCTAACAACTACATGGATGACTTGATACAATGACCTCAACTATGGGTATACAAATTTGTAAAATTATGTCACCTATACAGCCAGTACGCAACAGTCGCTTTTAAAGCGTGACCTTGCCGATTTCTAACCCGCAGAATGATCGATTTCAGGATGTCTCCCTTTAGCTAAATACCCTATGTCAGCCTTACGACAAGTTAGTTTTACCAGCATACACTGCGATAGGATCAGTTTGCAGTCAAATAGCTAGATAGGTATAATCACCGTAATTTTCTTAATAATATGGGACCAAATTGACCATTTTTGGTCCACAAACAGTGATTTTATCGCTTATTTTAGAATCTAACAACTTTTGTGACTTTGCTTCTTGTATCTATTCACTTGACTGGACTAAGAATCGTACGATATTTTAAGAGCAATTTTCATACTAACGGAAGTTCAAGCTTTAATTTCATATCAAAATCATTGATGCCCGAGTTCTTTTTTGATGAGAAAATCGAGTCTTAATTTTCAGCGATTTTCGGTCAGAAAACGAAACTTACGATCCCCCGTTAGGCCTCGCCAACTTGATTTTTAGTCTCCTATAACCCGCCTGCGCTTCATTTTCATGCCCGCGTTTGAATTCATTAGAAATTTTGGGAAAAATACCGTTTTTGCAATGAAAACGTCCGAATTTATGTATTTTGTGTGATGAAATTGTGAAAAATGATTTTGACGAGAAAAAAAAAATCATACGAAATTGTGCAGAGCAGAAGGATCGATTTCGAACCCCGGACCTCTCGCTCTTCAGTCTAGCGCTCTACCATCTGAGCTATCAAGCGAAACTAATTCTATTCGTGAGATTTAAACACTTCATCAACAACCCAACGACGGTACGAAATGAATATAGCTCGAACCAGATTCGGACACCCATTTTATTATCCATTCACTTGACTGGACTAAGTAATGTCATACTATTTTAAGCATGTTTCTAGTTACAAAAGACTATGAATATTATGATACCATCAATACAATTGATGCCTAATTCTTCAAAAAGGGACTATTTACCGTGAATTTGGCTTTAGTTTCGTCAAGTTTTTCTCGAATTCGGATGTGTGTGATGACAATAATTTGCACCGAAAATGCAACATGTCATGAAGTCACAGCTAATATTAGATAATATTATTCGCATAATATGCCTTTTTATTTTACAATTTCATGGCAAATGTGTTTGAAATGTGTGATTATAATCATGAAAAGAGCTCATTTACATCGTGCTATTACGAGGTCAACTATGACTGCAAAGCCGTATCGCTACGGATGAGTACTTCCGGGTCGCTTTGCTGGGTTAGAAAAGGAACGACTTTTCGTGTGCTTGCATACTGGCTGTATAATCTATATATCAAATTCTTTGGTTTCCCAACAAATCAGCACCAATGTTTTTCCTGTATATCACATGGGCATCACATGGCTTTCACATGGCTATCATACAGATATCACAAGGAATAACTACAAATGGCACATGATATCACACTTACCATAGGTGCTACATCTATATGGAAGATCTGTGGCTGCGTGGTATAAGAAGCTTGCTGATATTCCAGCAAAGCAGACACTACCTTATCATCCTCTACATGAGCTGTCTGTAACGGCACAGTCACCCAGACAGAGTTCTGACCAGACTTACTACCAAGTTGATGGCATAGTTTCTGCGAGTAGCGCTGGACAGCCAGGGTCTTGCCTACACCTGGACGACTTGATACAATGACCTCGACAGTGCAACTATAGGGATATAAATTAGTAGATTTCTGATCTTTGATACATCTTTTATCCAACCAAAGACTCAATAATTCTAGAAAATAAAGAGTTAAACTTCGGTTTGAGGTATTTAATTTTCATTTACTCCATTGATTCGTTAATAAAACCAAACATTAATCGTTCATAACTTGACGGTTTTGTGACAAGGAAATTTTCAATAATCCGTAACTATATGGTTAGGAATGTGATTTGACATAGACATTGGTACCAAAATGTCCCTTAACTTATACATATTATCATGATAATAACACAATGATCATATTTCCCTCATTGTGCCTCATTTACTCGCATTGAGTCACATGTATATGATTAATCACTGCAAATAAAAATCAGAAATATTAACAAAATGTTATTAACAAATCTGAATGGAAAAAATGTTACTGGGTAATATCTTACAAAACCAGCTTGATGACAAAACAGTGACAATATAAAGTGGGGGCAAAAGATAGGCTTCATCATGTATTGCTACCAGAATAAGGTTTTAAGATAACAGGGTGTTTTTATTCAAGAGACATGGTTCTTTTTTCAGTTTTCTAG
Source organism: Ophiura sarsii (assembly GCA_035610835.1). NCBI lineage: Eukaryota > Metazoa > Echinodermata > Ophiuroidea > Amphilepidida > Ophiuridae > Ophiura > Ophiura sarsii. Next base: position 19,297,090 of record CM069444.1, read on the forward strand.
CATGTCTTTCTTTGACCTGGTCTTGGGATAACTTCTTTTGTGTGCAATATTTGAAAGAGTTATCTAAGCACTTGAGACCATCTATCATTGATCTCTAATTAAATGCATTCAATAAATATTTGTGATTGTATTGTTCATTTCAATTTTCCTTTTGAAAATTTGAAGAAAAAAACCTACATAAAGCTTGTGAAACATTACTCTTACTAGGAAAGTAGAGGGTAAGCACTCACTTATGCGGGGTGATCATGGCTGCAGGTCTCACACCTACTGCTTGTGCACTGATAGCCTGTTCGGATAATTCATCCTTAAGATACTGTTGAATGTCAGCTAATGGGTGGCTGTCTGGGATATCCACTCGATACTGGTCCAGGGCTGTCACTATGTGAGAGCTATCTTCACGCTCACTACTACTGAGTACCACAAGATGATATCCTAGGAGTGGATAAGAAAGAAAAATAAACGAAATAAAACATGTTTTGTACATTTGGCATAGGTAGTTAATAGCTAAAGGTCGAATGCTTGGGGTATCAAACGATACCATAGTCCATTTAATTATTGAACAAACATGTTTCCCCTAGCATATACGCAGCTATGTGATACACGATTCATGTAGCGCAAGCTGGAGCACATGTACTTGTGCATATTTTTGAGCTCAAGTGCTTTGATGCAGCTATGGAGCGCATGTGTACCCATTATAAGACCCACATGATGAATTTGAGATACACCAGCAAATATCAAGTTCCCAGATGCAATACCAAAAGATATCGGAATAGCCCCATTCCTTTCCTTACTAATCTCCTGAATCAGCAGCAGTAAATATGCTTGCTAAGGGGGGGGGGGGTTAATCTGACTCTTGTATAAGTTTGTGATTCATTCCCTGTGTCATTTATAATTGTCATTTATAATTGCTGTTTTTTAATTTTTTATATGTTACCCACAGTGCAATATTAGCTATATTTAGGCGTCTTAGAAATTTTTTATATGTTACCCACAGTGCAATATTAGCTATATTTAGGCGACTTAGCATGTACAACCTTTAATTATCTATGTATTTTTGATACCTTTTAATCTCTTTTAGCATTATTAATTTTCAATTTTGTTGTTATCTTTGTATACATTTCTATGTGCAATTTGATGTTTTTATACCATTGTAATAACCATGCATGTAATTCAGCTTTTAGCTGCGATTTGGTGACAATAAACTATAACTAACTATAACTATAACTAATTATGCAGCATATATTGCTTGGACTTGTTTGCGCACTACGCTATTCCACATCTGTTCATTCAATTATAAATTAAGACTATGGTTGAGGGCGTTACTGTGTGAGTACTATCTTCAAGGTCACTACTGCCGAGAACTACATGGCGATAACCTAGAAGTGTATAAAAAAATCAGGGAAGGGGGAAGGGGGAAGGGGGGGGGGGCAACAAAAAACCACACATTTCTTGTAAATTTCAAAACACAGCTGCTCATAACCACAAGGTATATCCACAAATATGTCCCTGTGGTTTACCACATATTGTAAAATTGGTTGCATCTGCTCTTTCAACACAAAGAACAATTGAATGACTGCAAAATGTCATGCAATTTTGCGCTTCAACCTGCCATACAATCGATTAGAATGCTGTATGAATCAATATATTTACCTGATTTTCCTTGCATCAAATTGTGCAACTGTTGCTCAGCTTTCACGCTGACATCATAGTCCAATAGATCAGCCCTCACCAGACAAAACACACGCTCCAACCTGTCACTCAAGGCACGTCTCCATAGCAACAATACCTGGTAAAAATCAATAAATCGCACCAACACATTTGTGTAAAAATATAAGAAATAGTTTTTTGGGTAGACCAGAAAAGATATTGTTTCTCAAGAGTAGGCTAATGCATATAAAAGCTTAGTACATCTGACAGGATTTGAATCAGAAGCCTTTGAAAGTATTTATTTCAAACTTAAAACTAAGTATCATGTTGTTATTCTTCTCTATCATTTGCCTCTGCTGCTTAAAGGTAGATGTTCCGATTTTCAACTTGAAGTTTTCTATTCTACATGAAAGGTCATCCTTAAAAACGTCGTGTCCCAAAATTTGAGATGCATAGCTATTATGGTTCTTATTTTAGACGCACAAGATGCTGTGAACTGTACCCATTGAGTAGTACACAAACTATATCGGTGGTAACCACCATTCGCGGTAATTCAATGCTATTTCGTCGATTTCTCTGTCATTATACCGAATTAGGCTGTCAAATTTCAGTATGATGATGAGAAAAATACGAGCTTTCATATGATATGAAAATCTCCGTATGTTTGAAATAATTCTGTGTTACGAAAATGTGATCGAGTCATCTACCTTTAATAACTATATACTACTGTACTGTTTTCGTAAAAAGCAATATTTAATGTAACATAACTCACAATAACATAAAACTCAGCATTTAACTGTTGATCGAACTGGCAAATAAATAACACACACAATTAAGAGTAGGTCACAAACATGAGCTAAAATAGAGGCACAATCAGATTGTTGTTTGTTTCTGCTACATAGTGCATATAAGGCGAACAAAAGAAGGTTTGTCTCGGAAACCCGCACGCATTGGTATGTGAAATAGGCTTCAGCGTGTAGCTTTACGCAGCGGAGTTGTTTTTATCAACAACAACAATTCTGTGGGGCTCTATAAGCTTGAATCACCACAAAAATGATATGCATAATTTGGAAACCAACCAAACTAAACATGGCCGATAAATATCGTTAACAAAATTGCATTCCTCATAGACAATTCTCTCTAAATATTTTTGTTTGTTTTTAAATTGCTAAGCACTTAGCCTGTTTGCAAAATGTTTCTGAGACAAACCTTTTTTGCCTAAGTTGGCACTACCTACCTGTTCCAGTGTAGTACTTGGTGAACAGATGAACACTTCTTCTTGTGTTGGTAGACGTCCTGTGCCAGACATGTATATAGATAGCACTGTTGTCCATACGTCTCCTAATCAGAAGTAGAGACCAAAAAATAGTTATGCTAGCAAATTATCAAACTTCACTTCAATAAGTTCTACTCGATTGTTTTAGACATATAGGGCCGTATTCTTGTACGCGTTTATACATAGTTTTTAGCTAGACACACATTTAAACTTTGATGTGAACCACATCATTTAACAAAACGCAATTCTCAAAAATTTGTTTAACTTAAATATGTGACTAATTTGCTGAAAAGTGTCTAAATTTAAACATGGGTATGGAGGTAGTGTAACTCCCGTTTAACTAAACATTTATGCCATGTGATTTTCTTTTTGCAACGCAATGATGCATATGTATGTTTGGTGTATTTCGAGAACAATATAGACACAGAATAGACATACATTTGATGCATTCCTTTCATTTCTAAGGTAACCCATTTGAATCGCTGATTATTGAATAAATACCATTCCATACAATGGCATGCTTCAACATTTTTTCTGGAGACGATATTCTTCGTGTTTAAGAATGTGTTTTGTTGAAACGTTTTAGCGATGGTTTTCCTAAGTGAAAATTCTGCTAATTTTGTTCCTCTTTCACAAAAGATGAATTATATAAGAGCCTTTTCACGCAAAACCTATGATAGGTATTATTCCTTGTTATTCTTACCTGTTAATCTAACAACAAGGTTTGGTTGTCCAGTCTTTAGATATGGTGGGAACATTCTGGCTGGCAGTCTAGGATCTAGGGAAGAAAAGAAAACATGGATACCTGAGTACCAGTGTTGAATGAATAGTCCATTATTCTGAACCAAACTGCCCCGTAATTCCTCTTTCCATATTGCTGCTGAATCTGGTGTCACAATAGGTTCCCAGGGTAGACATACATAGGTGCTCTCATTTCTTGAGGACACATTTGACCTAAAACCACAATGCATTTGCTTGCGCTTTAAACACGGCATTAATTTCCGCACAGACTGCTAGGCATTAATTGGCCAATTTTTCAAAAAATCACCCACCTAAATTGATTTAAATTCTGTCGCGAAAAATCTTAAACGACAATAAATAGTACATACTTGCTTCGCTGAGATGATGCAGGATAAGACCAAGATGTTCCAGACTCAGACAATCCTCTACATCCATTGACTGCATTGAGGTTAGATGCTTTTCCCACAATTGTAACAGATCTTTGTCTAGAGATCTGAAAAAGTAACAAAATATGTTGATCTTTTGAAATTGTCTCATTTTTTAGATTACAGAATTTTATCTTTTTTTAAATTATGGTGTTTTTTTTAAAATCATTTGGTGACTTTTAGGTGGAAATCACAGAAAATTATTTATTTGAAGCAAATGAAAACAGAAACCTTTTCCAAACGGGTCATTTTGGGTTGATATTTGCACATATTTTAAGTAAATAGATCATTCAGATAGGTCTCATAAGGAATGAATACAAGACCCGGGGGGGGGGGGTCTTGTATTCAAAACACAGGGGGGGGGGTACTCACCCAAGACGGTAATTAGAGCGGCACAACACCGTATACCGTCTTGGGTGAGTACCCTTAAATGGGTAGCTTTTTGGGCACAAAATCCCAAACATGGGGTATGATTTTGTGCTGGAAATCCCTAATAATGGAGTCACTTTTGACAAATGGGCCTATTTTCGCGAAATTTGTGTCTATTTTCGCGAAAATTAGGTCTCTTTTCCCGATAATTTGCGAAAATTTGGTCTAAAATTAAGCAAAACTCTAAAAATGGGTACCGATTTTTCCAAAATAACCCCTAAAAATGGGTATGGTTTTGAATCTCCAGCGGCACACCCCCAACCAAACCAAATCCGAGTAATATCGTGTCAGACACAAAACATATAGAGACAGAAGAATTAAGAATCAAGCGAGCTCTCAGCATTTGCATTATCCTCAATAAGGTCATGAACCAGACGAACAAACCAATTATACTACCAAAATGAAGGATTATGACCAAAAATCCAGATGCCTTATAGTAATCCCTAATTATGCATCTGGACATCTACAAAAAAAAATTCACAAGGCATGACACAGCTACAGCAATATTTCCCATTCCCAACTATGTGACTCTCCATACACACACACAAGATATAAATGCATCCCAAAGATAGAAGGGAGCCTTGATCTTCTACGGACTGGATACAGAAGAAGAAAAAAAATTGATTTCAAACATCACAGAATTTACCTTCAAATGGGTAGGCCTACCTTTACATGTAATAACAATCCTTACCCTCTATTGATGAGGTCTTTGAGATGCCCCTCTGTCACTTCCTTCATTGTCTTGGCAATGCTTGGAAAAGATTCAAACATCTCTTCCTCAGACTCATCCCCACCTGCTTCATCCATCTCATCACCAGACAAAGGTTCTTCACTAACATCTTCATCGAGTCCATGCATCTCTAAGCCTGACACCAATTCTTGTATTAGGTCATCGTCGTCTTCATGTTCTATGCACCATTCTACATAGTCGTCATAATCACCATCATCAGCGCGATCCAATCCCACAGACTATAGTATAAAGATGAATGGAACACAAATTGACAGTAAGACGACGTTGGGATGAAATAAAAATACTGCAAGTCACGACTTGCGAATTCCCCTGGCTGGGAGATCAACAAAATGAGGTCAAAGGTCACATAGGGGTAATGTTCCCCCGGTGTTCATGTTTCTTTTCACCAAGTTTAAGGTCTGGCAACTTTTACGATTTGACCTCTGGAGGACCTTTGACCACCTCAGATGACCTCTAATTATTTTTGACATGTTCCCCCGGTGTTCATAGCATGATTCAACCTCTTGTTGACCTTTGACCTTGGTTGACCTCTAATGACCGCTGACCTCGGATGACCTCGGGATTTATTTTAGAAATGTTCCCCCGGTGTTCATGTGTCTTGTCTCCAAGTTTGACGTCAGTTTGACGTGAATGACCCTTGACCTCAGATGATCTCGGATGACCTCTGATTATTTTTTGACATGTTCCCCCGGTGTTCATTGCACGATCTAACCCCTCGTTGACCTTTGACCTTGGATGACCTCTACTGACCGTTGACCTTGGATGATCTCTAATTTATTTTAGACGTGTTCCCCCGGTGTTCATATTTCTTGTCTCCAAGTTTGACGTCAATCGGTCAACTTTTACGATTTTACCTCTGGATGACCTTTGACCTCAGATGACCTCTAATTTTTTTTGACATGTTTCCCCTGTGTTCATTGCACGATTTAACCCCTTGTTGACTTTTGACCTACGATGACCTCTAATGACCGTTGACCTCAGATGACCTCTAATTTATTTTAGACATGTTCACCCGGTGTTCATGTTTCTTTTCTCCAAGTTTGAAGTCAATCGGGCAACTTTTTTTGATTCGACCCCTGGATGACCTTTGACCTCAAATGACCTATGCAAATTAGACCCACAAAAATGTTCACCCGGTCTCAAAGTTTGAAGTCAATCGGGCAAACTTTTACGATTTGACCTCTGGATGACCTTTGACCTCAGATGACCTATGCAAATTAGACCCAAAAAATTGTTTGAAGTCAATCCGTCCATCCGTTCAAAAGATACAGCATTCGGGGAAAAGGCTAACCAAAAAGACTAACCAAAAGGCACGCACACACACACACCCACGCACCCCCACACATTGACATTATGACAAAATCCCCTTCTGGTTTTACAAACCAGAGGGATAAAACGGGTAGGGTTGATTCCTTGCGGATAATAATTTCTTTGCAATTGTCTAAAATTATTCAAAATACAGTGTCGCTATAGTGCTAATAATATTTATCCGACTTTCGGAATTACAAATCGGCTCCTCCACATGATATTTAGTCTTCTTCACACATTCTCTGCATTCCAATTGTAAAAAAATGTTTTGGGTCGCTGATCGAGACTACTAATAGAAAGTCAGCTTGTATGATCACATCATTGTATTGCAAAAAATTGCATGCATCATAGAAAACATTTGTGTTCAAAAATCGTTCTGATATGGCTGAATAACACATATTATGTATGCAGGACAGGTGCAATATATGTGTAAAATATTAATCAAATTCCAATAAACAAAAATAGTCTATAATTTAAGCTGCTTATTAAGGGGGCTGTGGACTCTCAGGTACAGCCTCCGTAAAACTGCCGTAACTTCTTCAATATTCATTTAATCTTTATAAATGTATACAGTTTTTTGCAGAAAAGGGTTCAATGAATCCAACCATGATAATGAAATTGACCATTTTGGAAAAAATTATAAAAAACATGTTTTTTGACCCATTTTAGGTTTGGAAAAGATAACTCAAAATATATTTTGTTAAATTTTGTCATACTAAACACTTCAAAAGAAGTAAGTTCCCCTTTAGGGGTTCCCTTATATTTCCAAGACAATACATTGGAATGAAATGGGGTTTTCAGTCAAATGATTATGGGCTTCCTACCAATACTTGACCAATATTTCAAATCAACAGGTTCTGTCATGCTCGAGCGAGCATGCATTGAATGACGGAATGTCCCATTTCAAAAGTTGCTAAAATAATGTTTAATTTCACTTCACTTCACTTTCACTTCATTAGTTTGCTGGAACTTAAAACGCAGTTTCCTGATTGCGTTGGGGAGGTGTTCATCCTAAGGGCAACACGTTTTACTGGAGTATTAGCCTGCAAAAGACCAATCGCAATCGCCCTTTCCTGGGTAAATGGGGCATGGTTACATACACAATATGGGGAACACTAATCATAAACACATTAGCATCAGGCAGTGAAAGCCACACATCCTTCATCACAAGATATTGCTCATTTTCAAAAAGAAACATTCCCTCTTTCAATGCATGTTAATTTGAGCATGGAAGCACCTGTTGGGTTAAAATTCTGGTACAACAAGAGTTGGACTTCCATATCGAGTAGCGTGCCTCATTAACACTATGAGAAATCGATGTCGTCAAATGATACACCAACGTGGTGGATACACACACTACTAAACGTTATTTTAACAACTTTTGAAATTGGACATTCTGTCATTCAATACAAGCTCACTCAAGCATGACAGAACCTGTTGATTTGAAATTTTGGTTAAGTATTGGTATGAACCTCATAACAATTTGACAAAAAACCCATTTCAACCCAATGTATATTTTTGAAAATATAAGGGAAACTTCTTTTGAAGTGTTTAGTTTTATGATAATCCTGATAATATTCCCTCGATTTTGGCGGTAAAAAATCACATTTTTTGGCACCTTTTGGTCTGTAACTCAAAAAATAAAAAATAAGATATTAAAAAAATAAAAACGCTCCTGGGGGAATGTTATCAGGATTATCATAAAACTAGTATGACAAAATTTAACAAATTCTATTTTGAGTTATCTTTTTCAAACCTAAAATGGGTCAAAAAAGGTGTTTTTTATAATTTTTTTCCAAAATGGTAAATTTCATTATCATGCTTGGATTTATTGAACCCTTTTCTGCAAAAAACTGTATACGTTTATAAAGATTAAATGAATATTGAAGAAGTTACGGCAGTTTAACGGAGGCTGTACCTGAGAGTCCACAGCCCCCTTTTAACACACTCACCTTAATAATGGAATATCATACATTTAGAATAAAATGCGATGAGAAATCTTAACCCATTTTCAAACCAAATTTCATGAATCAAAAGTTTGATTAACTAAATGTGGTATCATTTTAAAGCTCTCAGTTTTTCAAACTGATATTAAAAAAATCACAGAATAAGTTGGTGCATGACACATTTTCCGTCCTGTGTGCTACTTTCCTGATACATCTAATTTTTAAACTTTAGGAACCAGCTAGCATCAAAATGAATAGAAGTGCATACACAATTTCATTTGTATGCAAGGCTAATGAGATAAAGCATCATATTGTGAAATTGAGTACCTTTATGTAAGCTCAGATTGTCACATTTATAGAATACTCACCTCAACAGCCGCTAGTGCCATTCCTTTCCCAAACAAGTAATCATCCATCAGCTTCTTAGCAACCATCTGTTTCTTTTCCAAGATGGCCGCCTCGGATAATTCCAGTGTCTCTACGGCAACCATCTCTTCCATGGGGGCTTCAACCTCTGTCTCTTGTTTCACTTGTCGCATGGCAGCCCTAATAGCGCCCTGTATGTCTTCCTGGCTACACATCTGTTTGACACTAGACAGCAAGACGTAAATCTGGAAATATATGGAAAGATTTAAAGAAACAAAATTTGGGTGACCCAATTGTTCATGGGTTTTTTTTCTCCATTCTATGTGAAAGCACATACAAAATAGTCAGGGTTATAGTTAGCTAGGCCAGATTAAGTGCAGGCTTATTTTACTGACAGCGAGCTGAATGAGTGTAGCAAACGGAGCACAGCGGATCATGGCATGGGGACCAGAGGCCTGCTTAACCGTTCCTTACAGCCCCAAACCCCATGAAATCCCATTTGAAAATTATGCTGGCATCACATGTCGCCTCGGTCTATCTCGCCTGGTGTTCAGGGCTGGTGATAAATGTGCACGGAATTGTTAATTAATTTGTTAATTGGGGCAGTCAGATTTCTATCTTTCTCTTGTGTTAGATAACCGTTTCTTTCTTGAGAAAAAACACACATCCAGAAACTCAAAAAATGACACTAAGCAACCATATAGTTTCAATAGAAGTGACGTATACCTCATTATACTTCATTCATCCAACTCAGTGCAGTGATGTCAGAGAGCATTCCGGTTGTTGCACCCTTTATTGCAACACCCTGACCTAAACACCAAAGAAACTACTGCAATGATCACTACAGTATGCACTGATTTAGATTGCTAGGCACTCATTTAGATGAACAAAGCGTAATAATTTCGTGTTAAGACAGCTGTATCTATAGCAACAATATGTGGCCATCTAGCGCCCCCGCCCCCCCCCCCCCCCCCCCCCCCCTCCTCCCTCCTGAATAAGATATAGAGGAACATTAAGGGACTATTTTGTTTTACCTGATGACTGTTAGCTTACCTGGGCTGGAAGGTTTTTGTTATTGCTAAACAGTGCCAAGTACTCTCGCAGTAAAACCAACTGTTCCGTTGAGAAATAGTTCAACTCGTAACATTTGGATCTCTGCTCGTCAACATATTTATGCCACTCTGTCAGGCAGTTATCCATGAATTGTCGCAGGAAACTGAGTTCCATCATGAGAGGACGTGTTCCGCTGAGCAGCTCGGTGGCTCCAAAATCAACATGAACCGAAACCTCACCTAGACTCTTGCCACAGTACAAGATTGCGTTCCAATCTTTGAAGAGTATGCAGCCAGCAGAGCATAGCTTGTTGTAGGTGGAGGCTAGCTGTTGGGCAGCAGTAAATACCTAAAATTGTGTAAAAAGTGAATATCACATTGGATAACAATTAATAAATGTGGGCAGTAGTATTATTTTAAATGGAACAACTATGCTGCGGTGTCGTTGTTCCATGCAAAAAATAATACTACCGGAAAAATTAATTTAATAACAATTGTAACTTTAATTGCCCACATTTGTCATCTTTTACCCAAAAACATTCCATCCAATCCTGTGCGGCGAGTATTCAATGCGTTGGAATAATTCGCCGCAGGAAAATTGCAGTAGACGCACTGCAGAAAACCATAGTTACCACGCACTGCGCGAGGGTGGTCACACTCTAATTTATGTAAGCCGTGTTGTTAACTTGTCTATATGTTGCCAATTTCTCTGAGAACCAATGGGAATTCTTACTGTTTAAGAATGCATGATACAGTTGCAACAAATGAGTGGCAGACTAATATTAGAGTATAAAAGATAGACATTGCAGTTTGCCTATCCATTATCACAATATAGTCCATGCATCATTTTTTATCTCATTCTAAATCAGTATGGTGTAATGTAATTTATTTTCTTTACTATATCTACAATATTGTACATACTGTTGTAGATGTATCTCTGTGTAAGAGATTTATAATGACTATTCAAACATTGAACACAGTTGAAGCTATCCATGTAACAGCATACCCGTGTAGTTACCCACCTCAACAAAGTGTTCCACCTGTGTCTGTTGTCCATGTCTATCCTGCTGAGTCTTGCCAGCCACTAAAGTCAATCGGCTCTGAAGATCCTTCAGAGTCTCCACTGTGTACATCCTCTCTTCTTCTTCCTCTTCCTCATCCACCGTCATTCCTCTCATGGACACCCTCAGCTTCAGGGTAGTGCTGCTGCCACTCTTCTCGTGGAGATTTCCCACCGTGTATATGCCACCTCCATTGATGGCCTCGGCTTGGCTTAAGGATGAGGTTTCCACGGATCCCTGGGAGTCCTTGACTCCTTTAAGCCAGTACAACTGTCTTTGCGTGTCTCTCTGTAATAATTTTCAAACAAAAGGAAATGACCATAGTAAGAGAATTAACTGATCATGTCACTCAATCAATAGATATTGACCAATGAGAAATCTAATTCCATATCTTTGGACTACAATCTTAGAAAAAATGTGTTTAAACCTAATTGACATGTTGTTTGTACCAAAACAAGCACACTATTTGGGACATATGAAGAAGAAAAAAATGTTTATAGCTGCTTGAAGAATCCCTTTCTTCATACCCCTCCCCCTTCCCCGGCCATCAATGTTGCGAGGCCATGTGCTGTTGGGGAACGAATTGTAGGATTCAACATTGATCAACTTTCAGGGTCTGTATTCTGCCTAACTTTAATGCTGTGTTTTACACCCAACTTTCATGGACTGTATTCTGCCCAACTGTCATGTATTACACCTAACTTTTATGCTGCATATTTTACACCCAACTTTCTGGGTCTGTATTCTGCTTAACTTTTATGCTGGGTTTTACGGTTAACTTTAAAAGTGTGTAGTCTGCTCACTTTCATGCTGTATTTTCCATCTAAATGTTATGCTTTGTAATCTACATACTTTCATAGTATTAGCGTGTTTCTATTGAGTATCCACATTTTATCCAGGGAAATCGTTCACCGGATAATAGCGGAGGATAGCGGCGAACGGTGTGTTTCTATTGGCGACTGTTTTCCCAGGAGGATACAAAGTTGCGTGTCGTATTGTGTCATGCGTGTCTTGCCGGCTAAAGGTCATATGCTTGGGTCATCCCCAAGGCATTGTTGGTTGACTTTGATTGAGAATATGGCGCCGTGCACGAAGTCGCAAATGTGATGAAAATGTTTACATTTGAACAGAACCAGTCCTTGCTCGAATCATACATATGAGTGGTTCTAATGATCAAAATAAATTCAAAAAGATTTTTCAGAGGAGCGCAAATTTGTAAAAGAAAGCAAGTCGGATGCTTAGTTCCGGGTTCTCTACCGCTTGCGCACTGTATCAAAGCGAAGTGGGTTTCTACTAGCGCTATTCGGAAGTATTATCCTTACAGAAGCAGGATAAATACCGGGGGAATGTCCCTCTGCTATTATCCGGAGGATAATAATAATAATAATAATAATAAAACGGTACTTCTAAAGCGCCTCCCACCGAAGTCTCAAAGCGCTTAACAGATAACATAACAACACTGAAATTACATTACAATATAAGAATAATACAATATGTGGACATGTGGATGAACATGCAAAAACATTGTAAACAGGGTAATCAATCATCAAAAGCAATTGTGAATAAAAGTGTGTCTTAAGAGACGATTTGAAATGGCTAAGAGTTTTACAGTTCTTGATGTGAAGCGGAAGTTGATAATGTCAGTTTCTATTTAAAGTATATTATGTGATCTTTTACAGGGGACGCAAACAAATTGGAAGCAGATTTTATTGCAGATTTATATTTCTGATCATAAATCATGAATATATTCCAAGTTACAGAGCGATACGATTCCTAATTACCTCAAAATCATGGTTTTAGAGTGAAATTAGAGTAAAAATAAGTTGTCAGCGCAGACTTCTTCAGTTTATTTTCACTCTAAAACCATGATTTTGAAGTAATTAAGAATTGTATCGTCCTGTAACTTGGAATTTATGTACAATTTATTATCAGAAATCTAAATCTGCATGAAAATCTGCTTTCAATTTTTTTTCGAGGATTGAGGGCGTTCCCTGGAAAAGATCACATAATATACATTTAAGTAAATTAATCTCTTATCCGGTTTAAATAATGGGTCTCAATAGAAACACATTATCTGTTTCCACTTAACTTTGAAGGTCAGCCTAACTTTCATGCTGTGTAAATCTGCCTAACTTTTATGCTGTGTTTTCTTACGCCTAACTTTCAAGGTCTGTATTATGCGTATTTACAAGGTATGTTATCTGCCTAACTTTCATGGTGTGTAAATCTGCTTAACTTTTATGGTGCATTTCCCCCTAACTTTAAAGATATGTAATATGCCTAACTGTCAAGGTTTGTAAGATCTGTAATACGGATAACTTTCAAGGTCTGTTATCTGCCTAACTTTATGTTGTCTGTGTTTTCCCCCTAACTTTCAAGATCTGTATTACGCCTAACTTTCAAGGTCTGTTATCTACATAACTTTCATGCAATGTAAATCTGCCTAACTTTAATGCTGTGTAAATCTGCCAAACTTTTATACTGTTTCAAGATCTGTATTCTCCCTACCTTGCATGGTCTGTATTCTGCCTAACTTTCATGCAGTGTTTTCTGCTCAACTTTCATGGTCTATATCCTGTGTAGCTTTCAAAATATGTAATTTGGCTTATTTTCAGGTTTCATGGTGTGTATTTTGCAGATGATTTAAACAATTTTCAGATCATGAATTATCCGAGGTGGCTCAAACTACAAAAAGGTGTTTTTTTTGGCACATTTATGATTAATATTCACAGAAATGGTGGCAGCCATTCTAAGAGGGAAGCAAAGATTATATGGTTTTAAAATAAACATAGCCTACCAGTTTCTTTGGTAGATCCTGGTCTGTCTCCAGGGCTTTCCAGACTTTCTGGGTCATGGCGAGAAGTTCTCTGTAACCGACGTTTTCTTTCTTCAACTCAAATATAAACGGAGCGTATCCTGTGGCCGCTCTGTGGAAGCAGGACACCCGGTCAACGTCTATGTCTGTCTCACCGGCAGATATCATGGCCAAGTCAACAAACACTTTCAGCTCTTGGACATCTGTCAAAATAAATAATAAATAATTATTTGGTCCTTCAATAATAATTCCGAGTTGCTCCATGCACTAGGGTCGCCAGTTTGTTCGACTCAAGATTGAAATATGAAGCCTATATAATATACCAAAGCTGTTCATAATCCAATGTATAATATGATAGAGAATTTGATTTATTTCTAATTCACTGTCAACTACTGAATAATTGAGGACATCCATCATCATTCATTACCTTACATTTTTTCAATGATTTGCATTGTATTCTGTTTTCATTCAACTAAGACATAAACATTACATATACATTCTTTGCTTTGGGTAAGTAAATGGGCTCCTAAAAACATATCCAAAACACCATATGAAACAAACTTATGTACGTAACTTTGACAAGAAGATATATTTTCATTACCCCTAACCGTCCCTCATCACTACAAATAACTACACTGCTTTTTGCTGGTAGAGCGCGCTTCTTCAGTGGCGCCATCTCGTGATGCGATTAGACGGGATATAAAAATGATCCTTAAAGCTGACTCCGTGGCGCAATCAGTTAGGTATCGGACCTCCACATGGCGGCCCAGGTTCGATCCCCAGTGCTGGCGCTGGTGCAGTCTGATTTTCCCAAATAAATTTGACCCGTTTTTCTCCCCTGATAGTTTTATTCCCCAAAAACATGCCTGGTGAGTTAGGGTTATACACAACTCCAAAATCAAAAGAAAATACTTACTTTCAATTTCTTGTTTGACCCAATTAATGAGCTGCTTGCACTTTGCCAGCTCTCTCAAACATTCAACCTCCTTGTCACCAACTTTCTTTAGGATATCAGCTGCTCTGATAACATCCATACTTATGGCTCTTAGTGGTTGCTGCTTGAAGTCTTGTTCGTTCTATGCAAAAGACAGTTTAAGAAAAGAGGTTTGATAATTGAGGCCAATTACTTTTATGTAGGGATCAAAGTCAGGGTAGCCCTCATGAGTCAGTTATGAGCAGGTTTGTCAGAACTGAGTTCTGATGTTGACCCAACTTACATACTTCCAATATTATTCAAGTAGCCAAAAGTAGCCTAGTTAGGTGGATAATTATAGTTTACAGTTCCAATTGGGAGAGAAATATGCATTTTTTAACTCTCTGCTCGCAAAGTAATCCAAGCGTACCCAAGCTATTTTGACATACGTGAGCATCACACATACTGTTCACAAAGCGCCATGTCTTATCTTAATTATTTGCTGCGCAGTAAATATATGTAAGCAGGTTCGCCAATTTGGAACTGACTGAACTAAAGCTACTGTCGCTATAGCACTACTTTTCTACCATAACTAAGAGCCTGCTAAAGAATACACAGGACTTCAGCAGGGGGGTAAAAAACATAACCATATCTTAAGCAAACATGTACACATCCCCACCAGCTTGACGTTCAGGTTGCGTTTCAACTATTTAAAAATCCCTATACATACAGGTTTGAATTAGCTATGCATCAGTAATTCATGTGAATCCCTGGTATCGATACAGACTCATAGAGGGAACATTACTGAAAAGATCAAGTCATTTTTCACACATTTTCTCACTATCCCAGCACTCAAGATTTTCCAACATCTTAATGTAATTTTAGCAGATATCATATATCTAATACATGTTGATGAACAGAGTGGTTTTCCCATATCAAGAATAGATATCTACATTTGCTGTGCCGACTGGGTATTAGCCATGATAAACCATGCTAAGATGCCTTGCAACAAAGCTTGATGGTTTGTCTTTTAAGCAAAAACAAACAAACAAATTAATTGTATGAACCTATGCAAGATGATATTACTGCAACGTACCATTTGATCATCTTTTAAGTAAGAGTTGACTTTTTTTTAATTAACCAATTTTAAGAAAACACCCACATCAAATTTGAACCATAACCTATATGCTAGGATAATATAAAATGAGCAGGGTGTGTGTTGAGGCCAATTTTGTCATACCACAAACATACCGAATGCAGATATTTTTTGTTGTTGACAAACAGCAAACTCAAATATGGCAAGAAGACATCTAAACACTGAAACCATTCAACAACAAATGTTATCAAAGCGGAAGCGCTTACGATATTATTCAGAAACTCCATGGGTGTGAAAACTCCCTTCAGTTCAAATGCATCACGTATCTTGAGCAACTCTCCCGCTGCCTGTGCCTGATTCTTCACCCGGTAGTAATCCTGAATCTGTTTGAGTCTGGCTGACACCCAGTTGTCCTCTTGCGTTGCTGGTGGGAGTTGAGCAAGCTTTGTAAGCTCAGTGCACAACAACTGCTCTCTATCCTTAATGTCTTCAAAATGATAATCGATAGCCCCGAGCGTGATGGCTTGGTCTCGTAATTTCTTGATGATGCCTGGGAGTTGATCGGTGTACACCGGGATAAACACGTGGGTGAATACCTCGGAGATTGAGAGAAGGTCACTACGAGGAGCTACTCTATCTTCTCTAACAGTTCTTGCTCGGTTCTTCAGCAACCTGTCATGAGTATTAAGAACAAGGAGTGAACACAGTCTCTGCACAGTTTCATGATTCCTGTACTCATGTATACATGAACAGTCGATACACCAATTGCATGGGTTTGAGTTTTCTTGCATGATATCTAGGGACAATAATTGTTATTGTATGTGTTTATTTAAAGAAAATATTGAGAAAGTGTACTGTACAATAAACAAATGGTGCGTTTTATTCTGTCCAACGCAATGGTGCGTTTTATTCTGTTCAAGTGTTGAAACAAGTATGGTACAATGCACACTATTTTCTAAAAATATTTTTTGTTTGGCAACTAAGACTTACTTTTTGAAGACTCTGCTTTCCTGGATCTCACATAGGCGCTCTAAGAACACCTTTTCTTCTGCTGAACGGGCAAAGTATGTAATATTTGGCTGAATCCCTTGTTGATGCTGCTCAAGGTCTGCCATGGTGGCTGGTCGACAAACTTTGTTCAGTTGGAGCTCACAGATATCTGCTTTGAGTTTCTTGACCAATAAAATATCATCCACTGGTAAGGTAGAGGGCAAAATAGAAATAGTACTATGTCAATTTTCTGAGTTACATCAACAATATGTGCGCATGTGCTTCAACACAGATATAACAGACCTACAGGTTGACCTAGAAAATGTTGAACCCAAAAATCACAAAATTTAAAAAATTTAAAAAAATAGTTTAAAAAAAATATGGTATTCTGTTTTCAACAGTTATGTAAACAATTTATTCAGCTTTCTGGAGAACTTTAGATCATGTAAATTGGCCTTACCAAACTAAAGATACACTTGATTGTGTGACAGGGGGTGTTTTCGCCCTTTTGTAAAAGTGAACAAATTGTAACTTGGTTCAGATATGAAACTTAATTCTGTTCTAAGTATGGTGAGTTAAGTAATCTTTTCTTTTGATCTGTATTTATCAAATTAACATTTTCAAATGAAGTCAACAGGACTTCAGTTTTTCTATAGTCTCTTATATAATAGTAATATTGATTTACATAATAAATGAATATTGATGAGATACTGTAGAGAAATGGTTTCAAACAGGCACTTGTTCTGCTCATGTAGCATGAAACCATTTTTTTGCACTTCACTTACGCTACAAAACAACACCTCTTACAAAATTACCCGTATTTTAAGTTTCGTGTGGCCTATTTTTATGATCTAAAATGTTTCAGAAAGTTAAATGTATGGTGCACATAGCTGGTGAACGAGTTATGCAATATTTTGTTATTTTAATGGTAAAAAAAAAAATGAATTTTGTGATTTAGGGTTCAACATTTTCTGGGTCACCCTGTACATGTACAAGCTCCAGAACATTTGATACCAACAAAATCATGTCATATTTTTATATCAGCCAACAAAAGGGTATATGAGATGTGGTGTGAGCAGTCGACAAGGTTTCCAGTTTGACGAAGTTCATTGCTTGGGAGCAAAGTGTCACAAGTAATTAGCCAGAATTTAAGTATGGGTTGACTCAAATGGAATGGATAAGTTGTTAGAGGTCAAATATATAACACGCTAAGAACAATTGCATTTGAGTAATTGTGTATAATATCATCTGGTAGTATAGTTGAAAACCTACAAATCGAAGCTACATTTATTACTGTTGGACTTATCAATTTATGACACTTTTTAAGGATCCAGTGCATACGGCACTTTAACAGAAAGTGATGCTCTCTTTTTTGTATCTTCACTCATGTTTATTGGAGTTGCTCACATAGTCATTTTACAAAAATGTACAGTGTTAATTATTCCAAATTAAACTGTTCCAATACACAAACCGTCTTATGCAGGTAGAACCACTATTTGTCAGTCCTTTTTATTGTACTTATAAAAATATTAGGACATCACTCGAAATCTCTTCTGGGCTGGGTCAGGGGTCAATAGGGCATGCACCATTGATTAAGGGTTTGATAGGATTTGAAAATGGTCTTAAACTTGTGAGCTCACTCAATTTTGGGTGCACTACACTAAATGAGATATCCCTTATAAGAGCATTGCTAAACTAGAATCGGAACGTATGCATGACAAAATCCTCACTTTAAAAGACTTGAAAGTAAGAACAATTATGTAAATGCATAGGATTTTTGATTAATTATGATAAATGGGACAT
The DNA here is from genome assembly GCA_035610835.1 of Ophiura sarsii. NCBI lineage: Eukaryota > Metazoa > Echinodermata > Ophiuroidea > Amphilepidida > Ophiuridae > Ophiura > Ophiura sarsii. The sequence goes on from CM069444.1 coordinate 19,315,709, forward strand.
CACCTACATGCACACTGACTATAAAATGTGAATATCATGTATGTAAAGTTTGAGAGATCTTTCAAATTTGTGTTTTTTCCTGGTAACATTGGTTACGATGACATTTCCAAGCTCGTCAGAGATGTAGCCTCTTCATGGCCGTCTTTTCAAAAATCAAGCAGGCTACCCTACCTATTTTCTGCAATTTTTTTATTAGAAGGAGTGATCATCCTTAAGAAAAATCACTGTACACATTTCATTTTAGTGTTCTAAAACAGAGGTTTATATCAGTATTTTTGTACATATCCCTATGGAGCTTAATTAGTAACATGCACCCATAAGGCATGAAAAAATAATAATGAACCTTTGATGAAACTACTGGTAAACATGAGTTCTTATTACTTTACCTGGACGTATCAGGTTGCAGACAGACACCAATGTCTGATTCAGTTTATTTTGGTGACGTAATGCCTTTAATTCTCCTTTCCTTGTGTTTAGCAGACGTATGATAGCTCTTTTGTTGCCGTCTCCATGTGTTTTCCTCTCTGATTGAGTTGTTTGTTTCTCATCGTTGACACTTCCTTGTTTTATGGATGCCATAATTGTGTAGAGATCTATGAACTGTTGAGTACATTGACTTTCAGTGATGAGCTCTAGCTGACCAATAAGTACACTGCCATTTTGAACGCTTGTTGAAATTGACAGGAATATATTCTTCGCCACGTCAAGTAATTGTTTGGCCTCCAAAGACAGCATGTCTCCCAATCCTAAATCTCTATCAGCTAGGTGTAAAAAGAAGATAAATATAGTTCAGCATACAGCATAATATTTACTACATGTATTTTGGCTGCTTAAGACTCTCAACAAAGACTTTCTATACATTAGCGTTTGTTCGTCTGTCACCCACATAAACACAGTCCTCTGTGGTCTATTGGGTAATCGCTGCAAATGCGAGAGGAACCGGGTTCAAGCTTATTTTTAAGGTCTTAGTTAATTAAATTCATGCTGGTTTGTCTGAGTCTATATATTATTTATAAAGTGAAGGTCTTAGGTATGCATCAATTACACTGTAAAGAATAAGTGTCCCAGTATGACGTATCCTAGGGTACTCAACTTTCAGTTTGGTTTAGTGTTGCAGCACAAAGCACCAAACCTATAGGGAACTGTAAAAATGCTAAATTGGAGAACTGAATTTTCATACAACATTTTGCTAATTGTCTTTGGAACTGAATTGGAGCCAAATTCAAGGTCATGCATTGAACTCATGATTTGCAGTTTAAATGGGGTGGTAGGTGCATGGGTGGGTGTGTGGGGGGGGGGGGGGGGCTTGGAGAATTGAAACATGATGCAAACAGGGTTCTTCAGGAACTAGCGTGAGACATGAAAAGGGTCTTCAGCGCTGAACATAGCTATGGTCATTGGTCAATATATTTGATTAAACCCACCCCTCAACTTTGGTTGATATGTGGAAGACTTCCTATAGAGAAACAGAACAGTGCATATACTATATATAGTAAAGGGACAATTATTTTGGATCGTTAAAGCTTCCTTTTACTCTTATACATCTATCTGTGAACTGAAATATTGGCTATAGTTATCTGATCTGGGCCACTCAACCTTTTTGGATTGGTATGTGTGGTGCTGCCGAACTGATTTTGGTGTTGAAATAGGGTCTTGAGAAATATATGGCCTGATATAGGAACCCTATAGTAATTGGCTGAGGTGTGAAAGTATACCCTATAAAACTAAAATAGAGGCGTGAGAAGTGTGTGAAAGTATACCCTATAAAACTAAAATAGAGGCGTGAGAAGTGAGTCTGCACTTTCCCCGCGGCTATTGGTTTTACCATATACAAAACAGATTTTTCGGAAAACCTTTCCCAACTTTCAAGGTCTAGTTCAAGGATTACTGAACCAATACTAGGCATGTTTGTACTTATTTCAATGCATTTCTCATGGAGATTGAAATTCAATGATGTTGACATTTTTGTCTGCAGACGCCACCTGCGTGGATAGTGTTAAGAGACACACATCCCCATATGGATTTTCAATATGGGTGCCACCTCCCATAGGGATTGGATCTCTGATGAGATTCTCACCTGTGAAATTGAAGAAGTTCACAAATGGCGACCATTTCAGAACATGTTGAAGCAGTGCCATCTGATCAGTATGACCACTGTGTGGCCGTGGCCATGATTTCAGCAGCACATCAGAAAATAGAATGCCATACTTCTTGGAATCTGAACCAGTAAATTTCTTCTTTAGTTTAGACAGCTGTGTAGACAGCATACCCTGGTCATTCTTTTCCTGAGAAGGAAAGAATAGAAAAAATCATTCAGATCATTTTATTTCATATATTTTATTTCCATATATACACTAGCAACCAAAAGTATTAGGACACCTTACAAGCTGCAAATTGAGAGAAAACACTGGGAATCTATTGAACTACTGTGTTAGGTTTTTGGTATTCTAGGGTTATAAAATTAATGGAAAGTTCCTAAAAGTTTGTTACAATAAATTTGGGATGATATTCCAACTTAAAACATTATTATTTAAAAGGAAAACATTTGTAACAATATTTCAGTGATTAAGATTTTTTGCATTGATGCATGTATATTTAATGTGCTCAGGTTATGTGGGTGCTATGAGAAAGTACAGATAATTTGGTTGGTTTCCATTTAAAATATGAAAGTAAAGGTGTCAAAATGAAACTAAATTTCCCTCCCAAATATCTTATTATGAAGATGAATTAAGAGATCAGGGTGGAATATGTGTGAGAGATTAAAGACTAGTGACAACATTGGGATTAGTTTTACCCGAGTGAATCCATTGACAAACAATTGAAAAAGGGTTTTTTGAAAGGAAGTCAAAATTGTCAGACTACCCACCATAGGATTACATTGGCTATAATGAGGTTGATGAATTATTCATGAGCTATTTCCAATGGAAAATTTGTATGGGGATTTCAAGAAGGAACATGTTTTCTTCAATTGCATACAATTGAATTAGCAGACGTTGTAGGAAGCATGAATTTATTAATGAGAAGAGATTCAACAACACATTTGTTTAACTCGTAGTGAAATATTACACTCCAAATTGAATATATCGGATGATTTTGACACCATAACCAAGGGTCCTAATACTTTTGGTTGCTAGTGTATATCATTATGTAATTGTATAGTGATGTTCACTATTCTGTAACTAAATTCTTCCTTTAGTAATATTTAGCGTATGCTTTGAATATTCCAAATAGGCAAGAGTAATACTTCATGATTGCATGAGCCCTGAAGTGAAATCAACACAAAATGGAATATTCACTCTAGGTAAGGGAGCACATCAAAACTCGACCGCCCGGCAACCGCCGGTTCCGTGGGGTTCCGTGCGGTTGCAGCCGGTTTCTATTGTTCTAAACAATGATATGCGGTCCCAACCGGGCGGAACCAGCGGTTGCCGCGCGGTCGAGTTTTGACGTGCTCCCTAAGCAATGAAATTCATTTTCTCAACAGGAATTTGAATCTGGGACCTCTCAAACTCCCATATTTGGGAGGTTCAAATCCTGGATGAGGAAATTAATTTTAATTTCTTAACCATCATGAGGGAAAGATTAATTATTATCACCACTTCTTCCTCATGACCAAAACAACTTTTCACAGCAATAAATGTATTTTAGTTGAGACTCAGCTTCACAACTTGCTTAGTGACTTGAGTTCTTGCCCAAAGACTTGACTAAAGTAACTTTTCAAAAAGACTTAACGTAAGTCTGGAACTGAACTACATTTAACAATTTTGAAAAACTTTCTTATTTGGCAATGTTGATACAATTGTGATATTAAAATAATTCTACAACTGTTTTACTGTTTAATCCCATTTTCCCCCTTTTCACATTGTGATTTATTTTACCACCGATATGAAGATTTTATGGTTTTACTTTAGGAAAATCTATATATATTTTTAATTTGCTGTGATTATATTTTCAAACTTGCAGTTATCAATATATAGGGTCCGGGGAAAACGCAATTTCTTTTTGCTTAGAGCCAGAAAAAATTGCAATCTTGTCTTTTTCCTACCCCTATATAACCCCTATATAACATATAGGGGGTATATAACATATACAAGTTTTTCTTGTCCCTCACATACACTCTTATCTTTACCAGTCCCAAACAGAAGCCATCAACTGTCCTCTTTTTCTCTGAATCAACTCCCTAAATAACTTACATTGAGGATGGAATCCAGAGCTTCGAATGCTGCCTCACTAAGAACCTTTCCAATATCGCCATGGTAATGGGTTGCATCAATTATTCCAAAAAGCTCTAGCTTGTTGTCGGGACGCAACTGATAGAAGGGGGAAAAAACACAAACATGCAAGATGTTTAAAACCCTAGATGTAATGTCACATATCTGTAAGTATGGTAATGTCTTAACCCCATAATAACTACCTGCTGATTGGTTGGAATTTAGGATGTGACAAAGGTTTTGCCAATCAGAGACATTGTTAGAATAATCACAATTTTCAAAAAGATTAGCATAAAATACTTAAAAGCAAAACTGTTATTGGTTATCAAGATGATTATATCATGTAATTGACCGAAGGGAATTATTGTACGAAAACAGGTAGTGCCCAGGGGGTTACACTGTCCTACTCATATGGAAGGGAGTAAGACTGTCCTAAAAAGAGTGTTGTACTTTGGTATTATAGGTCTATCATCATTTGGCTTGTACAAAATTTGTTTATGTTCATGAGTCTGGTGCTATTTTTTAACTTGATGATGGATAATATAGCCTACATATCAGGGTTGTATGGTTTACTTTACTAATCTGTTCTTCCTTTCTTTACCCTGACATTTTGTTGAGACTTCGTCAACTCTAGCAGGATGCGGTTTTACTATATTGTTGGAGTAAAACAATTACAGATACAGACTTACAGTTTTGCCTTAGAATAAAAACTGATTAAGTGGTTCAGTGTTTCTCAAACTTGCTTCAGCAATGCCCTCTGGTTTTAAATTAGTTACATTTTGGAAAACAATGAACCCTTCAATACGTACAGCATTCACTCTGCTTCGCAGCAATGTATACAGTGATGTGTTCCATTGTTCTGCCATTGTCGTATCAGTAAATGTGACACTCATCACACTATTCCAAATCTGTAATAAAATATAAAATGGAGATCCTGTTTATTGAAGATAAAACAGGATAACACACAGCCGGGGGTAGTATGGTTAACTCTTTATCGGGAGCTAGAAAGGATTGCTTTAACCTAATTTGCCTGATTTGCAGAAATCGCAATGAATTTGCGGACTAATTTATTGCACCTTATTATAATTTGAAGGATCCAAAAATGTGTGAACTTTGTCATCTTGAAATGTGTGAACTTTGTCATCTTGAAATGTGTGAACTTTTGTCATCGTAAGTTCAAAGAATGATCCATGATCAGGATTCCACACCGGTTAATGATTTCAGTCCTTGCAGATGACTTTCAAACTTTGTTTGTCTATTTAGCATCTTGTGGCCCATACATAATATAAAGTATAATCAGGAAAAGTGCTCCTAAATTATTAAAAGTTGTATCTAATCCTGATTTTAAGACTATTACCTTATACGACAGTGCAAAAAGGAATCTTTTCAATGCATTTTGTAGGTTTTTTTGGATGAATTTTGATATTGTAAATGTTCGTTCAACATTTCTCAACTTTTTCTGATAAATTAGGGAGCTACACCAGATGTCCAACTTCGGAGGCTTATTTCTCGGAACATTCAGGGTTAACTTTAAAGAAAATTTCAGGTTGAAAAATCCACATTATGTTCCCATCCCTTAACACTTACGGACCAGTGATTTGACATTTCGCCGGGAATAAGTCATCGAATGATGTGTCTATTTCCCACTATGTGGTCCAATTAAAAGACTGCAAATGACATAATAATTCCCCAGGGGCATTAACTAAACTTCATAACCCTGAAATAGTCAGCGGTTGACCAAATCTGTGATGATTTATTACTGGCAAGGTGTCAAAATCACCGGTCCAAAAGTGTTAAAGGATGGGAACATAATGAGTTGCTTTGTAACACCCCTTTAACATGTAAACATATAGGGAAACCATTTACTGGTGTGGGGTCACATGGAGCTACACAATTGCATTTTTGTAAACCATACAAGATCTGGAGGAGGCAAATGTAGGGTATTGGTCTTCTATATAGGCCACAACAATAAGTTAACTTGCCTATTTAGTGTCAACATCGTGGTCGGTTGGTCAATTTTTTGGGTTTTTTTTAGGAAACTAAAACTAAACAAGAACACAAGTTTTAAAGAATGCTGAACATACATATTTCTAAAGACTCGTAACCATTAATATTTCATGTGACTATACAAAACTTCCACGCCACAATACCTGCAAAAAAAACACACTATGTTTCCCGCCCTGTAAATAAATCCACCTAAGACCATACGATCCTCGATCACATTGTAAATACATTGCTGGTTTTCAACATACACAGGTAATTGTGACAGAAAATTAAACTTTTGGGAACTATAGGTTTATGCAGACGAAACAATTGCTATATGTGAGCCATATGTGAGTAATTGACAATTTTATGCAATTCAGATGCATTTAAACATAAATGTACCACATATTTTGTTATATATTAACCAAAGTATAATATCAAGAAAAAAATAGCGACCCTAAATGTTCAGATTTTCGAGTTGGTCGCAAAGGGCAAGTTAACTTATTTTTGTTTAGCCTAATAGGAGGATCAGCTTTTGAAGAATCACTATGTATGCACACTTGTCACTAGACTGATTTTAGTGACGACTAAATGTTAATGTAAATTTTCCCATAGGTAATTTTCCATCTGTTATGAGAGGTAAAATGTAGAATTTGGCTGAGAAATACCACTGGGTTTTGAGCATTTGCTGCTATCTGTCTATCATAGATAAGGTATGAAATTAATATTTAAAAAACAAAATTGATCAAATAGTGAATACAGTACATTTTAGTCAAGCCGATATGTTCACAAAATACCAGAACAAGTGCTGAAGTAGGTTATATTGACAACATAAAGATAAGCATTCATAACATGACTACCCTAATCATTGTAATTCATTTCTCATAACGATGTAAAATAATATCATTGCTATACGGTTAATACAACTCACATCAAATTCTTCTAGACAGTCCTTATTCTTGGCATCATAGGATAGATATAGTCTAAGTTGCTTGTCCAACCAATCTTTGACATCTCTATGTACTTGTCTTGCTGACCTCTCTACGTTGGTCATCAAAGATTCCTGGGACCGTGTCTGTCTTGGAGCATTCATGAAACATAAGTTGTAACAGGCTACAAAGAGCTTGCAACCTGCTGACATAAGTGCATAGTATTCTCTTCTGTTAGCCTTGATACAGGCAGTCTTTGAGAGCGAACTTGTAAGGTTGGCAAGCTGGACACAGTCTGCCATGGTCATTTGTGTTTTACTGTCATGATAACAAAGAAAAAACGAATATTACATTTTGAAATGTGATGAGAAATGGGAATAACTAAAGTAGATGACAGGCCAAAGAGAAAATATACACCCTGTTATGTGGACCCAACTTACCTGTATTTGTTTACTTGGAAATGTGTTTATAATTTTACAAATGTCATCATTTTTCAATTTTTAAAACAATTTTTAAATATTACCAACATTTGCAAGCAAATGTTGATATTACCCCACCCCTAAAAACAAACAAACTCAACAACAAACAAACAAACCAAAGAATGCCAGACTGACCATACCAACCTGGTTGGGTCCAAAAATCCACAGAACAGGGTTGTTGTTGGTTTCTATTTTTTTTGGGGGGGGGGGATGCCTTATTAGTGTATGTTGCCATATTTTTTGTCACACAATATTATATGTCATTTACAACAACAGATGATTCTGGAAAGTATTTCATTGGCAACAAATGAGATGGAGTGTATCTGTTAGCATTCATATGGGTTAGGGTTTAGATGTTACTGAATACAGGTAACAAGTTCGCAATTTATCTTATGTTTAAGCTTACTTGCCAAATGGACAAAATGGAAAGGTTCATGATGATGAATAGCTGGGCCAATAATTGTACCAAAGCAAGTAGCATCAGCGTTCATCATTTTCAAATCAAATAAAAGTTCCTGTGTCATTTCATTTTAATAAGACTATCCAAACTAATATACAAGGTGTCCATAAAGTGTTGATACTTTTTTAAAGCTTTGTATCTTTCTTTAAAATAATTTGCAGTACCAGACTGAAAACATTTTGGATAGAGAAAACGTATAGAATTATTTTGATACCAATATCCGAGGCCCCTTGTATAAAACACACACTGAAAAAAGTTTATTCTCACAATACCATACAATTGTTCAACTTGCAAGTCCTGCAAGGTGCACATCTCTGTTATCACATGCTGCATGTTCCTCACATTCCATTCATGTGGATCTTTGCAAAAAGGCTTTCACTTATTACTTTTGTGCACAACATAAATGATTTTAGAATAAGGATTATTTCAATCTTGAATTAAAAAGAGTCACAGTGGAAAACTTTTTTTCTCTTCAGTGCCTCTCTCGCTCTCAGTTTATATGAAGCACCTCTCTCACTCTCAGTTTATATGAAGTACCTCTCTCACTCTCAGTTTATATGAAGTACCTCTCTCACTCTCAGTTTATATGAAGCACCTCTCTCACTCTCAGTTTATATGAAGTACCGCTCTCACTCTCAGTTTATATGAAAGTGCACTTTTATAGTTTGGAAAAGTTTCTCTATGCAATATAAAGCTTTAAAAAGGGATCCCACTTTTGGGACACCCTGTAATTTATGTCATACCTGTCATCTTTGGTCATCTTGTCAATCTGGTTGCTCATAAGAGTGAAGTTTGCTGCTATTTTCTGTAAAATCACAAAGAAATCATGTATGTATGACACAATTTGTTTTATTTTATTTGGATGCTCCATTATTACATCTCAATATAGACACACTACCTAAAAACACCAGAAACATTACTCAATCATCACTTGTAGCCAATCTAACTAGTTGTGGGTATAACTGATTTAATCACTGTTAAGTTATACATACCTCAATTTGTTCTTTCTCCAATGTCACCTTCTTCAGAAGTAAACAGTGCAGGGCACAGCATAGAAGAGCCGGGTCGAATTGCTGAGCCTCTAAGACTTGTTGCAGACCATTCGGGGTATTCTTGAGCCACAGCAGGCTTCGTGGCAACAGTCGGTCTACATCAAAGAGTGGTGCAAGCTGCTCCAGGATGGATTGCATCATGTTAGCTTCCCTGTAAAGAGATTGACAGAACAACTTGAAGAATTTATTATTCCATATATACTTAACGTTTACATACCTAATAGTAATATCACAAACAAACACTTCAATATTTATAGTAACATTAGGGACATTTGTATGGTGGCACTAAAAAAACAAATAAAATGTCTTATTGTAATACATCATTGTATATTTCTTTACAAGTCCACAGATGTGGTGAGAAGTTGGGTTATGGTGCTATATAGATTTTAATTGCTATACATTTTCCAACATGACCATAATTCTCTCACCAATATCTTCAAACAGTTGCAAGACCCTACAGAGCTTTATATTCATTTTGATTGCAGCCTACAAACCCATACTCAATAATGATAAGATTAAAAGATGGTGAGATTTAACAGGCTACTTGTGTTCGGAGTTTATATCTGCCTCAGAAAGACACATATAGGTTTATCAAAACAGAATAAAATTGAATATTCAACCATCAGACAAACTCTGGGACATAATATCAAGTTGCAATTTCAATGCCACTGCAAATAGTGAAACAGGCCCAGCGAAAGACTGGTGAAGAGGTTAATGCAATGGACAGCATATATACACAAAGAATTAAGTTAAGCACCCCCCCGTTTTTTTACAACCTCGCACATTACAAGTTTGTTGTCGTCAAAACAGTGTAGTATACCCATGATATTGCTATATTTTCTGGAGAAGTGATATTATGGTCACATAAAAACATAACAATCATGCCGTTTTCAATATTTTATTCTGAATAATTTAAGGTGACATTTTTTGGGAATTTTAGGCATATTTTCACCTCAATTTAAGTATGGAGCTATAGGTCCATCACGGACAGTGTGGATGACGTTTATGTTTTCTAACGTACAGTCATTGTTCTGAGAAGACCTCTAGCGATCTTTGCGTCAATAACGTGTGTAGGACCCACGTGATCGGATCACTGACTCAACCCTACGTCTCATAGACCCTGTAAGCCGTCGTATGCGTTGCTGTGGCAGGTTGTTCCATTCCCGATGTAATGCACGTTCCAATTCATCCAGATTGGCTATTGGCAATACGACGGCTTACAGGGTCTATGAGACGTAGGGTTGAGTCAGTGATCCGATCACGTGGGTCCTACACACGTTATTGACGCAAAGATCGCTAGAGGTCTTCTCAGAACAATGACTGTACGTTAGAAAACATAAACGTCATCCACACTGTCCGTGATGGACCTATAGCTCCATACTTAAATTGAGGTGAAAATATGCCTAAAATTCCCAAAAAATGTCACCTTAAATTATTCAGAATAAAATATTGAAAACGGCATGATTGTTATGTTTTTATGTGACCATAATATCACTTCTCCAGAAAATATAGCAATATCATGGGTATACTACACTGTTTTGACGACAACAAACTTGTAATGTGCGAGGTTGTAAAAAAACGGGGGGGTGCTTAACTTAATTCTTTGTGTATAGATAGACCACTCAATTCAAACTTTTTACAAAAGTCCTTTTATGTTGTTTCAAAAAGAATTAGGAAAATAAATGCACAGGCTCTGATATTGACGTGTGAATTATGACATGACTCATAGGGCAAGTGTTATTTTGAGCATATCAACTAAAAAAGGACTATTTGAGTGTCCTTTTATTTATGAATTATAGTATTATTCCCAACCCCCATCAGTTCACAATTAGCAATAATCTCGTAAGTAGATTTCCGCACCAAGTATATAGCCTAAAGATCGCAAATTGGCCCCACCCCCCATGTTATGAATCATCTTATCATTTCCAACTCCCAATCTGGCTACCGCCACGGAGTTTTACTTGGTGCGGAAATCTACTTACGAGATTATTGCTAATTGTGAACTAATGGGGGGGGAGGAATAATTATAATGTAATAAATATATTACGCATTGATTTTCTAAAGTGCAATTAGACATTTGCAATGCACTCTACATATATAGTTTCCTGCTTTCTGATTGGTTTGAAACTAATAAGAGTATGCATATCACTCAATAAAGTTGTAAGGGATGCCAAAAAGAAAAGTATGAAAGCAAAAAAAGTATGAAAGCAAATAACTATAAAATTATGATAATAAGAATGACTCCTACTCATCACTGATATCCTTGACGTTGTCAACACCAAGGTCTTCTACACCCCACCATTTCAGCTTGTGGAAATCCATTGTGATCATAGCATTGGTACACGGTAAAGAATCCCTCCGAAAGAAGTGCAATATTGGTAGAATCAGCAACCAGTTGTATTTATTGCCCTCTGCAACAGTCTGCAGCTGAGGACTTTTGCACAGGAACTTCAAGCTAAGAATGATATCTCTGAAAAATCACAAAACAACACCAAAACAAAATAGGCAAGAATTAAAATAGCGTATGTATATCTCCTACACATGTTTTCAACACAGACTTTTAAAGAATAATGCATATTATATACACACAATTATTGATAAGACAGAAAGTACTGTATGTATATTTAGATAACAGGCACAATGGCAAAGCTGGAATTTTTAAGTAGGAGACTGAAAAATAAAATGCACAATTTGCGTTCAAAAGGTACTCTGAGAATGTGCATATTGCAAGCAAATTGTTTTCACATATTAACCTTCAATGTGCTTTCTTATATAGTGAACAATCTGGTATATTAGGGTATTTTTTTCTGTGTTAAGTGCAATGACCTATCTTTAACCTTAAACTTGTTTGATTTAGAATATAATTTGCTTTTCTTTGATCCTTCTTTCTGCCTTGTTTATCTGCACTGCTCAAGTGCCAATAAACTCTGATGTAACATACATAGTGGTTTAAAAAAATATACACTTTTTAATGGCAGATTTATCAAAAGTGGGAAAACAAGTATTTATCATATGATACAAGGCGATCAAAGGATCACAAGTGTCATCTTTTCCGCAGTCACTGTATTGCCACGTTTCTTTTCCAAGTTTGGTATAAAATTGGATTGATTGAGCACATGTATTGGTAGAGCTATGACTGAGTTTAAAAAAATTAAAATTCATAGCGAAACCAATACATATTGGCCGTAAAGCATCCAATTGTATCATTACGTTTTGGATCCAATATTTTCCCACACTTGGATTCATCAAAACATAATAATGGTTCCAATTAGACTTCAACTTTTCAAATGGGCCATAAGCTTATTTTACACCTTTTACCTTTTATTTTACACCTTGACATTTGATGAACATTGACACTGTTATGTGACCTTTGACCTCATAAAGGTTCCCATGTTACATCCTTAACCCACATTTGGTTTCAATTGAACTTCAACTTTAAGCAAGGGTTTACCTAACAGCATTGACCTGTCATGACATTTTACCCATTGAGCTAACGAAAAACCCAAAACTATAAACAACAACTACTACTACTCACTTGCTATGATCAGAAAATGCTTTGATGATAGCATTGACTACTTCGCTGCACAGGTTCTTGCTGAGGTGCGTTGGAAATCGTAGACCATCAACAAGATTCCCAAACTGCTGATTGGTTAGTGGTAAGTCATACTTGTTCACAAGAAATGTAATAGCAAGTGCTGACATAAGGTGATTCTCTATTTCAAGTACCCCTGTTTTGTCTGTATTGGATCCGCTGGAGAAAGATGACAGCTTTGGAGCAATAAATCTCTGCAAAGTCTGTCATTAGAAGAGAAAGGTTTTATATTGATAAATATGTTGCTTCATTTGATTAGTTTTTTCATCAGAATTCTACATAAAATGTATATAATAATGAAGCTGATATATTAGCCTATGTATCATCTGTGGTGTGGTGTACAACCCCAACCTGGTAATGAGGTTAGCTGCAGAAACTTGTAGATTCTTCTTCTTCTTCTTCTTCGGCGTCCGTCAGTTGTGACGATTGGCTGCCATACGATCACATCTCCGGATCATCTTTCTCCAAGCTACTCTGTCTTGTGCCAGACGCTTGGCCTTTAGAAGACTCATACCAGTCCATTCCTTGATGTTGTTGAACCATTGTTTCCTTTGACGACCTCTTTTCCTGCTGCCTTCCATTTTCCCTTCTATGATGTGGAGTGCCAGTAAGGTACCACTGCCTTAGTGATGTGCCCGAAGTAGGCCAGCTTGCTTTTGATAAGCTCTCCTAGCAGTTGCCTCTTTACACCAAGTTCTTTCAGGATACTTATGTTGGTTCTTTTCCCCTTCCAGTTAACTCTTAACAGTCATCTCCATATCCACATTTCAGCAGCCATTATGCGATTTTCATCTGCTTTGGTAAGAGTCCATCCCTCCAGACCGTAAAGGAGCACACTCCATACCAATGCTTTTACAATCTTTGTTTAAGGTTTGCTGTGAGGTTGCGGTCATTTCATAGGTCCTGGAGTTCGATCATCCTTCCCTTGGCCATTCTGATTCTAGCTCTTATATCAGCTGTGCAACTAGCAGATGTGGTTTTCACAAAGCCTAGGTATTTAAAACGAGTAACTTGTTCAACATCCTGTGTCATCAGCATATCTGAGATTTGAAATTGGTGTACCGCCTACTTTTATCCCATACTGGTTAACATCAGCATCTCTCATGACTTTTTCTGAGTAGGAGACGAACATGTGTGGCGAAGCAATGCATCCCTGCCTCACACGTACCTTTACCTAGGTTGAATTCATCTGTATTTTCACCATTCCATCTGATCCTTGCCTTCTGATTCACATAGAGGGATTGAAGCAGTGCTACAAGATGTGCTGGAAATCCCATCTCTATCATTGCAGAGAAAAGCTTGATGTGGCTCATCTCACAGAGTCAAATGCTTTGGAATAATCTATGAACATGATGAAGGCTTTCTGACCTATTGCAATGATTTTCTCCATCAAGATCTGCAGATGTCAGACCAGACAAACTAGCACATTTATAATAGCATCATCTTGGGTTGAAGTAGGAGCATATACCTGGAGGATGGTGATTGGTTTAGGGTTAGCATGAAGTCTTACAGCAAGGATCCGGTCAGAAATGGGGTTGTAGCTTGCTAGCTACTTTACATGCTATTCCTTTTAGGACAACAGCTACCCCACTCTCTCTTCTTCCTTTGGTTTTTCCGCAGTGCAGAATTGTGGTGTACTTGTTTCACAGAGACCAAGGATATATAGATGTTGTTGGATGTGTACATAGTACAGGTTACCATAAAAAGGATTTCATGTTTTGACTTCTTGTAAATCTACAAGATTCTGCAGCTAACCTAACCTATACTTGGGTTAGGCTAATATAGGATTTTGTAGTTTCTTTGGAAGTCATATCTTAGGTCCTCTGTCTTTAATTTCACTTTCATAACAGATGGGCAGAGTATCATTTCCATGTACCATATAGTAGATTCATAAATATTGGCTAATCGGTTATTGATTTTGACCCATTTAACATAAGAGGAACCGCGATGGACAGACCAATCACAACAATTGCGGCATGGTTCAGATGCTATTGGTTTTGCTGCGATATAATGGAATTCAAAGCTTTGAAGCAACTCATCCATACATATGATGCGCCAATTAATGATTTTAAACTAACCAAGCAAATAGCACGCTATTCAAACATGTAATCATGTTTAAATACACATTGATCAATAAATCTCCTTTGAGTTTTAATCCTTCTTGTATAGGATCAAATTAGAAAGAAAATTAATTTGCATGATGGAACGAGAGACCTTTGTCACTAGTTTGGATAATGAACCTACGATGTAATTTAAGATGCAGTTATAAGCATTTAACAATATGTGTCAATGATCAGCTTACGATATTGTTCAAATCACTACATCCCCCTCAATTGAAAAAAGTACCGTTACTGAAATTGTACTGCGGCCAAAGTTTATGAATCTACTATAATAAGCTCCACAACTATGTCACAGGTGGATTGAATATCAAAGAGCAACCCAAATTTACTGATCGTATGTTTAATGACACTGGGTTCACTTCAATCAATCAAGATTCACCCCTGAATTCATGACAAGAAATACAACGAGCAGGAACGGAAAGTAGGGCACTCACATGCTTGTTCTCACGTTGGATTCTGTGGGATATAGGATTTTTTAGTTATATAGTGCCAAATATTGAGCACGCAAAAAGACCATATTTCGAATTAATTTCTAAGCTTTTCTGACTCACCTGTTTCCAGTCGAACCCCTCTGGCACCCAAGTGTCATTTCCAAAAGATGACATTACTTTGGGCCTTGCAGCACACATATACACCTGCTCCACAATCACCAAAGCTTCACTGGGTGTTAAGTCGTCCGTGTTTCCATCTGACACAAACCCTTCCCATTTTGGAAGATAGGTGTGCACTGCCAGCTGTCGATCATGAACAAGTTGAGACATTTGGTCAGCTGATCCATCCGTGCTTCCAAACAAAAAGGATGAAAATGTGGTGCTGACTTTCTGCATAAGGCTTTCCTTGCTTTTCTCCAGTTGTATGGTATCATCATACTGGTGCCACTCACCTATGAGAAGAGAATATTTGCACATTCAATCATTGAGCAAAATAAGGGTCCTCAAATAATAATAACTTTTAAATGTCGCTTCCATATTTCATTCATTGACAGTATCACTATATTGGAGTTCACTTCGCCCAATGCAACTTATGAAAACCTCTTAGTGTGTTTCAACATTAGAATGAACAAGATGTGACATTGGAATATCATAAAATGTTGCATTGGCGGCATGTACTTATTATGCATTTGTAGGACATCATATCCATGAAGAATATGAAATATGTAGTTAAACTGTGTCAATTTTGACAGGTATTCAAATATGTGTTTTTCTATACATGTACAACAAAAAGACTTTTGCGACAATTCAAGACTTAATTGTCAAAAGTGCAGTCAAAAATCGATAAAGCTACTTCAATACCCTTACATATCCAATGTTCCATGTTTTTATACAGAGACAAGGTGTTGATTTTAAAGCAGAAGGCATTCTTAATGATATCATGCCAAAAACAAGTGATTGTTACCTTAATAAAAACTAACATCGTACATGCATGTATTGGTCTTGAATTTAGTGGTGTACAAGTTACCCTCGACCATCCATCTTGCAGTTATTGTCCGTTTTCCCATTGAACACAGTACAGTGTGCTTGTAATTGAAGCATTATTGACCCGCTGCACGCACAAAGTTCATGTGCAATTTGAATAGGGACAGATTGTTTTCAGTTATATCATGAAAACTAACCGGCCGATTCATTTTAAACGAGCGGTTAATACAAGTTTATGTGTTTAAATATAACATACTTAATTTATATGGGTATAGGTTATTGAGAACTTAGTACCATCGCCACTTTTATTGGGACTATATCTCGTCTTTTGGAGTCTCTTTATTGCCGTGTGAAAATTTGTCCCGTTAAGTCAACGGCAAAACCTGTCATCTTTCTCACAAAGTCGCCCTCACTATTTTCATCGCTGTATAAAAACCACTTGACGTAACATTTTTGAACAGTCGAGACAATAAAGAAGGCGGTCCACTTATCATTTTAAGCCATTGTTTATTATTCTACCACCCTGGGAAAGCAGTACCATAGACTCTTCAACAACCTCATATTTCCCCCTAGTTATCGCAAGTTAACCAACCAAGATCTAGCGATCAGCGGACCATGCGAGTGAGAGATATCGACCATATCGATTGGCCCTACCATTTTTGGTGAGGGATGATAGCTTCAGTCGACCCATGGGGAAAGGTTGTTTGGAAAACATACGGGCGGCGCTTACTGGGACCAGTTGGGAGGAATATCTGTAAAGTAAAACACTTTAATTTCAGGGCAACTAAATTTAGTAAATTTAGCATTAATATATTTGGGGCAATTCAATTTTACAAATTTGTATAATCTTTCTGTAGGCTATATTGCCATTGATATATAAAAATATAAAATATAATTGGGAGCAAATACTTTTGGTGAATTGGACCGTCTCGCGAAATTAAATTGCTAGCCAAATTAAGTAGTTTTACAGTATATGGGTATAAAGTACATAGTAGGCCCTAAATATGGAGGCAAATCATGACAAAAAGACTTAAGTATAAGATTCATAAAACAAGTACCAGAATTTTGAATAATATATATAAGAATTATTCATTTAAATAATACATTTCAATAATGTTTTCATCCTATCAGGCGTTGATAATAATTCAACCATGGACTTATTCTATTTATAATAAGTCCATGCTTGCTACTATATCGGGTCTATTTCTTAACAAACACCCCTATTTCGTCTCTGAAATCGACTATTCCAGACCTGTTACTTAATTGCCGAGAGGAGTATCCGCTCAAACAATAGATGGACGGGTCAACCCGTAGGTCGTTGACCAGCTCGTTCATTGGCTGAGAGTGCTGAAGTATCACTTGACTAATCGGGGCTAATTTGTAAAACAGAATTAAAGTTTTGTTAAACCTGGTATGCATGTCAAGGGTTGTCGCTAGTTTGCCGTGGAGCATAACTGCCCTGTGCTCTAAAGATGTGCTGTATTACATAGGTTGTAAATGGACTATTTTTCCAGTTTCCATGGAATTTAGTGCAAAACTGAATAAGTAAAAAAAACAGAATGCGTTTACATAAATGTTAGCCTTATAACAATTTCTTTTTTAAATGAATACTCACCTTTATTCTTGCAGACATCAACCGGGACTTCAAGGCATCTGTCCCACACCCCAGATCTTGTTAAGTGAATGTATTCCCAGACAGGCTTGCTACCAGGACTGCGCATCATATATTTATACCGGAACTTGTTACGCTTCAGAATAAAGGGATCCATGGCTACACAGCCATAAAGGACAGTATATCCACCTGGTAACTCTCTGCAAGTGATACACATACATTTTGTAAATCAGAAGGTACGGTACATAATCTGAATCTAGAGTAGGGATGGGAGTGAGTCCCTGGGGAGTGAGTCCCTGGAAATCGAGTCCCCCTCAAAAATTTCAAGTTCCTGGAGAAAAATTCACCTTCCCGAATTCCGAAAAATAATCCATCGACAAAATAATAGTAAAGCTTACTGAAAAATGCCTAACTCTTCAGCTAAATCATTCTTACAATAATGCAAATTTATAGCGGAGATTCACTTGAATTCGTTTAATTTGTCAAATCCGTGAATTTGTTATACTAATCTTATGCTCGCTAAAATGTGATTTTCACCACAGAATTTTGACTTCTGTGTATAACGTGATGCCATTTTGAAACAAACATGACTATTGCAAATGTCCCAGATAACACAGATACGTTGGCCCGACGTCGGCTTTTGGTCAGTACAGTCGGCTGAAGCGTGTCTTCGGGACGTCCTTTAAACGTTGGCACAACGTTGGAATTGATGGGCTTACAAAACGTCAGTATATTGACGTCGTCAGAACGTCGGATACAATACATTGGCCTACTGACGTATGGACGTTGGTTGTAGGTTGGCAAAAAAAGATAATTATGTGGGTCAATGAACAATGAAACACTACTATACTGGCCCCGTAATAAGCCAAGCTCAACCCTAGTTCAGGCTATTGGTTGCTGAATAACTTCAACGACAAATTATTATCAATGTTGATTTTTCAACAGTTTGCCGACGTCGACAACCCAACCTTCACACGTTGGTCTTCCTTTAAATAATATAGCATTGTAATTCACTATTTTCGTTGTATTTATGCTTTTTCATACCGATATCAACATTTACAAACTAATTTCACTGAATATGTATCAATGAATATATCTTCAATTTTTTAGTCAGAATTTAATAAAGCCATATTTAGTCTATAGTTTATATTACACAAAACACTTCAACATCATCAACTACTCCGTTAGCTCAGTCGATAAGGCGTCAGATTTAGAATACAGAGGTCCCTGGTTCAATTCCCTGTACGGTCAAGTTAGGTTAGTTCATCTAACAAGGCAGTTCTCGAACGGTGCATCTCACCTGTTCATCAAAAGTGACTTGAATGAAATGATGATGAGACGTATGATAAAACGTAGCACTGTCACAGAGGTAGTTAATGTAAGGGATGTAAACATCTCAAAAAGTCTCAAAAAGGGGGGCTACAGAACTGAACTGAGTGGATTTTATGACAAAAAATAGGGTCTTAGGAACTGATTTTTTCAAAAAAGTAGGTCTTGAGAACTGGCCTGTAGTTCAATTTTGATTAGCAAGAATGCAAATTTTCAGAATTTTTTTGGTTTTAGAGCAAAATTTGGGGCTTTGGAACGCAAAATTTCACGATTTTTGAATTTTCAATAAAATCGGGGTCTTAAGAACTGATGCGGGCTCAAAATGGGGGTCATAAGAGCTAGCAGCAGAGAGTGAAAAGGGGGGTCTTCAGCGCGGCACATACCGGGGTAATACCCGGGGGGGAGGGCACTGACATTGGAAAGTGGTATAGGTATGTGCTGCGCTGAAGACCCCCTTTTTTCACCCTCTGCTGCTAGCTCTTATGACCCCCCTTTTGAGCCTGCATCAGTTCTTAAGACCCCAATTTTATTGAAAATTCAAAAATCACAAAATTTTGCGTTCCAAAGCCCCAATTATTCGAACATTTTGCATTCGTAAACAAAACAACAACAAAATCGAAAATTTGCATTCTTGCTAATCAAAATTGAACTATAGGCCAGTTCTCAAGACTTTTGACTTTTTTGAAAAAATCGGTTCCTAAGACCCTATTTTTCGTCATAAAATCCACTCCGTTCAGTTCTGTAGCCCCCCTTTTCAAGACCCTGGGCGGCACACCCCTACCCAAAAAAAAGTTTTAGAGGGTCTTATATTCTCGTTTTCATAACTTTAAAATTCCTCAACTGATTTTGCTCATTCAAATGTCAAACTGTGGTACCATCACCCTATTTAAACCTTTTCGAACATTAAAACAGAAAATTAAAAAAACAACTCAATTATTTTACTACACTAGTTACCAATATATTAATTTTTTTCACCTTTAGAGCAAACTGGTTCATTCAAATCATTGTTTTTATTGAAGATCATGTCTTCTGCTTCAAAACAATCACTTTTGTGGGGGGTGACCAGCTACGATCCAATGATATCTATCATAGGTACGACAGACTGCCTTTATCCTAAGATCAGAGATTCTAGTTTTAAATTGGTGGAAACAGTGAAATCGTGTAAAATGATACCATTCAAGAAAAAGCTATAGATTTTGAGCCTGATGTGGAGGAAATAACCTACAAATACAAAATTATGAAACATTTAGATACATTTACAGCATTTATTACCTTTTCTAGGATGTTAAATTTAGACTTACGGTGGGATCAATCTTAATTTCAAACACTGCCGTGTAATGTCAGAATGCAAAATATGATTTGGTGGTGTGTACTCTACACAAACCCCTGCACAGTAGGACACTGCATGATAACTAAAGCATTAATCAAACAAAACACTGTAATAACAACCGGGCCAACATTGATATTTATGAGATGACTACCAGTCCTTGAATACTGTATTCGTCGGCATGATTCTGAGCGGCTCATTTTTGGTGGGTTTTGTCCTATGTGTTGTGTAATCACGGTACAGTTACTGCGTTATAGCGTGGTTCGTTGGTAAAAAAAAAGGGGGAAAAAGTAAGGGTGTAGGTTGGACGAAACTTTAATATGTTGTATATTATATTCATACCTACTGCATGAAAATAATTTTGAGGTCCAAAATATAATAAAATTAGGCGTATCTAAGGTGTTTTGGGGCCGATAACCAAGGCACGTCTCTGTAAGCCATGGCGGGAAAAAATGCTAGGCCATATGTTATGCTCCTAGTTCTATATTATTAACGCGTTCGATATTGCGTACATATGTTCCGGGAGCATAATAATAAGGCCAGAATCTTTTGCGTGTGATTTCGCTATGTGTTAGGATGTACAGTGATGCGCCCCATCGATAGTCTCTACGCATAAGAAGTAGACCCCGAATTACATGGAATTAAAATGTGGTTTGTGTTTGTAGTTATTGTATTTCATCAATCATTTTCCTCTCATTCTTCTCACTGGCATAATATGTTGGTGTTTGTTGTCATTTATACGCTATTTATAAGGTTATTTGCCTACGTTAATGAATGCGGATAGTTATAGTCAATTATAATTCAAGGTAATCGGCTGGCGTGAATTCATTGATACCATGAGCTCACGTAGTCCTTTTTAGTACTTGTTCAGGCAAATGTGTAAGGGGGATCGAACCATACCAAAAAAGACAAGGCTATCATGTGACTATTTCACGGACATATTGGACAGGTTTAACTTAAAAATGAGTGCTCACCTGTTTCTTGACCAATATGCATCTATTATTCGGATGAAATTCAATCCGGTAGCCTTACACAGAAAAACAAAATTTGCATTCGTAAACAAAACAACAACAAAATCGAAAATTTGCATTCTTGCTAATCAAAATTGAACTATAGGCCAGTTCTCAAGACTTTTGACTTTTTTGAAAAAATCGGTTCCTAAGACCCTATTTTTCGTCATAAAATCCACTCCGTTCAGTTCTGTAGCCCCCCTTTTCAAGACCCTGGGCGGCACACCCCTACCCAAAAAAAAGTTTTAGAGGGTCTTATATTCTCGTTTTCATAACTTTAAAATTCCTCAACTGATTTTGCTCATTCAAATGTCAAACTGTGGTACCATCACCCTATTTAAACCTTTTCGAACATTAAAACAGAAAATTAAAAAAACAACTCAATTATTTTACTACACTAGTTACCAATATATTAATTTTTTTCACCTTTAGAGCAAACTGGTTCATTCAAATCATTGTTTTTATTGAAGATCTAGATGTCTTCTGCTTCAAAACAATCACTTTTGTGGGGGGTGACCAGCTACGATCCAATGATATCTATCATAGGTACGACAGACTGCCTTTATCCTAAGATCAGAGATTCTAGTTTTAAATTGGTGGAAACAGTGAAATCGTGTAAAATGATACCATTCAAGAAAAAGCTATAGATTTTGAGCCTGATGTGGAGGAAATAACCTACAAATACAAAATTATGAAACATTTAGATACATTTACAGCATTTATTACCTTTTCTAGGATGTTAAATTTAGACTTACGGTGGGATCAATCTTAATTTCAAACACTGCCGTGTAATGTCAGAATGCAAAATATGATTTGGTGGTGTGTACTCTACACAAACCCCTGCACAGTAGGACACTGCATGATAACTAAAGCATTAATCAAACAAAACACTGTAATAACAACCGGGCCAACATTGATATTTATGAGATGACTACCAGTCCTTGAATACTGTATTCGTCGGCATGATTCTGAGCGGCTCATTTTTGGTGGGTTTTGTCCTATGTGTTGTGTAATCACGGTACAGTTACTGCGTTATAGCGTGGTTCGTTGGTAAAAAAAAAGGGGGAAAAAGTAAGGGTGTAGGTTGGACGAAACTTTAATATGTTGTATATTATATTCATACCTACTGCATGAAAATAATTTTGAGGTCCAAAATATAATAAAATTAGGCGTATCTAAGGTGTTTTGGGGCCGATAACCAAGGCACGTCTCTGTAAGCCATGGCGGGAAAAAATGCTAGGCCATATGTTATGCTCCTAGTTCTATATTATTAACGCGTTCGATATTGCGTACATATGTTCCGGGAGCATAATAATAAGGCCAGAATCTTTTGCGTGTGATTTCGCTATGTGTTAGGATGTACAGTGATGCGCCCCATCGATAGTCTCTACGCATAAGAAGTAGACCCCGAATTACATGGAATTAAAATGTGGTTTGTGTTTGTAGTTATTGTATTTCATCAATCATTTTCCTCTCATTCTTCTCACTGGCATAATATGTTGGTGTTTGTTGTCATTTATACGCTATTTATAAGGTTATTTGCCTACGTTAATGAATGCGGATAGTTATAGTCAATTATAATTCAAGGTAATCGGCTGGCGTGAATTCATTGATACCATGAGCTCACGTAGTCCTTTTTAGTACTTGTTCAGGCAAATGTGTAAGGGGGAACCATACCAAAAAAGACAAGGCTATCATGTGACTATTTCACGGACATATTGGACAGGTTTAACTTAAAAATGAGTGCTCACCTGTTTCTTGACCAATATGCATCTATTATTCGGATGAAATTCAATCCGGTAGCCTTACACAGAAAAACAAAATTACCAAATTTACCATACATGTTATTATTGTTTTTTAAGATGGCCGACGAAGATGATTTTGTATTACCACTAGTGAAGGTGGTTGTTTACTTGCTAGTCGTAAATAAAAAGATCCAAAACGACTTTTCTGAACACTTTTGCTAGCTCTTAGTTTCATAGCAATGTCATGAATTCGAAAGAGAACATTTATGGACAAGTTTGAGTCTCCAAAAAGGTGAACGAAACATAAAAACTGAGGATTTTCAGGTCTAAAATAATTCCCTTCAACATTCTGCCTTTACCCGATACCCAAATTCACAGATTTGGTTTCTATCGAAACTAGAGCTCACATACGTTACGAATAAAAATAAAAATACGCGGCGAAGAATCACATTTTATTGAGCATAATAAAGAGTACAAATAATGCACAGATTAAATACAAAATAAATCCATTTCAAATGAATCTCCACATTAAATGTGCATAATCGTGATTTAGCCGACAAGTTGTTTTTTTAAATTTAAATAAGCTTATTATTATTTTTTATTATTTTTATTTTGATGAATGAAATGATGGATAATTTCAGAATCAAATGTTTAGAAACATTTCAGGAATCCCGGGTCTCACCCAAAAAACAAAACGGGCCCCGGGATTACGAATTAGCCTAAAAAATGATGGCTACCATAAAATGTGTCCCGAATTGATTTTTTGGATGATTTCATATTTTGAACTACTTATAAAGTCTGTGTAGCCAGGAAAGGTGTAGCTAACCCCTTACGAAAATGCAATCACGAAAATGTGGTTGCAGCAAGGTGGTACCACGTTGCGCAAGGTTATCGCAAGGTAGCGCAAGGTTGTCGCAAGGTTGCACAAGTTTGTTGCAAGGTTGCGCAAGTTTGTGGATGATTGCTGCAAGGTTGCGCAACCTTCTCAGAAGAACCAAACTGGTTGCGCACGGTTTGCGCAAGGTTGTATTTTTCCAAATTTAACCTTGCCGCAACCTTGTATTTTTCCAAATTTAACCTTGCGCAAGGTTGTATTTTTCCAAATTTAACCTTGCGCAAGGGTGCAGAATTGATTGCGATTTTTATAAGGGACGGGTCAAACTGCAACACATTGTCATTTGACGCAGAAACAAAATTCCAGCAATTTAGCCTATAAAATGAACGGACACCATAAAATGTGTACCGATTTGATTTTTTTGATATGATTTCACATTTTGAGCTACGTATAAAGTCTGTGTAGCTAACCGGTCAAACCGCAACATATTTGACGGAGAAAAAAAATCCGGCAATTTAGCCTAAAAAATGACAGACACCATAAAATGTGTCCCGATTTGATTTTTTGGATATTCGTATAAAGTCTGTGTAGCTAACGGGTCAAACCGCAACACATTTGAAGGAGAAAAAAACATTCTGGCAATTTAGCCTAAAAAATGGCGGACACCATGAAATGTGTCCCGATTTGATTTTTTGGATATGATTTCACATTTGAGCTACGTATAAGGTCTGTGTAGCTAACTGGTCAAACCGTAACATATTTGATGGAGAAAACAAATTCCGGTAATTTAGCCTAAAAAATGACGGACACCATAAAATGTGTCCCGATTTGATTTTTTGGATAGCATTTCACATTTTGAGCTTCGTCTAAAGTCTGTGTAGCTTACGGGTCAAACCGCAACACATTTGATGCAGAAAAAAAATTCCGGCAATTTAGCTTAAAAAATGACGGACACCATAAAATGTGTCCCGATTTTGATTTTTTGGATATGATTTCACATTTTGAGCTTCGTATAAAGTCTGTGTAGCTAGCCGGTCATACTGCAAAACATTTGGAAGAGCAAACAAATTGCGGCAATTTAGCCTAAAAAATGAACGGACACCATAAAATGTGTCCCGATTTGATTTTTTTGATTTGATTTCACATTTTGAGCTACGTATAAAGTCTGTGTAGCTAACCGGTTAAACTGCAACATATTTGATGGAGAAAAAAAAATCCGGCAATTTAGCCTAAAAAATGACGGACACCATAAAATGTGTCCCGATTTGATTTTTTGGATATTATTGCACATTTTGAGCTTCGTGTAAAGTATGTGTAGCTAACTTGTCAAACCGCAACACATTTGACGCAAAAAAAGAATACCGGCAATTTAGCCTTAAAAATGACGGACACCATAAAATGTGTCCCGATTTGATTTTTTGGATATGATTTCACATTTTGAGCTACGTATCAAGTCCGTGTGGGTAACCGGTTAAACCGCAACACATTTGACGGAGAAAAAACATGCCTGGCAATTTAACATAAAAAATGACGGAGACCATGAAATGTGTCCCGATTTGATTTTTGGGATATGATTTCACATTTTGAGCTACATATAAAGTCTGTGTAGCTAACCGGTCAAACCGCAACATATTTGATGGAGAAAAAAAATGCCGGCAATTTAGCCTAAAAAATGACGAACACCATAAAATGTGTCCCGATTTGATTTTTTGGATAGCATTTCACATTTTGAGCTACATATAAAGTCTGTGTAGCTAACTGGTCAAACCGCAACATATTTGATGGAGAAAAAAAATTCCGGCACTTTAGCCTAAAAAATGACGGACACCATAAAATGTGTCCCTATTTGATTTTTTGGATAGCATTTCACATTTTGAGCTTCGTGTAAAGTCTGTGTAGCTAACGGGTCAAACCGAAACACATTTGACGCAGAAAAAAAATCCGGCAATTTAGCTTAAAAAATGACGGACACCATAAAATGTGTCCCAATTTTGATTTTTTTTTTTTGATATGATTTCACATTTTGAGCTTCGTATAAAGTCTGTGTAGCTAACCGGTCAAACCGCAACATATTTGATGGAGAACAAAAATGCCGGCAATTTAGCCTACAAAATGACGGACACCATAAAATGTGTCCCGATTTGATTTTTTGGATATGATTTCTAATTTGAGCTACATATAAAGTCTGTGTAGCTAACGGGTCAAACCGCAACACATTTGACGGAGAAAAAAACATTCCGGCAATTTAGCCTAAAAAATGGCGGACACCATGAAATGTGTCCCGATTTGATTTTTTGGATATGATTTCACATTTTGAGCTACGTATAAAGTCAGTGTAGCTTACCAGTCAAACCGCAACACATTTCAAAGGAAACAAATAGCAAGAAAAAAATTGCCTGTGATTTAGCGGCCTAAAAAAATGACGGATACCCTAAAATGTGTCCCGATTTGGTTTTTTGAAAATGATTTCACATTTTTAGCTACGTATAAAGTCTGTGTATAATGAACTGGTCAAACCGCAACACATTTGACTGAACAAATGATGTTCGCATTTCAAATTTTATCTCTAATATAAGTTTACATTGAGTAATCGTGATTTAGCCGAAAAGGTGTTTTTTAAGTAAGCTTATCTTTATTATTTTTGTTTATTATTTTGATGAATGAAATGATGGATAATTTTCGAATCAAATGTTTAGAGACATTTCGAGAATCAAACCAAGGAGTTATCATAGTTAATATAATAACTCCTTGATCAAACTATCCATTATAACAACCCATCGCTAACAATGTGACAGTCATCGAATCTGGTTCCCCTGGGATCCTAAAGTACCAACCACAAACCATGTCTACTGAAACCGCTCAACCAAAAACCATGCAACCCGATAACCGCAAAACCCGCGAACCGCGAAGCCTGAGAACCGCTCTAGTGCCATGCTAAATTCATCTAGGCAAAAGGCAGGATTTTGATTGATCAGTGCATTGCACTAAATTTAAGGGCAGGTCTCTTTTAATTTCATATATGTGACCCGTCGCATCAAAATGGACATGTTGGAGGCAAGACTCCAATTTGAGTTGCACATATCAGCTGAAAAAGCAAATTCTAAGCTTTAAAATGATACCTTGTTGAAGGTAATTGAACTTAGGAATCAACAAGATATAATTTTAAGAACCATATTTTTTCTATTATTTTCTTTATATTTCAACAACTTTATTGGCTTCTATTTCAAGACTGTGTTTGCCGACAACATGTCCTTTTTGATGCGACTGGTCACATATGTGACGCAATCAAGAGAAATGAGTCGGATGTCGGGGAATCCCAAATTGAGATATAGCCAATTTTGATGGAAGTTCAAGTACATAATTTGACATAACTTTAAAACAAAAAGTCGTATTGACATGGGGTTTTCAGTTCCTGAAAGCTTTAAGTGTCTTCTTTAAAACTGTATTAAAAACTAATTTTCAACCAGGGTCGACATCCGACTCATTCCTCTTGATCGTGTCACATATGTACATTGTATGCAAATGATTCACTAATTATACATATTTTTTGCCCAAAATGTATTAATCAGCTGACAAGAAGCACCGTATCCGACATTCCTGACAGTTTGGTAGCTGTAAACCTTATGGTTTAATTTTTAACGTGACACAAAGGTTTCCACAATTTTCGCAGAAAATATACAAATGAGGCCTTTTTCCTTTGCATATTTTGGGCCCAAATCAACATCAGATCATGAACAGTAACGTCCTCTTTATTTTGCACTAATCCGCACATTCATAACTGTTACCATTTTCAACTGGCAGCTTTCACAAATATTTCTAAGCTGCACACGGCATACGCCATACGCCGGACAGACAGAAATAGTGAGTACATAGTCTCATCCTGATTACATCAGGCGAGACAAAAATCTTTAATGCCATGCAAAAATAAATTGAGAAAGAAGAATAGAATGAACATATGACTGACACATAAAATTGCAGGAAATATGTTCCTGTATTTTTGTTTGCATCAAAATATAATTTTAATTCAATATTTTAATGATAAATTAGGTCGGCATAAAGTCGGGTCAATGTCTGCTAAACGTCACTACGTACGTTGTCACCCGCTCAAAATTGGAACATGTTCAACTTAAGTTTTCCTAGACCCCAGTGCACCTTTGCGAACCCCTACTAACCGCTTAAGAATACAACTTATGCCAAACATGTCACAAACGAATGACAACTTACACGAACATACACCCAAATTTCCAAAAAACGTCAGACACAAGTTATTAGCTCTATTCGCAACAGTGTGACAGGGCCTGTTATGTGTATGGGTAATATCTTAAGAGATATTGATTGTTTCCTAACATATTTTGCCCTTTGTAAAAACTACTGTTTCAAACTCTTTGTTTTCTTTTCTGTTGTTTCAACTTCTACAGAACATTGAATGAATATTTACAATGTACACAGATTACATACCTGACTGGTCGCATCTCCAAAACATCATATTCAAAATTACCAAATTGATATCTTCCAATGCGAACCACAATCTTATCCTTGGTAGAGTTGTAGCTGAAATCTGGTGGTACTATTGTGTGAAAATGAATGGTTGTACCTTCCCCATTGTGCAACAGTCCCAGTGGTGTAACACCTGCGTTACCACGGTGTTGGGTACTGATGATAATTAAAACACACATACAAGAGCTTATATAAAAATGTACATGCATTCAAAACAGTAAGCATGCAATAAAAATTGCATTTAATATTTCACTAATAGAAAAGAATTATCACTGACAAAAAATCCACAATATAGAAAGGGGGTAGGTGGGGGGTACTGACATTGGAAAAGGGTGTAGGTATGTGCCGCGCTGAAGACCCCCTTTTTCACCCTCTGCTGCTAGCTCTTATGACCCCCTTTTTTAGCCTGCATCAGTTCTTAAGACCCCATTTTTATTGAAAAATCGCGAAATTTTGCGTTCCAAAGCCCCAATTCTTCGAAAATGTTGCGTTCTAAAACCAAAATAATCAAAAATGTGCATTCTTGGTAATCAAAATTGAACTATAGGCCAGTTCTCAAGACCTACTTTTTTGAAAAAAATCAATTCCTAAGACCCTATTTTTCGTCATAAACTCCACTCAGTTCAGTTCTGTAGCCCCCCTTTTTGAGACCCTGGGCGGCACACCCCTACCCCAAAAAAGTTGAGTGCCCCCCCCCCCCTTTGTTCAGTGGTCAGTGTTTCTATGTTTTGCTGTTCTCCACTGTTTCCCATTCTCTCTCATATTGCGTTTTGTCAGCATACCATTCGGATGTCTCAGAATTTTACTAGTCTTGTCATCTTTCAACCTGAGCTTTCAACAGGGGCTGTTTTATCTATTTTTGTTTGTGGATAGGATTTTTACGAATCATCCTTCTTCTTACTAGTGTTAGACACCTGCAATATTTACTAGCACCCAGCCTACTGTTTTTGATAAGTATCGTGAATCTTTATCTCGTTGGAGGAATAATGCCATCCGTTGGTTTGTTTAATTTTCAGCCTTTATGAAAACATTTCATTGTTGTGTCGACAAGATTTTTTTTCTTCAAAATATGACGTAAGGCGGTAGTGGATAAGGTACGACTACAAGCCGGGTCATCTATCATAACATCTTTATAGCAACGTTCAGTACAGTATCCAGATTCATGGGCCATTAAGGCTCTTCCCGCAAAATATTAACCCATGGACCATGGACTCGGAAATTGGCGGGCTGTTTTGTGAATGTGGGCGAACGGGATTCTTTGTCATTAAACGTAGTTTCGGAGGATTCACCAGGAGTTGGATGACATTGACGGTTTTATCGAGCAAGTACATAACAAGGGACGGAAAACCAAGCTAATACGGGGGTCATAAACTTCCAGGTTTTGGCGGGATTGACGTCAACGCCAGTCACCGGAAACGGTAGTAACGCTGGAATTAGTACTTAGCATAGATTGTCAATAGTTTATAATGTTGGTCGCTAGTTTTGTAACTAGTTGTTATAGGTTTTGAGGGGCCAAGATGCGGCTGGGTTGCATCTTACCTGCATCAGTTACCCAAAGCCTACCTGCGGTCCAGGATAAATCCATCACAAGGTTACATTTTTTGCGAATCTTTGTCTTTAATTGCCTTTTTAGAGAATGTACGTTCTTGCATATCAAATTAGTTTTTGCTTCTTTTTGCTCGCTTTCTGTTGTTTTCTTTTTGCTTTGTTTTTGATAAACAATTTTATACAGGTCCATTCGGAATCTTCACTTGGGCTGATACATCAATACGCATTTGGACGGTACCGGAACTATTATTCGAAAGGTTTTTGCTGCATTCTTTATTAAAGACATTATCAATATTTTAAATGGTTATTTTTCCAATGAGCCATATTGCAACACTGTTTTTTACACCAATGATCTGCCAGTTCTTGTCCTAAAGGTAGCATATCGTCAGCCTGCTTCGATAATTGCCTAACTCACTTTTCAGCGAAATTGAGCTTTTTGCATAAATCATGACTTCATTTCATTATGCACATGCTGTAATAATATCTAAGCCATTAACCAATTAAAAATGTTGATAAATGCACAATTTTCATTCTGCCTAACTCATCTTTGTGAGTTAGGCAGATAGTAATAATTATGTAAAATGTTTAAAATGGGTCATATTAACTCTTATTAGGCCTATAACAAGCCACATTTCATTTAAAGGTATATCTCTAACCTAACCCTTGCCACAATTTGACACCGTTTTGACATGTCAAAATCATGTCAAATGAAAGTAGTGAATTGGGACATCCATTTGACATAGTTTTGACATGAATTTGACATAATGTCAAAACTGTGTCAAATCTTTAGTTTATGTCAAAATTGTGTCAAAACTGCTAGCTGTTCCACTATGTCAAAATCCTAAAAAAAATCTAAGCGATCACGTTTCCCAGTCTCCTGCCACAAGTATTACCCAAATTTAAGATGCTTTACCATGCAAGGTCTTGTGGCCCAATGGATAAGGCACTTGCCAAGTAAGAAAGAAGTCCTGGGTTTGATTCCCGGGCAAGATCGTTTTCCCATAATTGTCTCTTTTCTATCCACGACAGCGAACCTGTTTAAAAATATTTATAATTTGTTTTATACCCGTCGTATATGCCTATTATTTCTATTTTGACGATCATTTCATGAAATTAACAAACAAATCCTTCAAACATTTGATTGTCCCATATAGCTTCAAGTGTATAAACAATAAAATAGAATGGGTAATTAGCATCCAAATAATTTT
The DNA here is from genome assembly GCA_035610835.1 of Ophiura sarsii. Lineage (NCBI taxonomy): Eukaryota > Metazoa > Echinodermata > Ophiuroidea > Amphilepidida > Ophiuridae > Ophiura > Ophiura sarsii. Next base: position 19,347,061 of record CM069444.1, read on the forward strand.
TTTAATTTTCAGGTCATATCACCAATTCTAGAATTGCCCATGTTTAATTGTACTTAAATCATTTTTCAGGTTTATGTTTGTATGTATATAGCGCCTCGAAATAGGTTGCCTAGATAGACGGCGTATGTATTATTAATTATTATTATTATTATTATTATTACATCTCACTTTGTAATCATGGTTTGACAATGAAATGAACTGCCTGGCTGGTCCTATTTTTGTCATCCACTGGATAATGGCTCCTTAAAGCAATCATTCGTCATTTGTTGTGGATTGATTGAATGCAAAGTAAGGTTTTGTATGATATCTTTTTGTTTGTTTTTTAAATACAATTTAACCATGCAGAAAAAGGATCCCTTTGAGACCTTTGCATTGTATAAAATATAGGGCGTGTCATTTCCCATTTTAAAAATATCTCTTTTCAAGTATGTCAATTAGATTAACTACATATCATTGGATTATATTATATTCGATTCAATTAGATTAGATACAATTAGCAATTGCAACATTGCATTTTAAACATCACATAGTTCTATTAAAGCACATGATCATTGACTTACCCCGATGAAGATTGAGTTTTGGGTTTCTTATTCTTATTCCTTCTCCTCCCACCTTCTACCTTCACAAAGTCATCAGTGTCTTCAGATTTCTTATAGAAATATCCTTCCTGATATTTAGACAATAAAACAACAAAAAATATGATCAATTATACATTAATACAATAGTGTACCAATAATTGGTTTCATGCAATTAAGCTGAATATATATTTGAGCACTTATATGATTGAATCTGGATTAACTCTTTACCCAAACTTCATTTTGCTTCCCCATCCCCATCTGAATTGTAACTTGTCAGTGAATGTTAAAACAGAAGTGAATGTTAAAACTTACTGAATTAATATCAAATAATAACATGAAACATTTAGTTGTGAGCATCATAGCACTTCCAGACCAACATCTTTCTCACATGGGTGTATTTATTGACATTAGGGTGTATTTATTGACATTAAGGTGTCACATTGGATTTGCCACCCCACTTGCATTCAAAAACTTGTTACTGAACCACTGACAAGGCATGTCAGATGATTTCTGAGATTCCTATAACTTACATACATATTATCTTGATGTCAATTAGGTCTAGCCCCATATGGGTTAAATTACTATATATTAAAATCAGAGGACCTGTGATATGTGACCAACCAGTAGCGTAGCCAGCCCCCCCCCCCCCCCCCCCACCCCGAAACAAATTTGACCGGGAAAATCAAGAAGGCAAAGGAAAATCCCGAAGGCAAAGGAAGGGAAAGAAATGGAGAAGAGGAGACAAAAAGGGAAAGAAAGGGAAAAAGGGAAAGGAAAGGGACAGAAAGGAGAAAGGAAGACATGCAAACAAGTTGGAAAATTGCAGTATTTCACGCCATGATGGGAACGCAGCACCCCCCCCCCCCCCCCCAGGAAAATCTGGAAGGCAAAGGAAAGGAAAGGGAGAAGAGCAGACAAAAAGGGAAGGAAAGGGAAAAGGGAAAGGAAATGGAAGGAAGACAGGGAAATAAGTTCAAAAATTGCAGTATTTCACGCCAGTATGGGAACACAACCCCCCCCCCCCCCCCCCCCCCCCCCCCCCTCTTTCTTACTCGACGACAAATCAAAAAGTTACATGAAAATCCAGGCTATGCCACCGGGTCAAACTAGTGTTCAACGGGGGAAATACCATTTCCCCCCCCCCCCCCCACACACCGACAAATGACCCTGGCTACGCTACTGTGACCTTTGGGGTTGGTGCAGTAAGTAGAATTTGGATATAGTTTACTATAGTCCGAACCATACAATAAGGCTTAGAGATTAGATGATCTCGGCATACCAACTCTGCACGTCTGAATGCACTTTACTTATTTATTTCCCGGGTTTTACTCAAATCGAAGTACACACTGAAAACTGCAACTCATTACAACTCAGACAGAACCAAGTGTTGAAAGGGGCAGAGGGGAAAATGCCTTTCCCCCATCATGGTATTTTCCAGTGGCATAGTACTTAATGAATTTTAAGTTAAAGCTAATTAATTTCAGCCCATTTTTAAATTCAAAGGCAAAGTGTTCACCCACTCAGTACAAAATCAATGATGACACATGACTATCGGCCCAAGCAACCCTTGGCGCGGATTCAGGTTGACAAAGACACCCTTATTCTCTGAAATTGGCAATTTTGATACCCTTAACAAGGGCCCGTGGTCGAAAAAGCACCCTTAATCTGTGTTTTCATTCACGCGGATGATTACAACATTAAACCTAACTGGCCCCAGGTGTTTTATACCTTTAAAGGGAGGTGTGGACCCTCAGCATAGCCTCCGTAAGACTGCCATTACTTCTTCATTATTCATTTAATCTATATAAAAGTATAGTTTTTTGCAGAAAAGGGTTCAATTAATCCAACCATGATAATGAAATTGTCCATTTTATAGAAAATTATAAAAAAAAACATTTTTTGACCCATTTTAGGTTCTGCAAAGATAACTCAAAATATATTTTGTCAAATTTGGTCATACTAGTTTTATAATCCTGATAACATTCCCTAGGAAGCATTTTTTTAATATCTTATTTATTTTTTGAGTTATAGACCAAAAAGTGCCAACAAATGTGATTTTGTTACCTCCAAAATCATGAAAATCACATTTTTGGTAAAAAAAAAAATCACATTTTTTGGTACTTATAGCTCTATAATTCAAAATAAAATAAGATATAAAAAATTTAAAAAATGAATGTGCAGTTTTACAGTTCAGACAACTTCATCTGTACTTTGGCAACACAGATAGCTGTTATTGTAAGTTTGGTTCCAAAATAATTCTACAGGTCTTCTCTATTCAAATATGTTTTAAGTTCCATCCTGCGAATTATTTTTAAGGAGATATAAAGCTTTAAAAAGATAACAAAACTGTACGACATCCTGTATATATGATAGGTATGGTATAACTATGGTATGGCATACCCGTTGCAGCTATACGAATTAAAGTGTATGGTGAGATAGGTGCGAGGGGTATTCTATAGTTACTCTGGTGATGGGCAGGCATAGCTTGAGGTAAAACATACATGTAAAATGATAGAATCATGACAACAGTTATGATTATAACGTTACCTCAGGAATATTTGCTTCATCTGGTGTGCTATCCATGGGATCTTCCTGAGATTTCGGAATATTTTCTTCGTTACCTCTTTTCCAATTTCCTTCAGATGTTACTGACGAAACTCCTTCATTTGAAGGAGTTGACGAGGACGTCTGACTCAGTGGGTCACCTGTTGTTTGCATTCCAGCCACTTCTGCTAAGGTCTTTTTGCCACCTGATGCAGAGTCGCCTGTACTCTGTGCTACAGCAGCATATGTCTTATTAGATGGAGGGTTTGGTTGTGTCTCTTTATTTGTTTGTTCAAGTTGTCCGTCTGGAGAATTTTGATTTGGATGAGTTGATTCAGTACCTCTGCCAGGTGTTGCGGAATGTTTGTCGGCTGTGAAGAATCTTTTGCATTATCAGTGCCACCCTGATTATCAGAACTTGTGCCAGGAGTTGAGCTTGTTGGCAGATCTTTGTTGTCACCAGCTGAAAAGATTTAATTAAAGAGTCAGGTGAAATATAAATGATCATACAAATTAAACTATACTCTGTGGTATATACAAAGCTCGTGACCTGCGGTCACTCGTGCAATATCTGTCAATGTCATATACACTTGCTCAGCAAGAAAGAACTCTCAAATCACAGAGATGAAGTCCTCCACTGATCGCGCTGCTACGAACTATCTAATCAACTGGGACAATACCAATTCTCAAGAGAGCTGACAATGCTTAGAATGACCAGATGGATCAGAGTTTAATCCATTTAGATCTGCTGCAATGCAAGCTGATAATGACATGAAACAGCAAATAAATTGGGATGAAAGGCCTACCAACTTTGTCATCTGTACGATCATTTGATCAAGAATATGTAATCAGAAACATCCCAGAAAGACAACGCTTCCTGGCAACTCTCAGCAGTCATACACCATTGATGATAATGACATCCGATAGGACGTCGAAACTTTTGGAACAATATGTTTACCTTAGAATTTTCTCAAGAAAAATATTTAGTTTGCCTCCTCGGATTCCTATGAACTCTATAAAATGGGAAACTGTTTTCTACCCTTTTTAGGTGTTTTTTCAACCCTGATATTACATACAAGTCCGCGCCTCTCCCCTTACCTGTAAGTTTATAATTCCATAATTTAGAAAGAAACCAATGTATCAACTCACATTTTTCAGAGGTAGCTCACCAGTCCTTACCAAATCGTCCGTTGGGGGATGTCGTATAGAAAGTGCTGTATCATCAGTGGTATCCATCTTATTATCTGAGTTAAGATAAAATAATAAGTTATCGAGTAGAGGCTGTTATTACTGACATAAACAAAATGTAAGATGTTTCATCATATTCCTGATTTACCCGAGTTTCAGATGGTCTATGTGGACTATATAAACATTTTATAATATCCTTGTTCAATATCAGACCTTGTTTGTCAAAAGAAAACACTGACAATCTAATAAATTGAGGCTTTTGGCTATTATTACACCACAATGTGTTTACTATTGTTGGTATTAAGTTATAGGCTTCAATAAAAGCTAAACACATTTGTCAAACCCTGACAACACAAACACAAATTACGATGTTCAGGTTTTAAAACAAGATTTTCTGAGCAACACCAGCATACGCAACACTTTCATCATTTGATCATTGGTTTCTGTCACCATCTCTATGGTTCCCATTGACATGACATTACAATGAAAGACTTACATTGTTGTACCAGTGCACTTGATGTGACTTCAATTAAGTCCTCTCTTATATTTCATAACCCTAACCCTACTACACCACACGGCAACAGATTATTTTTCCGATCCCAAATTTCACCAGAAATTTCCCCCTGCTCCCCCGGGATTTTAACCCTGGACCTTCTGCACCAAAGCCCAGCTTCCAATCCACTACACCACGGCTCCACTACACCTCGGCTCAGTATATTCGCATCGTTATATAGTCTGGGTGGGTCCATTTGGTAGCCCGAAAACGGGCAGGGTGTTATAAAAACAGGCTGGCCGTGTTGTTGCCGTGTGGTGTAGTAGGGTTAGGGTTTAAAGACCTATTATACACAAATCCAACTAAAACTTAAACAGTTTTTAGTTGGGATTCAACTTCTAATTGTGGGCAAGTTGCCTATCTGCATCATGTATTACAAGGTGGAAATGAGATCTTTAGTTTTTAATTACTTATGAACGGCACTGGTGTGTTTTTCTTGGGGGGAGGGGGTTCTTTGGGGGGGGGCCTGTTGGCTCTGTTACTATAGTAGTGCTATACATGCTGGATGTCACAAAATGGATTGATTTCTCACCTTCAACAGGAACAACTGATCCACTACTTTGTTCATCACTTATCGGACCTGGCAAGTATCCCTCCTTCTTGCCTGCACTTGAAGGAGGATCTGAAACAGTCTCATTGGTTTTAATCGAACCAGATTCATTAGGAATTGGACCACAGTCATCATTAGGAATTGAAGTGTGTTGGCCCACAGGTTTTTGGGGTTGATTATTCGATGGTTCTGATTTTACTGGTTTGTCATCAATATTTGGAGGAGAACGCAACTTTAAAACAGGTTGTTGTTGAGATTTTACAACTTCAACCTTGACGTTTACTGGTGAATTTGGTCTGGGTTGTGTAGGTTCCTTGGCAACATCGGCAGAGTTAGGCTTCTGTTTCACGACAGCATTGTCAGTGTTAGGTTTCTGTGGTGCAGGCCTAGAAGTGGTACTTCGTTCTTGTCCTTGACTGCCCCACCAGGTTGTGACTGTTGATTCATAGTAGAAAAACCACGCCCTCTACCACCACTTGGTTGCGATACATTCACCTGCCCGCTATGCCCCAATCCAGGCGGAGAACGCCCACTACCGTAGTTGTTATGCTGCATACCACGACCATCTGCTTGCTGGTTGCCTACTGTCCACGCGGGTTGGGTTGTCTGTGGTTGACCACGCCCTATTCCAAAGACCAGT
>CM069444.1:19353213-19586184 GCA_035610835.1 Ophiura sarsii
ATTTGATAGTTGTCTTACCATGCGCAGTCATATACATAGTGTGTGTAGGAGTGCGTCTTTTGCCATCATGACAATTATGATGGTACGTCGTTACCTTGATAAAGCAAATGCTGAAAAACTGGTTCATGCTTTTATCTCATCCGATTGGATAACTACAATAGTCTTCTTTTTTGGACTCCCGAATAAAGACCTCAATAAACTTCAGCGCAACCAGAATATGGCGGCAAGGATCATCTCTCTGAGTAGGAAACGCAATCTACACTGGCTGCCAATTCGCGAGAGGATTGTTTTCAAAATTTTACTTTTTGACTTTTGAAGCCCTGACCGGTGCTGCGTCCAAAACTAGGGTCTGCGCAAAACCCGGGTTTTGCCCTGCGCAAAACCCAGGTTTTGCCCTGCGCAAAACCCAGGTTTTGCGCAAGCCCCTAGTTTTTCGCATGGGAGTGACTATATACACTCCCGTCTTGTAGGGATTTTCTATAGACTTATATACACGACGGCTTATAAATTCTCGTAAATTCTCGCGTGATTCCTGTTCAGACAGTTTGCGACTGCGGGAAAGACGGTAAGACCGTCGTGCACGAGATAGACTTGGGACCAGTCCTTGTGTGACTTCACTTCTTGTTGTCCGTTCCGGGAGAGCCGAGGGTGGGTGCCGGGTGGATGGATGTATAATCAAGGAGTTATCATAGTTAACTCCTTGGTATAATTTTAAAAAATCATGTCCTAATAAATAATATAATTTATCAAAATTAATTAATTACTATTTTAGGTGCGCTGTGAAAAGCAGAATGCTGTGGCTTGCCACTAAAATACGGTAAAATACCCCCCCTCCCCAAAAAAAATGAAATAAAATAAATAATACCTAGGCTATTTTAGTCTTAGACTGCGACTCACACAATGTGACATTAGGTCTAGTCGTGACAGCATTGAACACATGGAGCGACGATATCGTTTTCCTTTGTGTTGAAACGGAAATGATGTTGAAGTTTATTGCAGTAATTGTTTCACAATCGATTATTTGCTAAGAGCTTTATATGGCAACATAAAAGTAAACGTGTTTAGCGTCCCCCCGCCCCTCATATTTTTTGACTAGCTTCAATTTTATTTATTTTATTTTTTATTTACGGTCATACCCTTATTAGATAGGCCTGGAAAGATCAGTGTGTGTTATAGGGAGTGAGGGGGGTGGGGGGGGGGGGGGGGGGGGGGGGGTGGGGGGGGTGGGGGGCGTAAATAATCAACATAGCAGGGGTCATAAAATTAATCGCTTTCGTTGGGGGATGACGACGATAAAGAACTTTTGTGACCACACCCCCCCCCCCCCCCCCCCCCCGCCCTACCAAAATAAAATAAAACCGCCCCTTTTTAAAGCATTTCAAACAAGTTCTGTTGACTGTTGACTGTTGTGACCAATCCCTTTGAACCACAACATATTTAACAGAGGCCTCCCGAGAAGTCTCCTCCTCAGGTTTTTAGCGTCCAGGATGAAGACTGTCGTGTACAGTCTTTGCAATTTAGATACACGACAGTCTTTTATACTAAATTTGCATTTGCGCATGCGTTAACGACTGTCGTGTATATAGTCTGCGCAATTACGCTACACGACAGTCTTGTATATAGTTTCGGCCTTTTCGCATACAAAAACAGGGCCTTGCACAAAACCCGGGTTTTATGCACGTATTTCTGCGCAAAACCCGGGTTTTGCGCAGAAATACGTCATGCAGTTCATGCATGGCACTGGTTGTTTGTACAGCTGTTGTAAGGGCGCGAATAGCGGGGAATCAGTGATCTTGTTGTGACTGCCGTTTCTATGCATGCAAACTATTAGGCATTGGTTTTATTATTTAAAATTAATGTGGTTTTATTATTGATTATCTTGTTTAATGAATTAATGAATGGTTCAATGGGCCGTGAGACACATTTTGCAATTGTTCCTGATGTGTGTTGAGTGAGTGTAATATTAGGCCCTATGCTGATTATAACTTGTAGGCTACTTAAAATTAAAGTTAGGATGGGGGAGGCACTCAGATTATTAAAACGTGGATGGTTTTTTTATGACAACACGTGTATGGAAACTTGACTTTCTACGGAGTTAACCCTCCAATTTTCTATGTTTTGTCAATTGTCAATATTGGAGTGGGGGGGAATGGGTATATCACTGGGGTTAAATATCCTCTGAGTCCAAAATATTCGCAACATTCAAATGGGTGTTGCCTGGGAAGGCCACTTGCCACCCCACCTAATTGCATTCGGTTTGTCCTCATTTTTTTGTTTTTTTTGTTGGCCTGCATAAAGGGGGATTTTTCTTTTTCTTCCAAAAACTTCCTACACTCCCCTGGAAATCTAATGGTGCGTCCCTAAGCAGACGACATAGATAACCCTAACGGGGCTTACATGTACCCGTAAGCTGTAGGATTTCTATGGCAGACCGATACAAACAGCGCCGACAATGGGACACACCAGCTTCAGATCGGCAAGTTGAGTGGCACTGCCCTGAGTGTTGTTGCGCAAAACCCGGGTTTTGTCCAGTTAGAGTCTACTCAAAACCCGGGTTTCTCACCACCCGGGTTCTGGACGCTATACCCGGTCAAGCACCTACATACATCTCAGAACTCTTTACAAATTACAAACCGAGCCGGACTCTTAGGTCATCATCTCTACATCTGCTTCAAGCAACTCCTAGCAAAACAATAACTTACGGCAGGAGCTTCGCGGTGACTGCCGCCAAAGCTGTGGAATTCCATTCCTCTCCAACTCAGAAATCAACAATCAACAACTCAGTTCAAATCTCGCTTGAAAATGTATATTTTTAAAACTGCTTATAACTTGTCATAACTGATGTTTTATTGACTTTTAAATCGCCATGTTTATATCCACCTATATCAACAGCAGCTGATTGTAATTTTCTCCGATGGCTGTTTTAAACAATTTTGTTTGTATTTTTGCATTGTATATATTTATAATCTTTTTAATCATGTGTTTTAATGTATGTGTAATTTTAAGATCTTTATCATTTGTTTGATAAGCGCATTTGTGCCGCTGCTTTATGCGCTATATAAGTGCGCTATATTTGTAGTTCTAATAATAGAGTTTATATTTGTATTCCGTGCAATCCTATTTTTGTATAATGTGATAATATGCTGAATAAAATAAAATCAAATCAAAGTGTGTTATTATTATTATTAGTATTATTATTAGTATTAGTATTATATTGCTAAAAGGTACCTTAGGGGGAAGAGGTTTTTGTTATTCATTCATTATTACGTTAGGGCGAAAATAATGTTTCCCCTAAACGTAATTTCTTTCATAAGCAATAATGCGCTTTATTCCGTTATAAATAACAAAGTAAATTACTATTCATGAGCTAATTAATTATGCAAATTTATTCAAATATTCAATACATTTGCATAATTTGTACGACGGGCTGTCTCTAACAGTGACTAAAGACAGCCCGTCGTACAAATTTTGTGAATATTTGAATAAATTAGCATAATTAATTAATTTATGTAAATGAATGTTATTGTTAGTTAATCTCATGTACTTATTCCCCTTATGGTTATCATTAGCGTTATTATTATTATTATTATTATTATATTCATGGGAGTATTGTAATGTAGCCATGGTCCTTTAATTAGAGATTTAAAGAGTAAAACAACATTGGCATTTGAATTTCACTTATGTACATGTATGTAGCATAACACTTCTTAATTGTAGATATGAAAATGTTGCACTTACCTGCTGTTTTGTGAAGAATCCGCGTATGAAAGATACTACGACGGACTACCAGAAGGCGTAGATTTCAACATTGAATGTTTGCACTTTAGATAAGTGTAAAGTCCATTGATTTAGGGTTGTTGTGTGAAGCAAAGTTTTGTTGACAATATCTGATTACATGCATTATAATATAATAATATAATATACTGGCAAAGGTGGCACTTATATTAAGGGGATATCATTGTGAACGATGTGACCATTCAGAACAGATCATTAAAAATTACTTTATTTTGTCTTACCGGGATTTTATCAATGGTTTTAACACTGCATCCATTTCATACCTTTGTCCTATCCCATAACCTAATAAAATACCTACAATATTTGTCATATTTAACATCTGTGGAAACATAAATTGACTTATCATAAACATCCCCCTTCTCACGTGTTTTTAAAGGGGCATATCCACTCTGGATATAAAGGTTGTCCCCCTGATTCTTAATCAACCCCAGCATGCCTCATTTTTGACACGTGACCGGTGGTCTTGTTTCTCTGTTCAACAGTGAAAGAGCCTACTAACATTGGAAATCAAGGAGTTCTAAGAAAACCCCTCCTTCAGGTGCTGCACTTAATAACATATTGGTGCTCTGTTTAGGAACCCACAAACTAGCGCTATCGTGGCAAGTTTCTATGCTTACCTTTTCCATCCTCTGACAAATTGTTTTTAGGTTTTGTGCATAGTTGAAACCAACCTTAGTCGCCATAGTATTATTATAAAAGAGAGATGGGTAAATAGGTTGGAACCTTCTTTCATTCTCAAATGAAAGATCACAGTTGTGTCCTGTTCACTTTAGGCTCTTGGTGGCTCTGAAAAGAGCTTTTGGATCTTGATATCACCTACATTATTGATGTAATATTATGGTTTGGAAACAATATTTGTGTGTGTTTGTGTATTATACACTAAGTGGGCTCGTTTACTATCACCATTTTGTGGTAGTTCTGAAAGGAGCCTTGTGAAGTTTACTTTGCAGTACTTGTTTCATGGTTATTTTATCTCTTTGGTCATTTTGTAGTAGTTAAATCTACCGGTGATGTTTCTTGTGACAGAAATCTTTGCGAGGTCTGTTTCTCTTCTTTTATTCCTAGACTTTGTTGAGTGTTTAGAAGTGGACGTGTGTCGGGTTTTCCAATCTTTTGATGACTGCTGCTGGTTGTTCTTTTTAGATGGGCCTTTCAAAGCTGTTGTTGTCTGAGATGCTTCAAGAAACATAATTCCTCCTATTATAGTCCACTAGCAACATATCTGAACGTGAACACCCTCTTCAAGCAGCCCCAAGGAGACTTTAAACGTGGTCATCACCTAATCAGAAATCAGAATCAGATTGATTACATTCTTGTGAAGAAACGAATCAAGCTGTATGTACGCGAAGACCTATCCAGGGGCGGATTATGGATCTGATCATCAACTTCTTGTATTCGGCATGAGGCTCAAACTAAGAAGGATAAAACGCCAAAGTAAGCCAGCCATAATTGATATGACTCAAATCAGTGAACAAAACGACTTTCATCACCCAAATGCTCTACAGCCAAGAACACCAAGGACGTGTAAAAAATATCAAACTCCGGACAAAGAAACCGGTTCCCAGACTCAATGTATTGAAGGATGCTGATGGTAAAATTCTTACGGAAGATTACAAAATTAAAGCCAGGTGGAAACAGTACAGCCAAAAGCTATATGCATCCCAAGAAGATATTCAAATTAAGTATAACACACATCACAATGACATGTCTGAGCCTGATATTCTGAAGATTGAAGTGGCCCAAGCTATGAAGAAATTAAAGAATGGTAAATCGCCTGGAGCTGATAATATTCCTGCACAACTCCTAAAGGAAAGTGATAAGAAGGGCATTGATATAATCCACGGACTATGCACCAATATTTGGAAAACAGCAGAGTGGCCAACAGACTGGAAGAAAGCAGTCTTCCTCCCTCTTCCAAAGAAAGGGGACACCAATCGCACGATAGCCTTAATTTCCCATACTAGCAAGGTTCTACTCCATATCATTGCAGAAAGGATCCGACAATATCTGGAGAATGACTAACCACCAGAACAGGCTGGTTTCAAGAAAGGGCGAGGCACAAGAAATCAATTAGGCAATCTGAGAAACCTGGTAGAGAAGAACCGGGGATTTTTCTCCACCAAACTGCAATTCTTTGGACTCATTGCTAGACGAAAAGGTGACAACCTAGAAAAGGAGCTGTCGAAGGAAATCGTAAACGTGGCAGACCAAAACTCCGCTGGACTGATGGCATTAAGGAAGCAACAGGTATATCTCTAATCGCTGCACATCGCATGTCACACACAGAATCAGCCATGATTCATAGGACGACGACGACGACCAACATATATTGCATTGGAGCTTCAAAGGGGAGTTGCATTAGTTCAAAATCTCTCCTGATTCGTCTATCAGCTTACTGAGAGTCGCCTCTATTTTTAGAAGTTGGCAAATTTCCCATACTCGGTTTGATGTTCTCTCATCATCCTCTGAAAATGCATGCGGATTTCCAAGGGATGACGTAGACCGCCCGGTAGTGTTTGTGTGTTCATTTTCTTAACTTTGCAGTCCGGTGGAATATCTTCGGCCCTTCTACTTTTGATAGCTCGGTAAAGCATATAACACGCTCTTTCTCAAGGTTTTGCCAACGTCTTAAACCAGATGCTTGGGAGTTGACAAGAATTTTCATCTCGTCATCCAGAGTTGTGCCATCAACTTCTGCTTGTGATGAAGGCACGCCTTCAGTTATCTCCGGTAAGTAGTAGCTGTTGCCATTATAGAGGGAGATATTACTTTTGAAACCTTTATACCATATAAAAGCCTAATACATTGTAGTAAGGTCCTGATTTCTGTCCAGGCCTAAACATGCTAGTTTTAAGTGCACATGTGTGTAAGGTTCACTTCGAATGCCTGCTTTGAATTGCATAGGCCTTTCGTATTCGCATGTTATATGCTTTTACATGTATGGATCGATTACCCAATCATTTGTAAATATTTTTGGCGATCTGGATACATTCAGCTATCTGGCTCTAATGATGACAACATGTGGTGACCAGCAAGAAATTCAACCATAGGGCGCGTGTGAGTCAATGTTGTCCAAATCATCATGACGACTGGCAATATTGTTGTATTATTGTTCATTAACACTAATATTAGCTTTTTATTTAAGTAAAAATAAATTAAAATGACCAATTTTGTTCGCATCCCCTTTCCAGGCTTCTGAACTTATTGAGCGATCTTATCCTGGATGACATCCTAGAAGACACGGCACAGGCCATGCAGAGAATGGAACACAGGGCTGACATAGAGGAGCAGGCCACCAACATGCAAGATACACCAACAATAGAGGGCCTCCTTCAAACTTTAGATATTATGGAGGTATGCTGGTAGGGGGGTGGGGGTACCGCGCCATTTTGTCCCGAAGCAATGGTTATGACGTCATATTTATGTCGATTTACAGAACTCTTGTATTGGATTTACGTGCAAAAAATATGCCCTTGACATCATACTTTCCCAGGTGTGCAGTTCATTTTAATTTTCAGATGTTCTAAAATGGATGGTTTTCTAATTCGAGAAAAAAAATCGAACTGCACACCTCAGAATTGCAAAAGAAAATGCTTTAATTAAACAAGTGCACTTTTGAACAGAGTGTCTGCTGGGAATGTAGAATTACACAGCGCATTAACCCCTGTCCCCGGTGCATGTTCGCTGTGTATAACAGATCGTAACATGAATAATGCAACACGTTTCGTCACGACCCAACGTTCAGTCATGAAGCTTAGCTTCATGGTTCAGTCGGGTAAGGGTATGGTGTATAAGTCCCAAGTATGCAAATGAGGATTATGAGATTTATTCCGATTATGAGATTTATTGAGTACTGGTAGATGTGTGGTAGAGCATGACATTGTATGTATATAAATGACGCCATTTTTTGTGTGAAAATGTCAACGTTTTTTACTGTTCTTTCAAAAATAAGGAGTATAATCACATTACTAACACATTTGCGAGAGAAACACACAAATTTAGCAAAAATGGCACAATAAAAATCCGTTCGTTATAAATAAATGGATATGGCTAAATAATAAAACTATCACAATTATACTCATCGGTCTCTCTGGCGTGCATACGTTGGACATGCTGTTGGCAATCGGCATTGCTTGTTATCCTTTTATTTGTCTATCTTTTAAACTTGATGGTGGATTAATGTAACATCATTGTTATGTCAATTTTTATAAATACCGCCCATGCGTTTATAGTTTGCGACCTCTTTGATTGATTACTTTTAAAGTTATGACGATTTCAATGACCGCGCATAACAACAGCAAAGTTGCACTAGATATTATAGGAAACCAGTAAAAAAAAAACCGGTGAAAGTTAAGATATTTCTAATATTTGAAACATATAAATTTAATATACGCATTCACGTACCGATGCGATAGATGTAACGCTATTTGTGAAGTTTATAGATACTTATTTCACCCAGTTTTCTATTACACGTAAACTCGAACCCATGATGAGCGCGATGGATAGGACTTCTTTTGAAATCGATTCCTAGCGATTTAATGCATCTGGAAACGAGAGTGGTGTATTATTTATGGATGTTAAGAAATTATTTCATGACAGGGCGAAAGGCTTCATCGGATTTTGTGTTGAGCGACCTTGGTCCAAAACACACATAGCTTCAAACAAAACACCCACTTAACCATCCCTGTGTCGATTATCTATGATTAGAGGTTCTAGCAAAATTAGTGAAATTACAATGCTAGCGAAATTTTGTTGCTTTACAGTAGTGTGGTCTTATGATGTAAAGGCTGTGTTAGACCGTATTTGCAGGCGGTCATTCACAACTCGACGACACGGATGTGGACTATATTTTTGTTTCTCACTCTTATTTAGTTTATTGCTTATGTAAAAGAGAAAGTTGACTTGCCCTTGAACTTAAGTGTCAACATCTGGGTCGTTGCTTAGTCTGGCGTCGTTCACTCTGTATAGATCCAGACATATCAAGATCACTGATAATAAAAACGTTGATGCATTTAAATGGTTTCTGTACGAATTAAGATGGAGAATTAGTGAAAATATGTGGCATAAGATTGGCAAAAGCCTACATAGCACAGAGTAAATAGTAGGTTCTGATATTCTTAATACACATGTACATATTCGTAAAACACATGTACATGACAGCCCATATTATATATATATAATATAATATAATATTATAACTCACCTGCGAAAATCATGTGCCGTTGATGATCATTAGCCATCTATCTTCATGCTAATGGTAATTGTTGGTACATGCTGTTCGCTGGTAGGGTCATACTTATTGATACCAGTATGTTTAATATATTGTTATTATGTTATATAACTATGTATATAATGTAGATAAATGAAAAATAAATAGAATGAGAAACTGAAGAAGAAAAAAAAATCTGGGTCGTTCGGTCGGTTTATTTCCTGATCTACGGCAAATGGACCTCTCAGGTACGGCTTCCCCCCCTTAAACACTTGTCGCTTGGGTCGGTTTTCATTTGCACCTCTGAATTTGTTTTTGTCAATTCTAACAAATTGGTCGGCCATACCCGTAGAACAGGGACTTCTCATTTCCTATTTATTTAGCCAAATCAACAAACAATGAAGTCATTAATAACGGGTATGTCCACCTCCAGCTTGCAGGCAGGCTGTTCATCTCCTTCTCATGCTTTCAATAAAGTTCCTGATTGTAGCCATTTGAAGCAATACATTGCAGTAACATTGTATCCAAATTTAGTACATTTTCATGCACAGAAGTTTATTTGGTGATCTGTTACAATTTTATAAGTTTCCTTGTTCACCAAAACAATAACACGCTAAAAATTAAATTTCGTTCATGCAGGCTCAGTGTAGTTTGTCGCGATATTGTTGAATACATTCATCAGGATCGGTAGCAATAAATGATAAATGAGGTTCTTATGAACTGATCCAAATGGTATACTCACTGTACTTTTTTGGCAAACGCTGTTGCCTTACTCAAAACATGTATTGAGAAAGGCAACAGCGTATGCCGAAACGTACACAGTGAGTATATATATCATTTGGATCAGTTCATAAGAACCTCATTTATCAGTCAGCCATGATTCAGGTTAACTATGTCATATGCAGGACGCTAGTAGACTTGATCTCAAGTCTCAGACTCACTACCCCCTCTCTCCCAATTCCTGGTTACAAGTAATATTTTCCATCTGATTCGAAACTGTAATATTGCTGTAGAGCTGGTGCCAGGATGGTGCACATCTCATTGACCATATACCTATCGCATGTATTTCTTGTATTTGGGACATGTGTGAGAGATGCTGTGTCCTCATATAGGGTCATGACCATCATACACCACACTTATCATTCATGACATATATTTAGTAACTGTTTCAATATATGGATATTTTGTCAAACATAACTACACCTAAGGCTCTTTCCTGTCAAACACTGAGCTCCCAAAACACCAACCGCTGGCCGCCTTTCTGTAACCAAACTTTCTGGCCTTTCAATTATCGGTAATAACAGGTGGATACTGGATGGGGTCAAATCATTGCCTCGTGTAAAGTGTGAAATACTGTTGCAATATTAATATTATTGTTTTGGATAGTGAAATGGTTTTTACAAATAAGAAGGCCTTGATGGCAAGGCTAGACCCTAACAATGAGTCTCAAACCCGTACGGGTCTGTAATATGTATAGTTCAGTCAGTTTCAAATTGAAGAAACCTGTTTACAGTAGCGAATGAATTCATAAGAGCGTCACGCGCAAAACGCTCGCATAGCGCAATTGCTGTATGTATGACGCTTTGGTAAGTCAAAATCGTGATTATACGCTTGGATTACTTTTGCGCACGGATAGTTAAAAAATAATATTTAGAACTGATTTATCTGTAGTAGAAGTTGATAAACATCCAAATCCATTTTACGCATACAGTATTCACTATCATCAACTCAAGTCAATCTTTCTTTTTCTCTCTTTCTCCTTCCATCAGGCTGTTTCCAAGCAAGATGGAGTTCAACATTCACAAAGGTTTTACAAGATATGGAAGATGCAAGTATTATTACAATAATTCTCTGATCAAATACTTCCTATTTCAATACCCTGGTTAGGTCATCCAATAGTGGTTACTTTGTTGCCTGTCATGTGATCGGTGTTATCTAATGACCCTTTAACGTATGCCCAACGTTTTTGGCCATTTAGGTGTACGTTCGTATAAGTTGTCATTCGTTTATTACATGTTTGGCTTCATCAGGGGTTCGCAGAGGTGCGATGGTGTTGAACATGCTCAACACATTTCCTAGACCCTCAGCGCACCTCTACGAATCCCTACGAATTCAAACGAATAAACGAATGACACATACACGAACGTACACTCAAACGAATGCCCAACGTATGCCTAGCGTGTTGCAGCCGGTCACATGACGTGTCTCCTCAAATTTCAAGGAAAAGTCACTACGCCAAAAAGCATAAGTTTTGGCTCTATTCGCTACTATGTAACAGGCATTAAGCTAAACATGTTTATTTACCGGTGATCAAAATGAACAGATATGCTCGACGTATATGGACGAATGTACGCCCAATTTCACGTTGGGCACACATTAGCTCTATTTGCAACAGTGTGATAAGGCCATAACACACAAGGCAGACAGTGTCTAGTCTAAGTGAGTCCGTGTCAGAGCTCTGTCTCAGTCTGAGTTTTGCTCAATTCAAATCAGTTTTGATTCAGAGTGAGTTGTCGTTTTTATGCAAGTAAAGATACAACGAATCTTCAAACACACATACTGCACTATGTTCTCTATGCCCATCATCGAATAAAGAGATGTAGCATACTTCATGTATGTACTTCTAAAATCAGCGTTTAGTTATATAGTATGTTATTTATATTCTAATCTCAATAGGTATCAAAATCTGTACCGGTCCTTAAATTAATGTGGTCGAAATTGGTAAACATTCAAAACTATCCTCGACTCAAGCCAATCATTCTTTTCTCTCTTTTTCTCTTACTTACAGGCTGTTTTACAAGCAATATTGGATGTTTCATTTCAACTGGCAATAAGTCACAGTAGCAATGGAGTTGTCAACATCCAGGCTTTATAAGATACAGCTATGGCAGATGAAAGTACAAAAGTATCATCACAATAATATTGGGCAATCATGTCTTCTTAACCCTAACTTGAAGGGGATGGTGTGATTTTCTTTGAATGTTCACTTTATGGTTTTACTGTGAAGCTGTCTTAAAAATGTAGGGTTTGTTTGCACATGACAAGGAGGTCATTTCTACTAAACGCAGAATGTCTACCCTTATCCTAAAGGTCAACATTTATATATACTAGGTTGCCCTATAGGCATGACATAAAATAGAACATAATCCCCATATCTATGTGTGAACATCTTTGGCTTCACAGAACCAGAGTTTAGTTTGATGCATTATTTGTCGAAATCCATTGTCATTGCTTCAAGATTCATGCAGTAGTATGGACGCAAGTGTTTATATGACTGAGGGGTTCAGAAAGGGATGATACACTACTGGATAGTTTAAGTTTTAGGAAAAAAATAGGGTCTTACAGAAATGAAAAAAGCTGAAGGCTCTTGGAGAACCAACAGAGAAGGTTGTAAAGCCAGCATGTCTTCAGAACAGCCCAAATACTTTCTCACTTCCCAATGTTATTAAGTGGTTTCATCAGGCCCATTGATGTTCAATATTGGTGTGCATTAGGTGGTTTAAGATGGTCACAATAACCTTTTTCTTTCGAATAATCGCTACGTAATGAGTCGGATAGATTGACATATATTCCCAAAACCATGTTTCCTTATTTTGCATCAGTAAAATTACTGATTTGTTAGACTTTAAGATGCAATAAAACTCAAAAGACTTGGCTTCAATTTCTAACTGAAATTATATGTTACTGCATCTACTGCATAATGCATCTACAATAGAAACACCCAATTAACCAAATCCAATACTTTTCTTATGCTGTGTATTCAATTGTTGGTCCTCCTCATTATAGTTATAATGTGCTGAAAGACATTTAGCATTTGAGCATTTAAGGAATTTCAATATCAGATTCATGATGGGATGGGATATAGATGCTTTAGAAGGACATTATTTCTACTTCAGTGGTAACATCTATTACTGATGTACATAGATATTGCAAACAACACATCTGTTGAGATGATATGGACAACCTCTTATCCACACCCAACCCACGTTAGTTTCCGTCAATGATACGTCACCCAGTGTTGATGGTGTGCCATTCCCATCCCATGCCTATTGGTACACAGCAGATCTACTATCATCCCAATGATTAGTTACTGATGTAGTCATTGCAACCAAGCCATCTGCTGAGATGATGGACTACCTCTTAGCCACACCCAAACCAAGTCACCCAGTGTTAATGGTGTGCCATTCCCATCCCATGCCTATTGGTACACAGTAGATCTACTATCATCCCAATGATTAGTTTACTGATGTAGTCATTGCAACCAACCCATCTATTGAGATGATGGACTACCTCTTAGCCACACCCAACCCTAGTTAGTTCCCATCAATAACACACCCAGTGTTGATGGTGTGCCATTCCCATCCCATGCCTATTGGTACACAGCAGATCTACTATCATCCCAATGATTAGTTACTGATGTAGTCATTGCAACCAAGCCATCTGCTGAGATGATGGACTACCTCTTAGCCACACCCCCAAACCAAGTTGCCATCAATGACACATCCAGTGTTGACGGTGTGCCATCCCAGTCCATGTGTATTTTTACACAGCATAGTTACTATCATTACAATGAAAGGCATTTGAGCATTAGGAATTTCCAGATCCATGATGAGATTTATCTATATTTGTTTATAACAATTGGGCTGAAGAGCCAGGACAAACCCAATAGTGACTTTAAAGCCCTAAATTAAAGGGATGCCCGATGTGTGTGTGTACAAATACAGACCCGGGATGATCCCCTACTCTTTACGAAGGAGTCTGACCTTTTAACGTGCTCTTACGGTGCACGGGACCACCACTTCTACGTGACTTCCAAACCACGAGGCAATTGAGACTATATAGGTACCTTATACAAACATTTGGCGGTACAAACATATTGGCGGTAGCGGGCTAGAACTCACAACCTTTGTATTGTGAGACCTGCATTTTATCCACTAGACCACATTTGCTCATTAATGGATTGGTTACAGATGCTTTATAGAAGTACATCTTCAGTGGTAACATCTATAATTACTGATGTAGACACTGCAACCAACCCATCTGTTGAGACGATGGACAACCTCTTAGCCATACCCACCCCAAGTTGCCATCAATGACACACTCAGTGTTGACATATTGTGATGGGCCATTTAAATGCTGTGTGTATTTGTACACAGCCTTCTTACTCTAGGCTGAATACTTGAGTACTGTTTGTAGAAACTGCAAGCAAATCATCTGTTGAGATTGACAGCCCTTTATGATACACATTACCATCTAACTTAACAATGACATACCCAGTGTTGACATACTGCTGTGTGCCATTACCATCCCATGTGTTTTGCACACAGCAGATTTGTTATCATTCTCACGATAACAAGCAACATATAATTGCCTTGCATCATTCCTATAAGATACCGCTTTAAATTCCCAACCATTAGGTTGCTGTATCATACACACATCCTGATCTATGCTGCCCAATGATTTGATAACTATCTCCTATAATCCCATTACCACAAAGTGCTCTGTATTGATACAGATATCCCATGGAATAAGACTAAATTTCACTTTCCTCTGATTAGTGAACCCTGGCAGACTACAAACCACTATTGAATCCCACAATAACCCTACCACAGCTGTATTGACATTGGCTGCGATACTCCTTGGCCTCATCCTATCATGAATCTGATATTTGTTTACATGAGCTACATACAATATTCCCGTTCGGTAGTGAATCGCTCATTTATTTTAACATGTTATTAAACTATAGGCTTATACATAATATCTGACATCTCTTATCAATGATGTTATTACTGTGAACGTTTGCCAAACGTAGTCTTGATATCTGGGTATGAAGGTATAAATAGTCCATATTATATAATACTAGCGGGTAGGTTTCTTGTACTGTATACCCTAGCTATATGATTGACTTTTTGCTGTTGTCTCATCGTGCCCCGTTATCTTGTCACATTGGTACGGTTCCACTACGGAGAAACGGATTGCTTGCTTTTACCAGTACCCCCATAACAAATTACGCTTTGCGCCACTAACGCGTGTGCACCATACGGTTTGCGTCATGATATACGCGTGTTCCGGTAATCTCCTGATTACGCGTGCGCCAGCAATCGCCTGATTACGCGTGCGCCAGCGATTGCCCGATTACGCGTGCGCCAGCGATCGCCCGATTACGCGTGCGGTGCGCCGGCCATCACTATGGCGTGCTCAGCGTATACGCGGCGCGTAGCAATAACGTAGCAACGGGCTAAAAAAGCCCAAATTTCACGAAATCTAAGTCAATTTCAAAAAAATAAACATAAACTGGTTCGTCGTGGTACCCATGCGCACTCGCACAGAAAATTTGAAGTCAATCGAAGGTGCGGAAAGGGAGAACATCTCAGGACAAAAATGGGCAACTCCGTATTATATATAAGACTAGCGGGTACCCTCGCTACGCTCGGGTCCTCGCTAGCTGAGTAGTAGTAGTATGATCTAAATTAGATACCTTCATGATTTATAGCAAAATGGGCATAGGTAATGAGTTCAAAATTATTGATCCCTGAATTCTTTTTTTCATTTGAAATAGACTTTGTTCACAGAAATCTGAGTTTTGTACTATTTTTGAATCTCGGACCCAATTTCAATACCCAATTTGGGGGTGGGGGGGGGGGGGGGGGGGCAATGTTATAGTTACCCCATACACCCAAAAAGTGTTGTACCTACGCCAGATACCCGATAGAGTGTATACATGGTATAGAAGATAGTGTGCGGTTAGTCGTCAACATGATCAAAGCGTATAGGCTATTGTGAAATAGCAAGAGATCTTAATTTTCCAGGTGCCCTTAATCCTAATATCGGTCCCATGACGCCCTTAATAATCCAGGGATCTTATTAAAGCCTACCGAGAAACGCTAAATATTACTATAGGTATCCCATAATAAGACATGAAATAACCACTCAGTACGTAGGTGTCTTTGATCAGGTATGGGCCCTACCCCATAATATCCTTAAAATCTAGTTATCATAGGTGCCCTTAATATTCCATACCCCAGGTACCCAGTGTACCTTTATTTATCCAGACAGGCCTACCCCATGTGTTCATACACACGTGTAGGCCTAGATTTCACAACCCCCTTCGCGGACATAACCCTCCCCTAACATTTGCCAAATATCTCATAGAACACGCGTTTTAAATAAATGTAGGTCCGCGACGCCGCCACTGGTTTTATTTAGTGGGGCTTAAGTTTTATAGTGAATCTTTCATAGTTGGCGGGAGGCGGGGTCTCATCATGATCACTTTGTACCCAGTTCAGTGTTAGCCATCCGTTTTTTTCTTCTTTTTTCGACCTATTGATATTAAATTATTTCTCTCTAGTAGGCCTAAACGTAATAAGTGCATTTCTACCATGCATATTTTACTCTAACAGTTCCTTTATTTAGCAAGTCCTTGTTTAATTATAGGCCTATCCCTAATATATAATAAGATATCACGGTTTTCTGGCCTATCTATGTTTTTATACAGCGCGCCCTGCCCCGCGTTGTGGCCCGCGTTCTGGATGAGTTAACACATGTTATCCTCGATGTGGGCCTACGGTTTACGCCTTATACGGTTTGCCGGCCTTGCTTCCAGTTCCCTCAAGGGGTTCCTGTATACCCTGGCTATGATTTACTTTTTGTTGTTGTCTCATTATGCCGTTTCCTTGTACTATATGGTTTGCACTACGGAGCAACGGATGATTGCCGCATTTACTCTTTCTACCACATAACAAACTACGTTTTGCGCCACTAACACCTGTGCGCCATTACGCGTTAGCCGGCAATCTCCGGATTACGCGTGCGCCGGTAATGGCCCGATTACGCGTGCGCCGGCAATCGCCCGAGTACGCATGGGCTGGCGAGCGCCCGATTACGCGTGCGGTGCGTAGCAACGGGCTAAAAAACCTTGAATTTCATGAAATCTAACCCAAATTAAAAAAATCAAACATAAACTGGTTCGTCGTGGGACCCGTACGCACTCGCACAGAAAATGTGAAATCAATCGAAGGTGCGGAAAGGGGAGAACATCTCAGGACAGGAATTGGCAACTCCGTATTATATTATAGATACACATATTTATGTGATTCTTTTGGTGCAAAATAGATCACATGACATGAACTATTCAGTATATGTCCATGTCGTGTATTTTTTGGCTATAAAAATCGACTATTCAATATTCATCGCTAATGACGTCGCTATAACACCGTTGAAATGATATTCATCAACAAATATATTTCAAACAAGGATGGCAATTTTAAACTATTTGTCAGTGTATTCCGTTTTGGATGCCAAGACAGAATAAATCTAATTGTGGTCCTGCGCTGCAAAAAAGGTTGCTTTAATATTTACTCAACATTTTACACAACGTTGTTCAAGTATGCAACCGCTCAACTGTTAAAGTAAAATTTGCCCAACACCCATGTTTTCACCAACAGTTGAACAATTCTAGTTACTCAAAAGTTAGCCAATTATATTCACTCAACAGTTGTTCAAGTTTGCAACAGCTCACGAAATTGGCTTTTTTTCCGGAATTCTCAATCGATAGTTAAATTGAAAAATAATAAAAGGACTCATTAAGAATGTTGACTGACCCAATATTAACAGATCTGTTCTCTTGTTTGAGTTGTCAGTGAATAAAATTTACTTTCATTATACGTACCCGGTGTTCTCTCTTCATTTCAGAGGGGTAACACATGATCGTTCCAGGATCTTGAAATACCCCCTATTTGACGGCGTTTCGCGGACAATTTTGCTAATTTGACCCCCTTTTTCGCACTAAAACGCGGACATTTGACTGACATGACTGAAAATAGCCCCCTTTTTCACCATTTCAAGGACATTTTATAGTCCCCCCTATTTGCGCAAAAACGAGGACACATCTGGTTCAAAATACCCCTTTTTCCTATTCTCGGGACAATTTGATATGACACAATACTCACTTTTATTTTATTTTATTCTTCGCGGACATAGCCCCTCCAAAAACACCCCTTATTTTTGATATCGCGGAAATAGCATCCAAAATGACCCCTTAGTTTTGGGAAATCGCGGACATAACTTCAAAAACACCCCTTATTTGGGAAAATCGCGGACATAAATGTCATGCGTACCCAAAGTCAATGTTGACTGAAACCACCGGGGTTTCGACACGGTTAAAATGATCCGTAATTTGATTTGACACTAGCCCCTCACCCGGGTTT
Source organism: Ophiura sarsii (assembly GCA_035610835.1). NCBI lineage: Eukaryota > Metazoa > Echinodermata > Ophiuroidea > Amphilepidida > Ophiuridae > Ophiura > Ophiura sarsii. The sequence continues at coordinate 19,371,424 of CM069444.1, forward strand.
GGATGTTTCTGATCATGAGTAGGCCTGTCTCTGCTATACTATTATATATAATCATGGATAAAAGGTAACATTTTAAACTACTTCCCAAAAGCTAAAAACAATTTGAAACGATTTTAATTTGCCTGTTTTACCATCTGAACGAGACGCCCCCCCCCCCCCCCCCCCCACCCTCCTCCAAATAGGAATCCCCTCCCTTAAGGAATAACCCGTTTAGGCCACGAGGCTCGTTATTCAGTATTTCATATTAGGGATATTCATAACTAATGGCACGAATGATAGGGAGTACCGAACCTTATTTCAAATAAAGAATAGCGAACCAAAACATTGATCAATTGTTCAACGGGGTGTGCTGCGCCGATGAAATTATATTTTACCAAACTGATATCGTATTCAAATGGAGTTTTCACGGTTCTTGTGAAACTGACGACGCACCCCCCCCCCCCCCCCACCCCCCGTTAAATTAAAACGGGTTTTAATTATCAAAACGATAGACACAAAAAAACATCCGAAATTGAACTCAAAACTCACGTTTGAGGCAGTTGAGGTGTGAAAGTAGAAGCTACGGATCTGAACAGAGGCGTGAGAAGTATTATACAACGCATATCCCATAATGTGAGTGCCCGCCCAAATTAACTCCTACATCGTGGAAACACTTATAAAGATAATCAGTTGATTGGGGAAAGTTATAATTTTACCACAAGCCAATTCGTTATTGGAATAGAGACCACTCTTGACTTCTGAAACTTGTTTATGTAACCCTCTGATATTCCAAACACTCTTACATTTTGTTCCATGATAACTGAACAATATAAACAAGCAATGTTAACACTGAACCCCTTGGTCCATCATCAATGCAACACTCAATCAATGAGGTAGACCGTCTTCTGTCGATTAGTAATTTTTACTCACTGTGGCCGACCATACAACCTCCCTATATCATTTGACGATAAACACCGGATAAACACCTTTGTTGGCCATTTAACAAGTTTACAGTTACAATACATTAATTATACTATATATTATATCCCTCCCAAGGACACCAATATCATCAAAAGCCTCAAATATATATGAAATGTATCGTATACCGTATCATACACACAACATGCTCTTCGATGTGTATTTTGAATTGAGAATTATATGTACACACAGCTCGTAGTCAGAGTGTAGACACAGCACGTCGTCATTTTCTTGGAAAGCCATCGTGTCAATATTTCTAAAAACGCAATAAACACACCTAACTTTAAACCCTAATTCCAAGAGTTCCCCAAGCGTCAATTTGTGTGCATTTTTTTTGGTGGTTGTTGAATACTTCCTTAGTATTTTAAAACAAAAACAAAACAGCTTATAGCGATAGATGTCTTGGTCATTACACGGATCGACAGCTCTAATAGGCAAAAATGCACTTGCATTGTTTTAAAATGCATTAAACAAAAGTTATGCTCATATGAATCAGAAATTGACATTTATCTCAATAAGCTACATGTTATAAGTCAGAATTATCTTGACCAAAACTCACAGGGTTTGTTTTACTGGCGATAAAGCATTTTAGAAAAAAATATGGGTACGTCATGTGTATCTTTATAACCTTCTTTTCCACTGATATTTTACATTTTTTAGATTATTGGTGCCGGTGAGGAGTGATATATTGTAATGGCTCATTTTCTAGTCTGCACACCAGGCTAGAGTCTTGTACTAGGTTCTTTAATTGTTGTGTTGGGGTGTGTGTGGGGGTGAGGAGGGGGAGGGAGGGGACATAAAAAACCCTGTTTTTGTCACTATACAAAGAGTTCATCATTTCTTATTGTGGAATTGGGGGTGGGGGGGGGGGGGCGTGAGGGAGCCTTCTGGCAGAATAGTGCTTGCCCCCTCTAGTTACGCCCTCCTGCACACATAACTGGTTTGCTTTACTTGGAATGAGGATTTAAATTAACTTGTGAACTAAAATGCAAAACCATATGTTAAAGGAAATTACTTCATTATAAAAGCCATATCGGGTTCCGTCCGTAAAAGCCAAATCGGGTCCCGTTCACAGGACGCATTCAATTTCCAAACCTGTAACATATGGCGTTCACCAAGGATCGGTGTTGTTGGGACCAACCCTCTTTCTGATCTACATTAACGACATCGTAGAAGGCGTTGACTCCACAATGAGACTTCTGCACTGTAAATTGGGTGTTTAGATCCTAAACACAAAGCTAAACACTATCTTGAAGACACTTTCTAAACATGTTTAATTACTAAACATGTTTAGATGATTATCATCTAAACATGTTTACAACCTAAACACTAATGCTAAACACTAGTTTGACTACACTTTCTAAATATGTTTAAATGCTAAACATGTTTAGTGTCATCATAAATGTTTAGCACTGAAACATGTCCATCACTTCAATGTTTAGAAAGCAAACATTTTAAGATGATCAAATGTTCCGTGGCAGTGCATGCAATCAGGCTTTGTCAGTGGTTGCTATGGCCGTCAACATGTTAGGTTGTGGTCAAAAGTTATAAGAAGTTGATGTGATATTGTTGGTAAGATGGTTAGATCCTATACTTAAATTCATCAAACTATTCGCTCATCATAAATGTAGATCACGGCATATGCTGTATTGAAGTTAAGTAAGCTTAAACTATTACACACACACGATGAGCATAACAATTGATACTACATGTATAGGCTCTCACCACCTTACCTCGTAACGTCTCACCAACTCACTGAACAACATTTGTGACCATAACATATTTGACGGCCTCCCACGTGACATCACAGTTCTATTTGGTTCAATTTGAGATGGAAAATCTGATTTTCCATCCCAATTTACTAAATACGATGCCCACTTAGTGAAATCCAAAATGGCGACAGTCGCTAACATGACCCTATACGTTCAACCAATAACATTCAATATTGTTCGTCACGTGTTCAACAGATGTTTAAATGCTAAACGCCTGATAACCTAAACATGTTTAGGAAGTATTTACTTCATATAACGTGTGTTTAATTACTAAACGTATATGGCCTAATGTGTTTAGCAAGTGTTTCGACTAGCAAACGTTTAGACTTTAAATATGTAATGCTAAAGAATTAAACATGTTTTGTTAAGTCGAGTATGTTTAATTGCTAAGCACCTATCAAGTGCTTAGCAATTGGACACAAGCGCTTAGAAAGTAAACATGTTTAGATGTTTAATTTCAAAACACTCAATTTGCAGTGTGGCCGATGACATCATCCTCTATCGTCCAACTCAGCAACAGACCAGGATCAACTCCAGAAAGACCTGTATTTGCCTGGGCAGACAAATGACAGATAAGCTTCAACGCCTCCAAATGCCAGCTCCTGACCATCACCTGTAAAACAAACCCTAGGACCCATACATATACATCTGCTGACCAAACGAAAGAGAAGACCAATCAACATAAATACTTAGGTGTCTTCATATCTCACAACCTCAAGTTGTCTGATCATATCTCCAAAATAAGAGCTATTTAAAGCTCTGGGTTTATTATCAGGATAATCTTGTGTTCATGAGCCCAAGGAGTAAAATTAAAAGCCTACCAAACACTACGCCCATAACTGGAATATGCAGCGGCATCATGGAATCCACACACACAAAGCAACATCATGTCCCTTGAGGCCATCAAGCACCAAGCTGTGAGATTCATCTGTGGAGAATATGGAAGACGCACAAGCATAACACTACGTGACCAACTCAAACTTGACGAACTACACACCAGGAGACTTATGACCCAATTCACAATGTTCCACGAAATTAAAAACAACCTCGTCAACTTGGATTTCCCATCATGCGTAAAACAAACACAAATCAGAACTGGTCATCAACTACGGTATAATCCCATCCAAGCTTCCTGGAACACACAAATATTCATTCTTCGTTAGAACAATCCCAATCTGGAACCGTCTGCCAGTCTAAGCCGTAACCATGGTAACAGCACCAACAGTTGAATGGACGTCCGCAGGATATTTTTACCCGGGGGCTTAAAAATAAATTTCATTGGTTCCGCGGTAACGCGGACAGGGGGAGTATGAGGGGGGGATATGCCCCCCCCCCCCCTTAAGATTGGATTTTTCGAACCCATTTGGTGCGATTTGGTGTGTAATTTTGACCAATATTTTATTTTAATGAAAAGCCTAAACTTCAAAATTGGCTTATTATCAATAGCATTCTTCAATTTTACAAAAGCAAACAACACGGCATAAGGGTTTGAAATTGCGAATAATTTAAAAATGATTTGCGCGTAGCGCGAAAATATTGGCTATTGTAAAAAGAAAGGTTTAACAAACTGTTCCTGAAGTCATGTTGTTAAGCTTGACTGAAGATTAAACAGTGAAACCAATTTGCGCGTAGCGCGCAAAAAATTGCAATTTTAACACTAAAAAGGTCCAGAAAACGTTTCTGAAGCCATCTTGTTCCAATTGAATAACAAAGAAGTATAAAAATAATTGGCGCGGAGCGCGCAAAAATTTGCTATTGTAAAAATAAAGGTATAGAAAAACGTTCTTGAAGCCATCTTGTTAAGCTTGAATAATAAATAAACAGTGAAACTAGTGCGCAAAAAATGTCCATTTTAACACTAACAGGTTCAGAAAACGTTTATGAAGCAATCTTGTTGAAATTGAATAACACAAAATTAAAAAAACCCACTGAGAGCGAAAATATTGGCTATTGTAAAAATAAAGGTTTAGAAAAACGTTCTTTAAGCTATCTTGTTAAGCTTGAATAATATATAATCAGTGAAACTAAAACGCGCGTAGCGCGCAAAAAAATGTTTATTTTAACAATAAAAAAGTCCAGAAAACGTTCCTGAAGCCATCTTGTTCAAATTGAATAACAATTTTTTTTGTAAAAATTGCTATTGTAAAAAGAAAGGTTAAAAAACCCGTTCCTGAAATCATCTTGTTAAGCTTGAATAATAAAACATTCTAACTAATTCGCGCGTAGCGCGAAAAAAATGGTTATTTTTACACCGAAATGGTCCTGAAACGTTCCTGAAGCAATCTTGTTAAGCTTGAATAATAAAACATTGAAAACAATTTGTGCAAAAACTGGTTATTTTGACACTTAAATGGTCCTGAAAAACGTTCATGAAGCCATTTTGTGTAAGCTTGAATAATAAAAAAGAAACCAATTCGCTCGAAACGCGTAAATATGTCTAGTTTACTAACTAACAAAGCGCGCAAAAATATGGCTATTTTAACACTAAAAAGCACCAGAAAAAACGTCCTGAAAAAACGTCCGTTCTAAACTAAAATGGTCCAGAAAAACGTTCACTAAGCCATCTTTTTAAGTTGAATAAAGAAACATTGAAATTATCTAACTAGCGCGAAGCGCGCAAACATTTCTAGTTTTTTCACTAAAATGGTCCAAAAAACGTTTTTTTCTGAAACCATGTTGTTAAGCTTGAATAGTTAAACATTGAAACTATTCGCGCAAAAAATGGCTTCCTTTGAGGCTGAGGGGAATCGTTCCCACCGTGACAATGGTGGGGGGGGGGGGGCACTCCCCGCTTGCACTGTCTATGCTCGTTACCCTTCCTCCTTATCTTCCTTTTTATTTTTTACTCTTTTGCCAAGGAGGGGGGGGGGGGGGGGCTGTCCCACTGGTTACGCCACTGGTGATTCAGAGGGCCGAGCTGTTGGCTTTTAACTTGCCTGGATGACCTTAAACTCTCCTTGCTATCAATATTTACTTTCATCCTAACCTTCCTCCTCTACGTCACATCACCAACACTAACCACCACATTCTCCACACATCAGACCGTCTTCGTCATGCAGTTCCTGACATACCCATCCTGGCCTACAGACGCCCTCGCAACCTACGAGATATGTTAGTACGTGCTACCATTCCCCATTAACTGATGATTCTTTAATTCTCTCCCTACGCAGCATGGCACTTCTAAGTGCGAGTCGACCAGCAGGTGCGTCGTTTGCCGGGAACACATCAAGGAAGGTGATTCCTTCACCAGTCACACCACCCGTGCCACCTACAAGACGAAGGGTCACATCACTTGTACCACATCTAATTTCATCTACCTCTTATCATGTAGAGTGTGTGGAGTCCAGTATGTTGGTGAGACCAAAAACTCGCTGAAGAAGCGCTTCTATGGACACAGATCGACGGTCAACACCAACATGCCACCTTTAACCTTCCCAACCACACTATGTCTGATCTTACAGGGCATTGAATCTTTAGGTAGCCGTTCAGAAGTGGTACGTCTCAGACTCTCAGTAGAGAGAAGCTATGGATGAAGCGTCTTCTCACTATTCAGCCCATGGCCTAAACATACAGGAAGGGAACGATTAGTCTCAACCCCCCCCCCCCCACCCCCCCCCCCCCCCAACCCCCCCCCCCCCCCCCCCCCACCTCCTCCATTCGTATCTGATTAACCTATCACTTGTATTTTTTACCCTTTTGTTTTTCTTCACTTTATTTTTCAATTTTTTACTTCTTGTTATGTGTGATACTATGTTTTCATTTTCGACATTGTCTCCTATGCACAGTAATTTTCATTACTCGTTCCAGTGCATTTCCATTATTTGTCACCATAGGCCCAGACCTACTCCCACTTTGTGTTTTCTTGTTTTCTCATGCATTCCTTCCGTCATTTTACATTTCCATCCATTTTCATTATTTGTCTGTAGTCATCTATCCACCATTTTTACTCACCATTCTTATATCCCATTTGCATTTTACTTTTTAATCTCCCCTTTGTCTATGTCATCCTTTTGTTACATTATCCACTTCATCAATCAGCTGTCTAGTTTGTTATACCTTCCCCTATTCATCCATCTGTCACTTTGACCCCCTCTGTGTTACTCACTTCCTGCCCATTGTTCCTCTGTCTATATATATGTGTTGTGTATGGTGTATTCTGTCATTTTACCTTCGATAAAGATTCTGTTAGAATCGAAACGTCAGGTCCTCTTATATTTATTACATTTACTTACACAGGCTATTTTTGTGGATAAGCAGTTTGCATTCAGCTTTTACATAATATTTACTTTCGTTATAAAACACTCACATGGTTCAGAGACGTAGAGATAAAATGAGACACTAAATCCTTTTCCCTCCCCTCCTCCTCCTCCTCCCCCTCCATTCCCCTCTCCCCTCCCCTCCCCTCCTCCTCCCCTCCCCTCTTCCTCTCCTCCCCTCCCCTCCCCCTCCTCTCCTCTCCTCTCCCCCTCTCTCCCCTCTTTTTTTTACCCTCTGGGGACCCGGGGGCCCCCAAAGCCCCCCCCCCCCTGGACACGGGCCTGAATTGCCAGCTTCGAGACTGCAGCTCTACTAGCAGTGAGAGTTCTACAGCCCACTGCAACACCTAGAGCCGGTCTTGCTACTTTTTACTCGCATACCTTTGTTTATTGCACCCTGCACATCGGCACTACATGTTTATCCTTGGACAAGCTTAGGATGTTTACATTAAAAATTGAAGATCTACTATTCGAGGACGTATGAATCCATTTTGGTTTACTTTAACAAGGAAGTATAAACTTTGTGACACACACTGTCAGTAAAATTGTTGAACTATTTGTTAAAGTGAATTATTTTATTATAAAAGCCAAATCAGATTCCTCTACTATTTGAGGAGGTATGAATCCATTTTGGTTTACTTTAACAAGGAAGAATACACATTGTGAGACACACGGTCAGTAAAATGGTGGAACCATTTGTTAAAGTGAATTCATTATAAAAGCAAAATCTGATTCATCTTATATTCGAGGAGTGTTGCATCCATGTTGGGTTAATTTAACAGGATTCTCAGCACTAAATAAATAATAGAACAGTCCACGAAAGGCCTGCTGAATTGGGTGGGATGACCCTCCTCTAAATGAACTATATAATAATGGTACAAAAGTAGTGTTTTTTGGCTCAACTTCATTGGATCGTTTTTAAATAAAGATTATCAAACAATATCAGTGCAAATGTTCTTCTTTTGACACATTTTGTATGATTTTATAGTGATTTTAGAGACTTCAATAATTCATTAGAATCGCTTAGACCTAGGCTAGGCCTGGGCGTTCTAAAATCGTTCGTATCCTCGACGCCGCATGTCTCGAAATCTCGAGATTTTGTCATCATGTCATGTGGGTGGGGGTGCGCGTGCGTCCGTCCGTGTGTGCCTTTTGGTTAGCCTTTTGGTTAGCCTCTTCCCGAATGCTGTATCTTTTGAACGGATGGACGGATTGACTTCACACCTTCAGCGATACGTAGGCCATGGTCAAACACTCTGGCTGCTTTTTGGGGGTCTAATTTGCATTGGTCATCTGAGGTCAAAGGTCATATAGGGGTTAAATGGCATGAGTTGCCCTATTGACTTCAAACTTGGAGAAAAGAAACATGAACACCGGGTGAACATGTCTGAATTTAATTAGAGGCTATCCGAGGTCAACGGTTCTGAGGTCAAAGGTCTTCCAGGGTTCAAATCGTAAAAGTTGCCCGACTGACTTCAGACTTGGAGAAAAGAAACATGAACACGGGTGAACATGTCTCAAATTAATTAGAGGTCATCCGAGGTCAATGATTCTGAGGTCAAAGGTCATCCAGGGGTCAAATCGTAAAAGTTGTCCGATTGACTTCAAACTTGAAGAAAAGAAACATGAACACCAGGTGAACATGTCTAAAATTAATTAGAGGTCATCCGAGGTCACCGGTCATTAGAGGTCATCCAACGTCAAAGGTCAACCAAGGGTTGAATCATTCAATGAACAGCGGGGAACATGTCAAAAAATAATTAGAGGTCATCCGAGTTCATCCGAGGTCATCTGAGGTCAAAGGTCATCCAGAGGTGTAAAAGTTGCCCGATTGACGTCAAAATTAAAAAAAGAAACATGAACACTGGGGAAGATGACCTCTATGTGACCTTTGACCTCATTTAGTTGATATCCCCAGCATCCAGAGGTAAATCGTAAAAATTGCCCGATTGACTTCAAACTTCGAGAAAAGAAACATGAACACAGGGTGAACATGTCTAAAATTAATTAGAGGTCATCCGAGGTCAATGGTAATTAGAGGTTATCCAAGGTCAAAGGTCAACAAGGGATTAAATCGTGCAATGAACACCGGGGACATGTCAAAAAATAATAAGAGGTCATCCGAGGTCATCTGAGGTCAAAGGTCATCCAGAGGTGTAAAAGTTGCCCGATTGACGTCAAAATTAAAAAAAGAAACATGAAAACTGGGGGAAATTACCTCTATGTGACCTTTGACCTCATTTAGTTGATCTCCCAGCCAGGGGAATTCGCAAGTCATGACTTGCAGTATTTTTGTTGTTGTTAAAAGGAATGCCAATACCATGACCTTTATCAAAAATGTAAAGTTAAAGCAACCAGTTTCACTTTATAAGCGAGAAAATGGCTTTTAATTATGGCCCATTTGACACAGTAGGTATAGGGGATTTATTTAGTGGTGTGTATCCAACAAGGGAGAATATACATTGTGATAATGCAGTCACCCAGTACACACTTTCAGTAAAAAAGTTGAACTACAACATTTATTTGGCCCTGAATTTATTCAAATTGGTAGCATCGAAATACTTCATTTATTTACAAAATATTTCAGATATACCAACTTATAACATACATATATATTTAATCAACATTCTTGAAAATTGCTACAGAAATTAATCTTTATACAACTCTGTAATAAAAAATATGTATTATTTTCGTAACACCAAATACGAGACACATGAGCATATGAAGAGCTGTGTTGCAAAAGGGCCTACATCCACTTCTACCTGTTACTCATTTTTCATTATTTAATGGATGGCTATTCATTATGTGGAATGTGGCTTGTATTATTGGTGCCTCAATATGCGTGCATGGATGCACTAATCCAAGTCATGAAGACAGCCATACAATAATTTGATTCATTCAATAATGCAAAATGAGTAACCTGTAGGAGTGGTCTGTAACCCTTATGCAAAAAGGCTCTTCATATCTTCAAATAATTGGCACAACAAATTCATGCTCTTAAATCGTTTTGTTTTGCCCCAGTACATCACTATGTATTTCAGACACGTTTAGGTTATCTTGGCAATTTATTTAAGCAAACCCTTCACCACCTTCCTGGTACGTAGTATGTTTAATAAAACGATCAGAATCGGAAGAATATAGAATAGTGAGCTGTTGTGTACCCTGATCCATCCATATGCAGACATGCACATATTTGCCACAAGAAGGAAGTAGGCAACATATTTTGGTCGCCATTCATGAATCATGATTTTCCTATAAATGCATGGATCACCATGCCCTTACCTGCAGTTCTGATGCAAGGTTGGTTATCCACCCACTCGGAGTGCTTTGTCAAATTGACACATTTGTCATGCGATTTATTGATCATATCAAACTGGAATTGGTTCAAGTAAACTTACCCTTGATCTTATTCCGCAATTACATGTACCATAAAGACCCGTCTCGTATATTCCTATTTCTAGGTTTGTAAATTCCCTTTACCACGGATGGATACACATACACAATATACAGCCAAATCCTAGAGAATCATTGAACCAGATGAACTTGCTTTAATTCAGGGTGAGTAAAATTATTCTGGTCCTGTTTTCACCAATATTTATAAACCAGTTTACAAAAATGAATACATTTAATGACATTCACAGCAATAACCTTAATTTTATTTCATTCAAATTTTATTCCAAATGGGAGACATGGGCTCGTCCCCAAATTCTATATACCATAAAGACCTGTCTTGTATATAAGGCAAAGGTGGTGTTTTATTTTTGGTTTGCAAATTTCTATTACACATACATAATACAACCAAATCCTAGAGAATCATTGAACCAGATAAACTTGCTTTAATTCAGGGTGAGTAAAATTATTCTGGTCCTGTTTTCACCAATATTTATAAACCAGTTTACAAAAATGAATACATTTAATGACATTCACAGCAATAATCTTAATTTTATTTCATTCAAATTTTATTCCAAATGGGAGACATGGGCTCGTCCCCAAATTCTATATACCATAAAGACCTGTCTTGTATATAAGGCAAAGGTGGTGTTTTATTTTTGGTTTGCAAATTTCTATTACACATACATAATACAACCAAATCCTAGAGAATCATTGAACCAGTTGAACTTGCTGTAATTGAGGGTGAGTAAAAATATTCACGTCCCGTTTTCACAAATGCACATCAATAACTTATTTTTTTCCAAGGGGCAACTGTGAAAGTAACATTTGTGGCTGAATGGGTGCCAGTTGATCATGTTGAAGGAAGAGATGGGCATATTGAATCCAGTACCGGACCATCAGACACATGACACCATTGATAAGAGTAAAAGACAATCTTCATTTTGGTAACGAGTGCCTGTAATTACACGCAACTCATCATTTACATTGCTATGAATATATTTGATGTGCAATGCTATGTTATGTTCTAACCGTTTTTGGACAATAAGAGACGTAACCACAATTATTGAGATAGTTGTTAATAAAATATATACCAAAATATTTGGAAATTATTGATTTTAGAGAAGAACATAACTCATCTCTTTAAACAGTTCTTGAGTAAACATGTTAAAACTTAGCAAGTGTGTACTTAATTAATTGTTATGAATATGTTTGTGCAATACTGTTATGTCGTAACATCTCAATATTTTGCATGTAATATCGTTTTAATTATCAGAGTTTCAAGAAAAATATGAACATTAGGTCTATTTTTGTGTTATTTATAAAATGTCATCAGGCAAAACGTTTGTTGAATAACTAATATTTCATCCTTTTTTGTAAATATGTTGTAAGTATGCATGCAATTAGTATGAAAAAGTGTTTCTACTCGTACATGTATGATCAATGAGGAAATTAACACAAGAAGTATTTTCCTGATTTGTTGTAAAAACGGGACCTGAAAATTTTGACTCGCCCTGTATGTATGGTGATATGCAAATTTGGTGCAAAGATATAAATCATATAAACATATAATTAACCTTCGCTTTCATGAACAAATGTTATTATCATTTTGAATTGTAAGGCCTAAGAATATGGAATTGATTAAGATATTCAAAGTGTTCAGATTTTTGGAAAGGAAAAGTTTTAGAGAATCCAAATTTGGCATCAATTTTGACCACTTTTGGCACTTTTTTTGTCAAAATTACAAAAAAATATTAGATAAGTTGTCTTTACATCATAATCAAGAGATTTTGGGCATTTGTACTTAAAAATTATTTATGTTCTGGGACACTTTGTATAAGAACTCTTTACATGAATTTGAGATGTTTGATATAGTTAGTACTAATTTATCATATTTGCTGTCTACTGAAGATAGCATATAAGGGAAATAGTATGCACAATGAGGTGTTATATTATTTACCCAAATCCTTTACTCAAATATCTCTGGTATTGAAAAAAACAACTACATGTATAAAACCTTTAATCTCAATGGTTCATTTAATTTTAACCTGCCACCACTGGCTTAGCCCTTGGACTAAAGCATACTTATTGGGAAACGTTTTGGATCGTTGTATAGTGCAAGGTATCCATCGGAAAATGGACCCCAAACTCTTTTCTAGTGCACACAAGTACTACATTGTTCCATTTTTAAACTCAATATGACCAGTAAACATGGGCTTGAGAACTAAGCGTATTTTAATGACATCTATAACGTCTTAGGTTGGTCTTGTTATAAGTCACTTATGTCCATTATTCATATTTAAAAACACTTCTCAGTTTTGATTCTCGTAAATTTTCCCAAGTTGCAATACAATAGATTAATTGGCTGTGTGTGCTGGAATATTTTTACACTGGTTCTTTAGACAAAATCTCATGTTTTTTTCCATAGATCTACAAGTAGAAAAGAAAAAAATAATTGAGCTTGTCAGTACTGTAATTATTGAACTATGACTGAAATGTATATAAAAGTATACACTTTTGGAAAAGAAATGGATTTTCTTTTACTCAAAATGTTTGAACAAAGCTAACAAAAAATACTTTTGAATCAAATTTGCCCAGATCGCTTGATAATGATGTATAAAGAAACTAACTTAGGGACTAAATTCTCATTTTTTAACCTAATATAATATTTTATTGAAATATTGATTAAAAAGTGCCCAAACAGTGAAACAAATTGGAAAAAAAATGATTTTGCTAATCAACTTTGCTAATATTCAGTCACATACTCCCCCAATTGAAAGTTGCTAACCTTGGATAAATGGCGCTCATATTGATAAATCACTAAGACAAAAGGTTTTTTCTATCATATCAAATTTATTTACAAAATGTATCCATCAAATAGGAATTCATAAATCGCACAAAATATATAATACAAAATATGCATTTGATGCAGTTATTTAAAGAATACACTGCAAATTATACGTAAGGCGACATTGAAACAACATGGCCTGTCACGTTGGGTCGGTTTCTTTTCTTGTATCTCTTTCAAATTATCGTAACAAATATTAAAAAATACGTTTTGTCTTTTACAATCAAATAGGAATTCATAAATCATACAAAATAATACAAAATATGCATTTTCATAATATTGATATAAGTAGAGTTTAGTTATTTAAAGAATACTTTGAACGTTTTTATTTTTGTGCTTGCTGATATTAGTGCGAACAATTTAACTTTTACAGTATTTGAGATCCCAACTGCCCAATAATGTTCTGCTTTGAATCAAAGAGAGAGAGAGTCTAGGCATGGTGAATAATATCATATTTTTATTCAGTATCATAATTTAAAACAAAATCTTAGGTGATATAAATAAACCCTTTTTTAAGGCAACATAGATTTCAAGTTGTGAGTCAGTGGGTTGTTTCACTGTTGTGTTTTTCTTTTGGGATTGTTTTTGCCTTTTGTATTTGTTTGCTTGTAGGTTTTTATATGGTTGAAGAATTAAAATCTTCTTCTGAAATTTACAACGATATTTTCAAAAAATGGTCATAAATTTGAAAATGTCTTGCCCTTCGAACAAGTCTTTTTTATCACCTTAATTAATAATGAATTGCAACAAGTGGTAAAATAGTGTGATATATATTGTGAGTTGTTGCTTAAATATACACTTTGATTAGTTACATAATTTGCAATAGAAAGTAAAAACTTTTAACATTAATTGACATGAACAAAATATAGAATATAATTTTTTTTGGTTAAAATATAATAAAGAAGAGTAATATAGAAAGAAGCTTTTGGCTTTAATCATAATACTATTTTTGGCGAGTCTGTCCGTCTGTCTGTCCGTCCAATGCCTTCGGGTGCAGATCCCTGCCCATCTGCGCATGTAATCGCTATGCACAGTGATCTTTGCCCCACGTAGACAAAACATGGCGCACGCGATTGCCGGCGCACGCGTAATGGCGCAGACCGTAAGGTACGTGCGCGTTCGTGGCGCAAACTGGGTCTTTTCATTGAGCGGGTAAAAGGAAGCCGTCCGGTGGCAAACAAAGAGAGAAAAAGGACTCCAATTAACTTTAACACCCGGGCGTGTTTTTGTATGAGTTAAATTATATGCAAATGATCAGGAGGTAAAAAAGGATCAGATGGCGGGTTAGGGTTAATAAAGGAACTGGGAGCGTAAACCGTAGGCCTTCATCCAGGAACACGTTATGTGTTAAACATGCTATTGTTAAAGTGATTGCGAATTGCGGTGGTGTGATGTCAGTGCCTCAACATCCCATCGTGGACCCACCTATGCGCGCAGGCCACAACGTCGGGCCCTCATCATGCCTATCATGGGATGTCTTTTATATAAATGGGAATGTTACAGGAATATGTATAAATATAAAGGGACGGTGTGAGCAAACATTTAGCTTCAATTATATCTTTAACTTTCGGGCGGGTTTTGTCTCGGTTTTTATGAGTTAAACGATGCATGGGGTGGGGGCTTCAGTCTGCATGCGCCAGGAATCAAACCCAGACTTTGGGCGTGCAAGTGTGTACAGTGTTGAAGTTTAACACTATAGCAATTCGGATAGGCCCTAGGCCAATCATGGGATGTCTGTTATATAAATGGGAATGTTACATGAATATTGGTGTGCGCAAACATGCGTGATTTAAATACATATATGATACGTTTAGGCATGCCTACAGAGGAATAATCAATGTCGACACACATTTCTCAAGACTGGGCACAGATGATCATGACGATAGACCCCTCCTCTCGCTGACTCTAAAACTATTAAGACCTCTGAACTAAGACCACAATATAAAACCCTAACCCTAGGCCTAATAACACATGTACTGAATTATATGGATATGCACATGGGGTAGCCTACTTGGATTTAAGGGCACATGAGGTTCCTGTATTATAGGGATTTGGAATATTAATGGCACCTGTGATAACTGAATTTTAAGAGTATACACATCCCATAAACCTCCAACCCGAGAACCGCCCAACCCACGAACCGCGAATTCTAGTCATATATAGTTCTACAACTAATCTGATATGCATGAATATGATGAATTTAAATAAATGTTATAACGTCTACTAAAGAAACTATGACTTTAACCTTAAAGCGTCAAGGTATGTTTTTGGAAATAAAACTATCAGAGAAGAAAAACTGGTCAAACTACTGGTCAAGCCACGCCTGCGCCAAGAATCAAACCAGGGTCGCTTGCGCGTCATTCCTGCCACAGAATCAGCTTCGAAAAATCATAGGATTTTTCTCAGTCTGATTGCGCCACAAGACTGGGTAATGCACGCTACCAGCACCTAGTAGTGTAGTGTTTTGTAGTGCTGAGGAAGGTTAGGATTAATTGTTACCAATATGATTAACTAAACAATAAAAGGTGGATAACCTGATCAAATTTTGATATCAGAAGAGAGACTGTATTCTCATTACCCATACAGAAATTTAGGGCCGAGAGGTTCTCGATTCTACGAGTGAAAATGTAACGAATTACCTCCCAAAGTGGTTAATCACCCAAAAGGTTTCTGTACTGCTCAATGAGCACAGTGTAGTTATGCTTCTATCATCGAAACCGCTGGAGCAATTTAACTCAATTTGTTGGGATATATATAATTGTATTCATGATGCATATTCAAGCAGAACAATGTACACCATGTGACAAAATTAATCCAAAATCGAGTCAACCACCTTTAATTAATACAAATATGTTTTAACTATTCTATTAATACCTAAGTAATATAAGTACCTCTTTCTTTTCTTTTACCATTATAGGTTCATTGGCATATACTTAAAGCTAGGTGAAGAAATCGTAAGCTAAAATATAAACATTTTACTTTTATGCTCCTACTCCTAATATTAATTGTAAACTAAAGTATAACATATAAGCTAGTTTGAAATTAGTTTACTTTCTGCTGAAGTCAAGCACTTACAGGCCTTCTCTCAGTAAAGTAGGTACCATATTATTTGTTTTATGTGCCCAGATGAGCAACCACACATCTGTATATAAAACAAACATATAACAGGTACAACGTTGATATTTTTGGCAAAATCTGTAGAAAGTAATTAAGTTCAATTTACATAACACAAAGTTAGATTCGATTAATTTGTTTATCTTTTTGACAATATTCCTTTAAAAACAAACAATAATATACATACAGTTAATATAATCAATTGTTATTATATTAATTGAGGACCCTAGATCTAAAAGGGGGTTAAGTCACAATCTTGTGAAATTGTAGTAAAGTATCAGTTTCTGCTACAAGGAGGATCTCTGCACCCTCTGTTCAAATGTTACAGTTAAGTCATGTGGTAAAGCTATGTAGAGTCCATGGGAGGTACAACCCGAGTGGGTCAAGCCCACACATGGACACAATGAAACCCAGTTTTTGCCATTTTTCTCAATGTGACTTAACCCCCTTTTAGATCTAGGGTCCTCAATTGGAACGTTGAGATATTTGGCTAATGCAATCAGTAATATTGATGCAAGTTACAGCCAGCCCACCAAACACATAACGTTATAAAAACGTTTGTAGACTTTTAAAACGTTTTTATAACGTATGTGTTTGATGGGAGGATACCTCCACCTTTGGATGAACTTTGACCTACACGTCAGACCCTGTGGATTACCTGTATTCCATGTTCAACATACACCTCAAGTATTGAAGTTTCTGTTTATTTACTTAAGACCAATTAAATAACTTTTAAGTAAACATTCAAAACTTGAAGTAGAATTTTAGATTAACCTTTTGTCATGATCCTATATAGATTACCTCTAAAAATAACATGTAGACTAAACCTATCTATCCATTCAAGATATCAGCATCTAAACAGAGCTGGTAAGGACGGAGGTGTATGCACTACACACCAATACGTGGTAGAGGCAAATAATTACTATGGATGTCATTCAAATTAAAAATATATACCTCTTGTATATAAAAACATTGTATGTTTTAAACTAACTAATGAACAAAACAAAACTTATTTCAAAATAGCCTTATAAAAAAATCACAATAATTACTTTCTTTTACAAAAAATAGATAAAAATGCACTGATATAATAACACCAACATTTTGCTTAATGGACTTCAAACATTATCATCTATGCACTCTTGATTCACACCCATTTAACAGGAATTTGTAGCACAGAATTTGAAGATAGAGTTTTGAATTAAGAATCCCCTATATTCTTATTGTTTTTAAATAATAAAAAAATAACCCACACATTTAGTGATATTTGTAGGGAGTGCTGGTACAGGGAAACCTACTTCATTTAGTGATATTTGAAGGGAGTGCTGCTACATGGAAACCTACTTCATTTAGTGATCGTTGAAGGGAGTGCTGGTACAGGGAAACCTACTTCATTTAGTGATGTTTGTAGGGAGTGCTGGTACAGGGAAACCTACTTTATTATGTGATATTTGAAGGGAGTGCTGCTACATGGAAACCTACTTCATTTAGTGATTTTTGTAGGGAGTGCTGGTACAGGGAAACCTACTTTATTTAGTGATATTTGAAGGGAGTGCTGATACAGGGTAACCTACTTCATTTAGTGATATTTGAAATGATGTCCAATCACAAGCCATGCAGCTTCTACATTAGCTTCATGCACAAGCGTAGCCGTATTATCACCTTGAATAGACCCAAGTTCATCAAATCAAAGAATAGGTTGTTTTGTTTTACCTTGAGAGAGGAAACACAGTTCTCCCTAGTGGTACTAGTAGGGGATGTAAAACATGCCACCTGACAAATTGAGGGCGCACTCCCATGCGTATCTGTGACGCTGGGGCTGATTTTGACAAGTGGAGGTCGAAAATGAGATATTTTCATGTTCGGAAAGATAAACTATTCATGTATCACATTCCGAAGTATTAAGAAAATATTTTGGGTCTAAGTATGTTTTTTACGTAATTTGAGAGACGGCATTTTATTCTTACATCTCAAGAAATGAACGCAAAGAGAGGAAAAATGTCTCGGAATGTCTCTGAATTACCTTGTTTACTTCGTCATTTCCTCGGGTTTAAAATAGTATCCTCTATGGCAAATTTGGTATGGTCTAAAAGGTGAGGGCTTTACGGAGCTATTAATAGTAGTTTAAACCCTGTAAATGCCCAAATGAACCAATGACAGGCCATTTAATAAGAGGTCTTTGGCATAAACAATCTTTCGATTTAGTTTTGACAGAATATTTTGGAGAGCCAAGTGACGATAAGCTTCACTGACTATGAAGGCCTTTTTCTCCAATTCAATAATTCAGCGGTGATTAACTTCAATTTATCATAATTTCACTTTGAAATGGCCTATCATATCAACTTTAGTGTCATTAAAAACCTGAGGACATCTAATTTTTTGAAAATGTGAAGGGGAAAAAAAAATTAAAAGAAATAAATCATTTTTTATTTTTTGCTACTTTACTCTCATTTTGTGGTGCCAGGTCACCATTTATTACACATTGTTATTAAAAGCAGCTGGGACCGAAGAACTGGTACTTTTACATGACTAACTGTAAAAGTGGACATTTTCGCGTGTGGACATTTTGGTTTACGCCACAGTTCTGTGAAATATTTATATAATACAGGGTGTCTCAAAAAAATAGGACTCTGTTTCATGACGGTGTTATTATTTTTATAATCATTGGACCATGACCAATTTAGTCTCAATGTAAAGCCCAATTAAATATTATGATATCCTGAAAATATGAGATCAATCCGATGAAAAATAAGAAAACTAGCGTACTTTGTGTAAACCATGTCATTAACTGGTTTGTACAATGAGAATTCACACAGTAACAGTCGAGTAACATGAAAGTGCTCGACTTGTAACTCTATGAACCACCCAGTGAGTTTGAGCCCTCGAGAACTGTTTAACAACACTTTTTTAATTTGCACAGAATATGCATGCATCTGTTTTGCGGATTTTGTTAGCAAGTATTGATTTGTGCCAGAATTAAATGGATTACCAAACTAAACTTTGCTATTGACTGATAGATTGTTTACTATGTTGACAATTAAAATTTAAAAAATAACGTAGTGAAACGTAAACCATGTTATTTACTGGTCTGTACAATGTAGATCCCATTGTACAAATATGACATGGTTTACGCTAAGTACGCTAGTTTTCTTATTTTGCATCGGATTTGTCTTATATTTT
The DNA here is from genome assembly GCA_035610835.1 of Ophiura sarsii. NCBI lineage: Eukaryota > Metazoa > Echinodermata > Ophiuroidea > Amphilepidida > Ophiuridae > Ophiura > Ophiura sarsii. The sequence goes on from CM069444.1 coordinate 19,390,938, forward strand.
CAGGATATCATAATAATTAATTGGGCTTTATATTGAGACTAAATTGGTCATGATCCAATGATTATAATAAGAATTACACCGTCATGAAACAGAGTCCTATTTTTTTTGAGACAACCTGTATTGAATGGCTTTTATTTTTAGCGAGTGCAATATATTCTTGTATCACCCGAAAATAAGACATTCAATATTATTATTATTATTTATATAACAGACCGTTTTGATAAAAACTAAATATCTCGAACTGACCTTCTCTGCGCATATATACTCACACGCACATATTCTGCGCCGCACAAAAAATATAGGACGGCAATATTTTTTGAATATTGGACGCACATCCGGGAACTTGGTGCACAATATTCAATACACAATTTTATTGTACGGTTTGGAAGGCCCATATAAATAATATTTATATTTATATGTTAACTTCTAGTAAAATTTGCGGTTGTCGAAAGTGCATTTTGGTTGTCTGTGGCTCATTTTGGTTGTCTCAGGGATCCGGACAACCACCAAATTCGAACATTGGACTTGCATACAAAATGAATATATTTGCACGTTTTTATTTATGTGCTTGCTGATATTATTGCGAAAAATCCGCACTTTCACAGTATTTTAAATCCCAACTGCCCAATAATGTTCTGCTTGAAATCAAAGAGAGTCTAGGGATGGTGAATAATATCATATTTTTATTCAGTATCATCATTTAAAACAAAATCTTAGGTGATATAAATAAACCCTTTTCTAAGGCAACATAGATTTCAAGTTGTGAGTCAGTGGGGCTGTTTCACTTTTTTGTTTTTCATTTGGGATTGTTTTTGCTTTTTTGTATTTGTTTGCTTGTAGGTTTTTATATGGTTGAAGAATTAAAATCTTCTTCTGAAATTAACAACGCCATTTTCAGAAAATGGTTATAAATTTGAAAATGTCTTGCCCTTCGAACAAGTTTTTTTTATCACCTTAATTAATAATGAATTGCAACAAGTGGTAAAATAGTGTGATATATATTGTGAGTTGTTGCTTAGATATACACTTTGATTAGTTACATAATATGTAATAGAAAATTAAAACTTTTAACATTAATTGACATGAACGAAATATACAATATAATTTTTTGGTTCAAATATAATAAAGAAGAGCACAATAGAAGCTTTTGGCTTTAATCAACTACAACTAATCTGATAAGTAATCTGATATCATTGAATTTAAATAAATGCTATAACATCTACTATTAAACCAGGGTCGCTTTCGCGTCATTCCTGCCACGGAGTTGGCTTAAAAAAATCATAGGATTTGTCTCAGCCTATGATAGTTAGTGTAGTGTTTTGTAGTGCTGAGGAAGGCTATGGTTAATTGTTACCAATATGATTAACTAATCAATAAACATATTAAAGGTGGATAACCTGATCAAATTAATATTTTGATATCAGAAGAGAGACTGTTTTCTCATTACACCTACTGAAATTTAGGGCCGAGAGGTTTAAGATTCTACAAGTGAAAATGTAGCGAATTACCTCCAAAATTGGTTAATCACCCAAAAGGTTTCTGTACTGCGCAATGAGCACAGTACTAGTGTATTTATGCTTCTATCATCAAAACCGCTGCAATTTAACTCGTATTTTTGGGATATAATTGTATTTATGATGCGTATTCAAGAAGAACAATGTACACCATGTGACAAAACTAATCCGAAATTTGGTCAACCACCATTAATTGATACAAATATGTTTTAACTAATCTATCTATACCAAAGTAATACAAGTGCTACTTCTTTTCTTAAACTATAACATGCATTATAGGTTCACTGGCATAACTTCTAATATTATAAACATTTTACTTTTATGCTCGTAATATTAATTGTAAACTAAAATATAACAAATAAGCTACAATTCAGGAAAATTGGTGTTGGACCACATAGTCCATTTCTTTGCTAATATCCCACTTTAAGGGACTATATTTTCAAGCGCTGATTTTGCAACAAACTTGTGTGGAGAGCTTGAGCTATCTACTAAGTGATATCCCTCCCCCGCCCCCACCAATCAATGTTGAGGGTCCCAACGACCGTGGAGATGAAACGGTTCCGAACAACATTGAATGGGGGGACTGGGGGGTTGATTTCAACGAAGTCCTCAAAGTGGTTCAACAGTTATTTCCGGAATTGTCTGAGGCAATTGGTAAATGCTCAATATGACAACTGTCTATAGGAAATAACTCGTGTTCTACTCATTGCATAATCTTCTAATTTGGAGAGTGGCAAGATATGTATATAATTGTTATATACGGTAAAGATAAAGTAAATACGACATTTACATTGTTAGGGACTGGTCATTTTATGCGTGATTATGGCCCGTTTGTATGGTAAATCACTCAATATGACAACCGTCTATAGGGAATAACTCGTCTTTTATACATTGCATAATCTTTTAATTTGGAGAGTGGCAAGATATGTATATACTTATCATATATGGTAAAGATAAAGTAAATACGACATTTACATTGTTAGGGACTGGTCATTTTATGCGTGATTATGGCCCGTTTATATGATAAATCACTCAATATGACAACCGTCTATAGGGAATAACTCGTCTTTTATACATTGCATAATCTTCTAATTTGGAGAGTGGCAAGATATGTATACTTATCATATATGGTAAAGATAAAGTAAATACGGCGTGTACATTGTTAGGGACTGGTCATTTCATGCGTGATTATGGCCCATTTATATGGAATGCGCGAGTGTTACATGTAGTCTTACATAGGATGCAACGGGTGAAATTCATTATTTAAACTAATTATATGACAGTAGTTTATTATGCAACAATCAATTAAAATCCTTTTTGTTATCGCAATGCGTTTCTTTTTTGATAAGGGACCGGTCACAACCGCATTATAGACGCTATAAAGTAATAACTATTGTGTCAATTATTGTAGCGTTGTATTTGCCATGGAATGATTGTATTTTCTTTGCATTTACTTAACTTGACGGTTATAATTTATCTTCCGTGTTTAATAAATGCATTAAAAGTACGAAATGCATTGTGACGGACTGGTCATTTTACATGTGGTAGACAGAGAGAAAGAAAGACAAACAACAACCACCGAAAAAAATTCAAAAATAAAAAAGAACAAAAACCAAAAGAGAGAAAAAACAAAAACAATATGTGACAAACAGATGAATAAAATAAACCAGTAAATGAGCCACGCGAATAACGAAAATGTTATATTAAATACATTATTAAAAACACCAATGGCTCCCGCCATGAGGATTTGAACCCGTGTCTCTGCCCTTAAGTATGAATATAGGCCAACGCGCTAACCAATTGAGCTAATCGCCCATCTATGCAATATCAAGTCAAATCAAGTGTCATATTATCTTCGGCTTTAGAAATTAGCACTGATTCACAATACACCTTTCATAGTAACGCCTTATAGCGTATTTATATTCAGAACCATGCCCTCGTACTATCAGAGTATGGACAACCGTTGCGTTTGTCCATCCATTGAAAAGCATGCACATCGGTCGATTGTCCCCGATAAATAATAGAACTAACTCCTATTATCTATTTAATTTAGACGGACAATCGTGTACACGCGTGCAATTCAATACGGTCAACCGTGTAACGGTTGTCCATCACCGCGTCATTAGAATTCCAAAGACCGGGTTCGGCGAATTACCTACAATGTAATGTTTATACCACTGTGGACGATGCTATTTAATGTAATTCTCTTTATTTAGCTTTGGCCTTGTTATTATGTTATAAATGTAATAATTCTGTAATAAATGATTGCCGCGGTATGCTACGCGAGCAATGTCGTGCGCTGTGTCCGAGCCGCTGGGAGCGATATGCGCGAGGCGTGTCAATCGATGTGCACGAGGAGTGTCTATCGCTGTGCGCGTGGCGTGTCGAGCGCTGCGCGCGAGACGTATAGATTGTTAATCATGATAGTTAGTTACCATCTCATTGTTCATGTTATTTCTTGGTAACAAAGTCGAGTGCTATGCTCGAAGTTTATGCAAACGCGTAGCGCAAGCTGTAACCAAAGGATGCGCGTGGGATTGGGTCGAGCGCCACGCACGAACCGTCAAAGTTGTATTTAAATCATATTTTATAATGTTCTCATGTTTATCGGGGTATCAGATGCTTTTTTCAAAATAAATAAGTCAGGCTTCCTTGAATAATAGGAGCAAATATGCAGGTTTAGGTATTTAATATGACCAGTCCCTAATTCAGTACTGTAGACACCTCTTGATGATGGTATATCAGGAGATTCATAGCATCTCTATTTACTGAAAATTTGATCAAAAAAGACTTACAAATAAAAAAGTTGTGGCTAAAAATGTAAAATCAGATGATTTTTTTTGGACTTCATTCAGACAATTCAGGAAAATTGGTGTTGGACCACATAGTCCATTTCTTTGCTAATATCCCACTTTAAGGGACTATTTTCAAGCGCTGATTTTGCAACAAACTTGTGTGGAGAGCTTGAGCTATCTACTAAGTGATATCCCTCCCCCGCCCCCACCAATCAATGTTGAGGGTCCCAACGACCACAGGCTGAAAAAGTAGGCAATACGGAAAGCTCCTTGCCGGGAAATTTGAGCATTTGGAGGGGAAATTTGGCATTTGGAGGGAAATGTTACTCTTTCATTAAGAAATGCATTCCATTTTGGAGGGAAATTTGGAATCGCTTGCCGGGAAAAAAACATTTTTTCAGGCCATGCCAACGACCGTGGAGATGAAACGGTTCCGAACAACATTGAATGGGGGGACTGGGGGGTTGATTTCAACGAAGTCCTCAAAGTGGTTCAACAGTTATTTCCGGAATTGTAGTTTGAAATTACATTACTTTCTGCTGAGGGGTAAAGCACTAACAGGCCTAGTCTCAGTAAAGTAGGTACTGTATTATTGGTTGTATGTGCCCAGATGAGCAACCACACATCTGTGTACAAAACAAACATAACAGGTACAACTTTGATATTTTTGGCAAAATCTGTAGAAAGTAATTAAGTTCAATTTACAGAACACAAAGTTAGATTGGATCCATTAGTTTATCAAACAATAATAATAATCGTCTTAATAATGGAATAAGGCGAATTTCTTTGGAAAAGAAATTCGCCTTAACGTCATTTTAAACAATAGCTTTCGCCCTAACGAACAAAAGACTGAATAAAATGCATTATTCTCTGTCGCCTTAATGACGGTTTTAAGCATATATATGTACAGTTAATATAATCAATTGTTATTATATTAATTGGAACGTTGAGATATTTGGCTAATGCAATCATGTAATATTGATGCAAGTTACAGCCAGCCCACCAAACACATAACGTTATAAAAACGTTTGTAGGCTTTCAAAACGTTCAACATACACCCCAAGTATTGAAGTTTCTGTTTATTTACTTGAGACCAATTAAATAACTTTTAAGTAAACATTCAAAAGTTAAAGTTGAATTTTAAATTAACCTTTTGTCATGATCCTATATAGATTACCTCTAAAAATGACATGTAAATGGCAGAGACTCAACCTATCCATTCAAGATATCAGCATCCAAACAGAGTTGGTGAGGACGGAGGTTCATATGGACATTTCAAAAACAGTATGCCACACCAATACGTGGTAGCGGCAAATGATTACTATGGATGAAATTCAAATACAAAATATATGCAGCAATGGAAATACTCACATGACTGTCGACCCGGAGTTGCCATTACTGCAAAAGATATACCTCTTGTATATATAACACTGTATGTCTTAAACTAACAAATGAACAAAACAACACTACTTTTCATTTCAAAATAGCCTTATAATAAAATCGATATAATTTCTTTCTTTTCAAAAATATTAAAAAAATGCACTGATATAATGCAAATAATAACGCCAACCTTTTGCTTAATGGATTACAAACAGTATCATCTTTGCACTGTTGAATCAAACCTATTTACCAGGTATTTGTATCACACAATTTTAAGTTAGAGTTTTGAATTCTGGATCCCTCATATTTGAATTGTTTTGAAATATTGGAAAAATAACCCACACATGATTTGTCCATGCTTATCATCAAACTGTGTAGGGTCCTAGTCAGGATATAGCAATATCTTCTCCATCAATATATTTATATACCAATAAAAATAATCTGTACATGAAGGAAATCAGAGTAAAGGCACAGGGTAGTGATATGGGATGGGGTGGGTGTGTGAGTTGGGGCAGGGGTTATCCTAAAATTCAAAGGGGTGCTCTGTTAAACAATTTTTAAACACTTTTTTAAAGATTACTAATGTCTACCAATATATATTTCAGTATTTTGTTAATGAATTTGTGAAATGTATCTGATTCATTCTGTCAAATAAATACTAAGTAAATATCACAAAAATAGAAATGTGCGAGATATAATGTCTATCTAAGGAAACGCTAACATTTGTCATCAAAAGGCACATTTTATAAGGAGGGGGTGGGGGTTGTAGACAGTACAAGCTTAGCTATTTATATCAGGTGATGACATTATAAACCTTAACGCTTTCCACGCAGCTATTGGTCTTACCATATTATACAAAACAGATTTTTCAGAAACCTTTTTCCAACTGTTAAAAGTCTATTTCAAGGATTACTGAACGAATAACTAGGCATGTTTGTACTTATTTTAATGCATTTTCGTGGTGATGCCAGATATGCCGCATGGAAAGTGTTAAGTAAGTGCTGCATACCATACTACAGAGAGAAATCAGGGTTTTTAAACATTTGATAATCTGTACCAGGGTTTTAATTAATACAAACTGGATATCTAACACCTCACACTATATTAACCTGGAACTTGGCCCTATGATATGCAAAATGTAACATTTAATAACAATCTCATAATATATTCCATATTAAAAGATCTTTCACTGTGCTTCAATATATTAATTACATCAATGTTAAACTGTTCAGCATAATGAAGTCAAGTCCACACAGTCTTTTAGTGAGAATGTTCAGAAACTTGCAGGCATAAATAGTAGCCTCCATTGGCTGTGTCTACTGTTGCTGCAATTAGACAAAGACATTTTGCTACACATACATGTCTTCATTCATCATAGATGTCCCCCCCCCCCCCAATTTACTCTTTCCTCTTGTTGCTGCATATAGATAACTGCTCTTGTGCTGCAATTAGACAAAAACATTTTTCTACACATACATGTCCCCCATTTATCATGTAACCTCTGTTTACTCTTTCCTCTTGTTGCTGCATATAGACAAACTACTCTCTGCTACTTATTTCATTATAGGTGCCCTCCGAAGGCTCTTCCGAGTTGTTGCCTCTTATCTGCTCACTGCATCTTATTTCAGTACATTACAGGTTACCACCATTTGCTCTTTCTTGTTGTTGCGGCATATTGACAACTACTCTCTGCTACTTGTTTCATAACAGACGCCCCCCGATGGCTCTTTCTTGTTGTTGCTGCATATAGACAACTGCACTCTGCCACACAGATAGTGCATGCTGAAGTTGTAGTGCATTCTGGGGTTGTATCTCATTGTCTAGATATTTGTCCATGTCGTGTACAGGGTGTCCTTCCTTGCTATCTATATATGCTTCCAGCACAGCAGCAATGCTATGGAGAAACAATATGTAATGTAATGTATAGTGAGATTTTAGCATTATATGACAGATATTGCACTAGTCACCGTAGGTGACGTGCTATAATATTGTATTTATTTTGCATATATATGCAGAAACCCATTTGACAGTAGGGAAACTGAGATGTTTATAAACATGCCAATACTGATGGATTGCAGACTGTAATGTTTGAATACCTGTCACATATGTTTGATGGGCATGGGTGGTCACAATTGAACTTGTTCATCATCACATTTAGTATCGTCTAGACTGTGTAATTTATTATTTGTTTTGATCAGTTTTCTCTACTCACCACAATAGTTGATAGAGCAACAGTGCTCAGAGACAAATGAAGGGTACAATATTGCAACATAAAATTAGGTGTATTTATACCACTAAGTATAATAAATGTTCATCTAAGTTTGAATTATTTTCTGCAAGGCCAACATCTCTAGAATTGTTGATGTATTTGATTATTCTTTCTTAATTGAATAATTACAAAGTGCAAAATAAGCCAAAATTCATGTACAAAAAAACTGTACTCAACTTTGGGATTTTATATCTGTATCTGTGCAGACATTTCTCTGATTATTAATTCTGACAGAGAGACTGTCTCATTTAGCGTCAACATAATTTTAGTTAGTTAAAATTGGTCAAGGAAACATGTTTTATGCCCATTTAGATAAAAGTGTGCATTTTAAAAACTGAACAAGTTTTATGTTATTTATCTAATAAGCTCTATTGAATTTCATTATTGAATATCGGTGCACACTCTAATCCGATTGTCACAAAAGCCTGCTTTTATCTTTGCTCTGCTGAATTCATGAAATAATGATGTTGTTTTGTCATTATCTTGAATTTGATGTATGAAAATAGTAGTAAGTTGGGTCCAAGACTAAACTTAAGGCATGAATCAACATTCAATAACATACAGCTTACCTCCATTTAGAGATATCATGGTCCGGGTTGCCAGCCTTCTTTAGGTGCAATGCAATATATTCATACAATTCAGCAACCAGGTGCTCTACATTGAGGTGCCTCAATGATTGGTCAAGTTGTATGACTTGCTCACGGCTGATTGGTTGACGGAAATCTTGCTGTACACCTTCAAATGGATCCTTTAATAAATAGCAAGGCAATGGGTATAGTGTGTGTTCTTTAAAGAGACAACTTCAGTTGGCAAGGAAAAATTTATAAAGTAACATTACATTATATACACCTGGCTCTTTTCTGATTTCTTTCAATATATAATTTAATTTATTCACAAAGTGATAAAAATGGTAGGGTGCACTAAAATCCCATTTTCTTGTCTCTTCACCATATCTCATCTCAAATGCCACTATCATAAACTATAATTATACTGACTAAAACTAGAACTCAAAAGTAATTATGTTGTGTTACGCATACAAAAACAAAATACAAGCAGTGTTTAATGGGGCACTGAGAGATACATATGGGAGTGCGCCCTTAATTTCTCTGGAAATCAGGTTTTTTTGCACCTACGTACTACTTAGCCATTATACAAATACTACATTTGGAAAGGGGAAGTAGAGCAAACTATTTTCCCAAGGTACTGGCTACGGGCCTATCACTCCGAACCCGAAGGCCAAGGGGTGATAGGGCCTATTTCCCCGATCACACCATGTACAGGGTGTATCAGAATGAACTGTATCGAGGCAATATGATTTAATGCGGTATGAATTCGATTGATATTGTTCAAACCGTTTTCTGATATATCTTGCACAAATGCCCAGCTTTCATGAGAATTTTAAATTTTGAAAATCGGACATTTCTGATGGAAAATGCAGACTTTCTGGTAAAGATGGTAGATTTCAATTTTGGTCGAAATGATCAATTTAAAAAATCTGTGAAATTACTAACCCTATATACTTGAGATATCCATCCGTCCATAGGAGAGGGTTTCTTTTTGGTCGCCATATCTCAACTTTTCACATCCCTTGTATAACTATTTATTATTTGCATACTTTTGTGGGTGGAATTTGGAGATACATTTTGATTTTAATCCGCAAATAAACAGGGATTTGTTCTGCTTGAGTGGTTTTAACTTTCCGTTCTTTGGCGGGAGTTTTGAATATTGCTTATGTGGTGTAGGCTACATTGTTTGAAATGTTGGGGGTAGCGGTAGAGAGAATTTATTGAAATTGTAAACACGTTTTTCATCGATTTTAGATTATGTCTTGCCACACGAGAACAAAAAGAGATATCTCAATGAAATTAACATATAATATAGGAAACATGTTCACCGTTTTATTGCAGGTGTTTAAATTTAAAACAATAATCAATTTGTATATTTTATGTATTTTAGAAACACGGTACAGTTCATTCTGATACACCCTGTAGTATTTGTTTTATTACACCTCACTGTGACTCTGGGGATGAGGAAATAGTCAAAACTATAGGGAAATAGTACTTGCCATGATTAGTTCATGAATATTTATGAGGTGTCATGAATATTTATGAGGTGTAATAAATACTAACTACCATTTGAAAACTGTTTACCTTAATTCTCCGTCTATTGTGTAACATTTCATGATTTGGTCATTTTAAAATTATCGACACCACACACCACATTAATTGCTTCAACCAAATGTCTATCTAGAGCCATCATTCAAATCTTTCCCCATATATAATTACACGTAATGAGTTCCAACGTACCTATCTATTGAAATAATATTTGTTTCATCATTTTCCTCAGCAAGCCCAGTAGATTACATTGACAGTCCATATATGCGCCACTTTTACAGTTATCTAGGGTGTACTTTCACACCTCGGTCGCTCACTAAGTATACCCCAGTTCATCCTAAAACTGTTCTCTCCATCCAAATCGCACATTTTACACCATTTTTAGGTCAACTTGAGTGAAATTCAGAATTTTTGACGGTCTGGTCTGTTTGAAAATAATTACTTTTGCTAAATTGCTTTTTGCTTTGCCAATCAGTTAGGTGGGCACTAAACGTTTTTGACAGGTATGTGCGGTGCAAATATTTGCATGTGGTCAAAGATATTGAATTGACCACCACAGAAATGGGAGTCTATAGAGCAGCTAAGGGATGAAATTATACACTATTAAAATCATTTTTGTGGCCCCTACATCAAAAGGCTGTGTGTTTTTCAAGATATAGATGAAAACGGACAGAAAAAAGAAGGAAAATAATAAGAATTTAGGAGTCACTTTCACTCGTAAAATCTGAATGTCTTGATCAATTTTAATAAATTTGAAAATGCTTTGAGAGCATACTTAATAAACTCAGAATTGACTTCACCTCCAAAGGACCCCCCCCCCCCTCTTTTCGTGATGTGCTGCATCATATGGTTTTAATCTTATTTTACTTTGAACAGTTTTAAAAGCATTGTACAACCTGTTTATTTTATAGAGATTGTAATTATGCTGATCAGATAACATTCTCCTAAGTGAAAACGCTAGCTTCATAAACATTTCCAAGAAAGGTTTTCTTGCAGATTATCACAATTACCTGTTTATTGTCTAGTAGTCTCTGAGCCCTTTCAACGGCTAATACCTGCCATAGCGATAGGATGTGTTGCAGACGACAATGTTGCTGTGCCTATAGATCAAAATAACATCACAAACATTTATCAAGTAAAAGTATAATTCTATTCCGGGGAATGGGAGGGGTGGAGAGGGGGTTAGCATGTTGGCAGGATGAACAGACATGACCAAAAAACGAGTCAGAAGGGCCAAGTTTTTCAAGTTACATGCCTTATATTGAAGAATAATAAGGTTTGTTAAAAACATCCCTTGAAACATGTGTAGAATTATTTAAGGTGAGTGAGAAAATTAATGGCCAAATTTATTGTAAATCTTAATTTATTTAACGAAGGGATCAAATGCTTCTTTGAAGCATTGTGTGACTGATCAAATACACTTTTTGGGCCTTCAGGGTTTATTTCATCAACTATCTATTTCGACAAAAACTTGTCTAATTTTCAATAAGGACCATGTCATATTCTTGTTTTGCACGTTTTTATCCAGAACAAAAACAAAAACTTGTTTAGCGGTTCTCTTGTGAAAAAATCTTGGGATAGGGTGTACACTGTGTCTCTTGGAATGCCAACCCTTCTGGGGTTCTTCAATCAGGCTCTGATGTAAAGTTTCGTAAATTGTTAAAATTGTGCTCTTTACAACTACTAGGGAAAGACCAAATTCTAATCATATTTTACTATAACTATAGTTTAATCAGTTCCAAATTGGCGAGAAATATTCAGCTTTTATCTCTCCGTGCACCAAAGTAATCCACCCCCACTTGTAAATACCTCCGAATGAGGACCAAACGTGGTACTATCCAAATGAGGACCCACCAATCTGGACACACGCCGTGTACACACACGATTTTGGCCACACACACACGGTTGTGGCGGCGTCACAAATATGAGACAGAGAGCGCTTGTTGCACGCTTGTTGCCTTCATGTGCACCCGTGAACTTCTGTATTCATTCACTGCTGTAATGAGGCTTCACCAATTTGAAACTGATCAAACTATAGTTATGAGGAAATACAGATTTCAGATCATTGTCAGTCATCACTACCTTTGGGCTAGGCTTGAGGCCTCGATCTATTGGCAATTTAAGCATCTGATGCAGGTACTCTTTGATACGCATTGTAGGTTCACCCGCTGTATTTACTAGGAATCCAATGGCAATGTCTAAGGCTGCGAGGCAGTCGCAGAGATCAGGGAAACTCCTCAGTTCCGAGAGAATCTGGTGCTTGATGGCAGGTGACAAACTCTCCTGTGAAAATAGAGAGAATAAGTAAGTTTGTTACTGAATATAACATGACTATATTTGATAGAGATATATTTTGATCAGGTCACATGGCTGAAAAGCATTACCAGAAACATTATATGGATTAGAAAGATGGAAAAATACGTACAAGTAATGAATTTCATTCCCAGTGGACACTTGTTAATAATAAAACAAGTTTCAAAAACACACACATTGAAGTCATCCATTCCACTGTATACAGAAACTTTCATTGAACTCCCATTTAACTGCAATGTAGCAAATGACCAAAATATGGAAACCAACTCTCTCTGGAGAAAATTCAAACTTTGGCTGTTAGCCTCAATGGTAGAGTCAGTGCTGTCATATGGATGCGAAGCATGGACCATTACTCCCAAGTTAAAGCTTGATAGCTTTTACACCAGAATTCTGAGAGCAGTACCTAGTATTAACTGGAAACAACACTTATCAAATACCCAATTGTATGGTGACCTACCCAAAATAAGCCAGAAGATTCAGAAGCGACGAACAAGGTTTGCTGGCCACTGTTTCAGAAGTGAGGAGCCAGTATCTAAACTGGTGCACTGGATTCCCAATCATGGCAAAAGAAAACCGGGAAGACCTGCCCTGACATTTAACAACATTATCAAGCAGAACACTAGATTGGACACCTGTAACATCAAGACAGCAATGAAAGACTAAAAGTGTTCACATACCCGAGGTTCGTTTGCCCATAGAACAGTGTTATTCCCTGTTGCCTAAGAAGTAAGTATTGAAAAACGAATCAGGCTACAAACCACATCATTTTACTGTGTATAAGACAGTTAACCACCACTCACCTGAGGTATCTTGGTCCTCAGAGCTTGGAAGACGGTTGCATCCCTTGAATCTTGTCGGAATACCAGGTGCTCGATCTTCTGAACCAGTTTGGGCCTGCCTTGCACAAAGCGTTCCTTGATCTGGCGCTGTAGCCCATTAAGGTTGTATGTGAGGCTAGTGCCCTGACTGCCGGCCTCCATGGTGTAGTCACAGTGGGAGAGAATCATGGGTAATAGATCTCTCTCATGATGGTAGGCTATGAGGTGACCAATGGATGCGTCACATGGGTTGATGGCGGTTGCTCTATTGCAAGAGAAAAAACGAACAAAATAGGGTATGACATTTAGGTGGGGGCACTCATTACTTTTTGTAGGGATTTTAGCTCTAATGGAGGTAAGTAAAACAAAACCAAAGTCGATATCGAACGATATTCTGCTATCCAAGTCTGACATTAACATCCATCACATATATCTGATGTACATAGGTCAAACAGCTGTCAATAGTGGACCTTGCATAAACACAGGAAATCAATCACAATTTGGTAACTGGTATACTAATGTTAAAATCTGTCACACTATTTGTTGTTTGCCTAACTGAAATGAATCAAAGTAACCCTAATCTCTGGACATATTGTCGACTTTGAACCAGTTCCACAAATGCAGATAACTTTGTAGAGTATTGGCTAGTAGGTTTTGTGGGAGGGCTGCGATTTGGGAAATACATCTCTGACACATTTTAACTGCCGGACCAAACTGCTCTTAAGCTTTAAGTATCCTGTGCCCCTAAACAAAGTATACTTACTTGGGGAGTCCAGGTTGCACACTGTGGTAGGTTTCTATGAAGCCATTGTGCGTGCTGATCAGGAAGTCAACGAGGGCAGTAGAGCAGACACCAGCTTCGCGCCGTGTTGGCAGCAGCATGGCTAGGCAGCTTGACTCGGTCATAACATTGATGCAGCGCTCACGCGGCACGGTAAGACCACCTGAAATGACATATGGGATAAAAAGATTATAGTAGTGAGTGTGTCTGAATGTTCATTGGGGAAAGTACTATGCCTCATATGAGAAATGTTCAAAAATGATTTCATGTGAATTATGACAAAAGCCAATGAATATCAGGGGAAATGATGTCATTAAAAGGTTTCTTAGAACAAAACTCTTGGAGTTTGGATGCAGGGCTCAATAATACAAGTACAGAATCAGGAATGAGCAGTATAGTATCTTGTCACTACCAAGGAATATTCAAAATGGCTATTTACAATGTGAAGACCAAATGATGACTCCTTTAGTTTGCAGACTATATCAGCTCAATTATTTTGTCTCAAAACTATCACATATTTATAGGGCTTGTGATACCATGCCTAAACCTAACTAACTCCACAGGGCTACCTTTCCTGAGCATTTACAAAGTATTCCCATAGCAAGAAATTGTTCATTTGGGAGACCCATTCGTCCCCTGTGTTCCACACATTAGACATTATCTTATCAGGTGTGCATTTTAAGTCACCATTAAAATTGCACTATTAGAAAGGTTAACCATATTTCAACAATTTGTACTTTACTTGATCAAGTTAAAGTATGGCATGCGTCTGCAGACGACATCCAACATTTCACAAAAAGTTTAAAAAAATTCAAAACTATTGAATGTCATTACCATATTTGGAATCAGCATGAGAAATGCATTAAAATAAGTACAAACGTACCTAGTATTGGTTCAGTAATCCTTGAGATAGACCTTGAAAGTTGGGAAAGGTTTATGAAAAATCTATTTTGTATATGGTAAAACAAAGAGCCATGTGGAAAGTCTTAATGATATACTCACCATAATCTGGTATTTGTTCCCTGACATGATTCCATGTATCTATGAATACACCTATTAGATGCTGGATCTGCATTTGGTCTTGACCTATAACATGTAAAATTAGATTACATTTGTTTCAACCTGTTGCTTTTGACATGGAGATATTTCTCTGTATGTTTACAATTTATAGATTTCATACAATGTGTAAGCGTGTTTTGATGGATGGAGACTGACTGCATGGAAACAACTAGCATATATCTCCGAGTGGGAAAGCTAAAAGAGGCAGAAGACGCCCTTCAGTACCCTGACTGCCATCAAGAGTGATATTCGCTGCTACTCAGAGTCTTTTTTTCTTTTTTGTATATAAAGAGCAAATGTGAACAATAGCCCAACAGACATTAACAAAGTTAATGAACTGAGTGATTACAAATCAAACTGGTTCTGATGGGCCAACAATTGGTTCACTGTAGCTCAGAAAATAATCAAAATACAAGTAAACACAATGAAGAAAGTGGAGTGGGACAGGAATAAGATATATCAGATCATAAATTGTATAGAGCAATCTAGCAGATCTTAAAGGCTGTCTCGCCATACTAGCCTTTTGGTGGGTACTAGTACATTTTCAGGACTTGGCATAATTTAGCAGGGTTTGTATTCTTCTCAGCCTGATTTTTCCTTTCAATTTAATTTTGAGGGGGGGGGGGCTGGCTATGCCACTGACCTCTGAACAACTATAGCTAATAGATACTTGATGACTAAGAATGGTGTAAGGCTAGGTATAAATTGCAAGTAAATAAGGAGTGTGTGGGTTCAAATCCTGTTCACAAACACTATTGTTTGGTTCACGCTTTAAAAAGAATGATGGCCTCTATTACAGATTTTAAAACTACTGTAAAAGTGGAATTTTCAGCGCATGTAAATGTTCGCGCTTCGCACATTTTGAAAAAACTTCCTTGTTTCTATTTTCGCGATATAGCTTCCGTACATAGACCTACACAAAAAAGAATATATTCACACATTTTAGCGCAAATATAAATATAGCGTGAACAATTTTGACTTTGACTTTTACAGTATATAAGCATTAAAATACTGTTCTTTTTTGAAAAAATTATTCAGGAAAATTCAAGATCATATAATTCTGACCTGTAGGTAGGTTATCCACAAAGTCCTGTATACTCATTGATGTGGCTTCTGCGGCATCGATCCGACGATGGTATTTATCAATCAACATCTGTTGTAGACGGATAATGTCTGGAAGATTATGTAGCTCCCTCAAGATGTGTTCCTAATTAAATAAGTCAATGAAAATATTGATCTTCCTCTGGACAGTGACATAACTTGCACAGCATTTACGCACGCGTTTGTATCTTTTGTCTTTCTACGCTCGTGTGTGTACGCTAGTGCCTTGAGTAGGCGCACACATTTATGTACTGCAATTAGTAGAATATGCAATTACGTTACTGTCTCATGATGGTTAAATAGACTATAGCTACATTTGTAAATGTGTATACATCAGCCCCTATAAGTACTATAATTTAATCAGTTCCAAATTGGCGAGAAATATTCCGTTATTATCTCTCCCTGTGCAAAAGTAATTCAAGAGTATTCAAGCGGTTATGGCCACACACACATATGGTTTTGCCCGCACATATGCGTCACACATATAATGAAAGTTGGGAAAGGTTTTTGAATCTGTTTTGAAATGGTAAAACTAATAGCCGCATGGAAAGTGTTAATTACCTGTTCCAGGAAAGCTTGCAGCAATGCCAATGGTCTTCTGCCTTGTTGCTGTCCCTGCTCCTGTTGCAGTGTCTGCTCCAGATGTTGTTGAAGGCTTTCCACATTGATACGAGGTCTGTGCTGCCAGATGGCTTGAAGACTGTGCAACTGATCCAATTCTTTCCTGGTGACAGTACTGGTCATTACAGGCTGGTGTAGTAGACGCATCAAGGGGTTGGCACTGAAACGCTTGTCATCCCGGAGTGTGGCATTAGCATTGGCTAGTCTTTGGTCCAATTTCTGTCAGGGCATGTCCAATGAAAGACACTTCATTAACATAAACTTGGCATGGGATCCCTGTTTGTTTTTGAGATTGCATACACAATTCAAGCACCTTACAATCACACACCCTTAAATAAACTGCCCTTATGAAATACACTCTGATTTAAATGTTTGCACTTGAAATGGGACAAAGGCAAAGAAAACTGCTCCAAGAAAACTAAGTTTTTCATCATATACAGCTTGTCACTATTGGCCTATGAGAGTGGCGGCAACCAGCATAGCTTTAGAGAAGTTGGAGTAGTAGTAATCAGGGGGGGGGGGGGGGGGGGGCTGGCATTGTCCATATCAGAATTAAAATAATAATAAGCTTTGCAGACACAAGAATAAAGCAAGCCTTCAAGTCGACAATAACGTGCACACATAAACAGTATCTGGTTTCAATCACATTATAAGCTATCTTTTTAAATCTTGTGGTTTGAAACTAATTATTACTCTAGACATAGTATACTCATATGCGCCACTTACGTCCATTGCTGGTGTAATAAAAGTAGTGGTAAATTTAGTCTCCCATTCCTGTCTGGATTGTTTATTCGGCCATGTCATCCCACACGAACCTGTATGGAAAACAATGTAAATCAAACCTTTTTATTTGAGATAGGAAGCAATCTGGATTCGAAAGAGTAATCTCTATACCGCACTCTAACTATAAAAACAAGGAAGAGATCCGATGTCAAATAGTCTGATGAAGTGGTCAGTTGAACATGAAACTGTTACACGTAAATCTGAGTATAATCTTATTGTACTTTCCACCATTGATTTGTAAGAAGAAAACCATCTTTCCAAATATTTTCAAGAACAATCCTGATGAATATACACCAAGTCATCGGAAGTGATCTTGTTCATTTTGTCAGAGTCCGATTAGAAACTTTACATCCCTGACCATTGGCCTATTTTAGTTGAACTCACCATTCTGTGCTTGCGCTAACGTTATCTTATGAAGCACCATGTGTATTATGAACAGACAATCATCCTGGCTTTTACCAGTAGCAGCTGCTAGATGAGACAGATCTGTGCGTAGATGAGCAAATAGATATTCCCCGACGCCGCTTCTAGGGGATGGTTGTATCAACTGTTGAACTGCCTGAGTGGAGAAAATAAACAAACTTATATGAATTGAATACAGTGTAATTTTGATTTGATTTAAAAAGTAAAATGAAAACCATGATGTTGGACTTGACCAAGAACTTTGTTCACCATCTCTGTACGCCTCGCAGATTATGACATCTTAGCTTTGTGGAATCACAATTGGTGTTCTTGAAGATTTGAAGGCTCCAGGAGGTCTGCTGCTTCTTTTTTCACATGCAAATTAGTCTCAAAGAAAGCAAATTATGTATATGTCCTCATCCCTCTTAGTACAGCATTGCCTGTTAGTGACAATCGCATAGATTTAAGGTTATACTTACTCTGTCATTGTTGATAGCTGCTCCCATCATTGTGGCATGGAGTATAACTCTCAAAACAGACATACTGATGGCATTCATAGAACGCTCTGGAATAGCTCTAGGCCCTCTACTTGCAGCACTGCCTAGCACATGGCCTGCAGTGGTTGTATCCTGCCTAAAATGTTAACATCGATAAATTAAATTATTTGATAATTGGATTTTAGAAATCAATCAATTTATCTCAACAAAACATGTAAATTGTATAAGAAAACGTTATTTTCTAAGACGTTCATATTAGGAAAACCACCAACTAAAATATTTGATTAAACATTTTTAAAATCTCTACAAGCATATAATAAATATTATCCATCAAATTTTTTAATAGCTTTTTACAGATTCTAAAAAACAGCGATGGTTGATCATCGAACCTTTGTGATCCCCTTTAATCTATGAATTGTTACCGATCTAATCTATGCCATTTCAAATAGGGTGGGGAGTTTGCTGGATAAATAAATGTTCTAGGTTCAATGTATGAATCCATAACACAATAGAATAAAGATTGGGTCAAAGGCTCGGTGCACGACTGGATCATGAAGTACACTATTTCCGTTGCTGTCTGTTGGCTTGCACTATCTTTGCGCAAACACACAAATTCATCATAATGTTCAAGTCAGGTTGTAGGTTGGTTAAGTCATGGAAAACGTTTTTGCAAGATTGGCACAAGGTTTTAAGAAAACAATAATTTAGCACTTTCATACAATGTTCAAACAGAACCTTTTCATCACCTTCTGACATGTTAACATTAATGTAGGACTATAACTTACTATTGTTATGACCGTTTTTAAAACGTTGGGGTTACACTCCACAAACATTTTCCTTTTTATATATCGTTATAGTTCGAGTTTTTATAACATTTTATCATAATGTTTTCTAGAGTAACTTGCAACGTTGTATATAAGGTTGCAACAAAGTTGAATTTGTTAGCAGGGTATTAATGTTATACCAGTATTGTATGTGCAACTTACATAGATGCATTGATATTACTTCCGCCAACAGAAGTGAGCTTATGACCTAACCCTCCTATTTCTAATCCACAGTCTCTGCAAGTGCTGACTGTTGCTGGTCGCCCACACTGAAACAAAATCATTCATCAATCATTTACATAAGAAAGTGTACTCCATGCAAGTTGGAACATAATGTATATGATACACACACTGCTGCAGTAGTGTATGTTTTTATAGATGGGGTGACATGTGACGTCATGCCAGGCATTTGACCAGCAGTTGCCATTGTTCTTTGCCCGGCAGTGTGTGCGCACATCCTGTTTTGTTTAGGACCCTTGCTTTCAAAACTCCGCCAAAGCATTTTTAAGGGTAATAAGGCATAGCGGACAGTGTTGTGGTCATATACTGTTCCCTCAAGCATGTATCGATAGTCCAGTCCATTCGATCGTTGCTTTTGTTGATAAACATTGCTGTCACCCCATCTATAAAGCATTCATCTTTGAGTTCATTCAAAGATCAATGGCATTATTTTGTTATTACCATAAGAATCATTGGACATTTCACACCATCTGAATTCAGAGAAATTCTTCCAAAATTGTTAAATCTTATCATTATCATTTCTGCTCCATACAACTTATAAGCACACAGATTAGTGTTCCATTTTGGCAGTGAGTATCATGTTGAAAAATTATCATATGTATAAACACATTACCTTCCTGTAAGTTGACTTGATCTGCATCATTCAACATTTGTCAAGACTTGAGCAATGATGCTTTTGCCAGACATCAAATTTAAGAATTATTTATATCAAAGTATGCATGGAGTCATGCATACTTTGATATGTATGTTATGTAAGAAACATGTTTAAAGGTAAATTTAAGAATTATTTATATCAACGTATGCATGGAGTCATGCATACTTTGATATGTATGTTATGTAAGAAACATGTTTAAAGGTAGATGTTCCGATTGCTGCCCCGATTTCCAACTTGATGTTTTCTATTTTACATGAAAGGTCATCCTTTAAATTGTTGCATTCCAAAGTTTGAGTTGCATAACTCCAATGGTTCTATTTTTAGAAGCGCCAGGTCAAAAGACATGTGCTCATTGAGTAGTACACAGACTGGTTGGTGGTTAACCACCTTTGGCAGTAATTCACCACATTTTAGCCTATAACTTCCAAATGAAACATTTCTGGCCACTAATATTTTACAGACATAATGAGAAAAATATGAGGAATCTTCTGATACCAAAATATCTTGATGTGAGAAAAAAAATCATAGCCCCCAAAAAGTGATCAGGTCATATACCTTTAAATGATTTTCATTTGAACTAAGTTGACTTATTTACGTTTGTCACAATATTTGGACCATCCTGCAAACATTGATTAATTGATTGATTGATTGATTGATTATCATGTCACAATCAATTTTTCACTTAACTGTGGCCCATTCTGCCAACATTGATTGATTCAGCTATAACATCACAGGGTGGGTGATGGGTGAATTGTGTGAAATTTTGAACATACATATGTTGTGGACCTACAAAAAAAATGAATTGGAAATATTTGATTACGTGGGGAATCTACAAATATTTGTGTACTTACCTCACCAATAGTGTAAGGATGGCCATTGGGGCATGCTGTATAAATAAAACAGAAATTTACATTTTCATGAAAATTAAATTTCAAGATGCAAATGATTTAAATTTCCTGTATAATCATACTTTTAAAGTGGACATTTCGCGCTACATTCATTTTCGCGCTAAGATCACCAATCACAAAAATAAAAGCGCAAGAATATGTTCCTTTTGTATGTAGTAGGCCTATGTAAGGAAGCTCAAAATTGCGAAAATAAAAACAAGCAAACTTGTTCAAAATGTGCGAAGCGTGGACATTTACACTTTTAAAGTTACTGGATTACACACAATATAAATCAAATCTGTATATTTCATATCTCCTCCTACTAAAGGCCCCAAACTTATCAATCACCCTTTCATAAACTCAGCATGATTGCAGGTTGAAGATACATAAGATCTTTACAGATCAGTGACCGCAGTGCAAACTGTGCAATAGACATGTTGTAGTCTGTAGAATTCACACCACCAAATGGTTTCCCTATGCATTTACATGTAAAATGGTAGTTACAAAAAGCCCATTTTCTCGCTTATAAAGCGACTGGAATTTTCAATTTGACATTTTCCTTATATTTCATGATATATTTGATCATTTAATCAAAACAAATATATATGGTATCCCCGAAAGTTCTGAGAAATATGACCCAAAGTTGGACAATTGGTGTAGCGCCCTCATTTATCAGAAAAAGTTGAGAAATGTTGCCAGATCATTTACAATCAAAATACATCCAAAAAACGTACAAAATGCATTGAAAATATGTCTTTTTGCACTGTAGTATTAGGTAATAGTTCAAAAATCAGGATTAAACTACAACTTTAATCATTTGGGAGCAATAAGTACCATTTCTGATTAATTCTATAATCAATGGGCCACAGGATTAAAGCTAAGAAAAAACTTTTGATTGTCGTCTCTACAAGGACTGAAATTATTTACTGGCGTGGAATCTGTAGTAGACAAGGGGCCGCCTACGTTATTTCCATTGGGTAAGGGGTAGTCCTTTGGTATAGAATCTATTAGAGCCAAATTAATAGTAGGCTAGGGGAAACCTACTTTAAGAGCTCTTTTTAGAGCTACTAACTCTGTTTAGTGAACAAGGGGCAGTCCACCTGAACGGCACCTAGGAAAGGGGCATCTACGTTCAAATCAACCAAATTTTTAAAAGCTCTTTTCAGAGCCACCAATTTCGCATGTAGGAAAGGGCACCTGCTCGCAAATAATCAGGCAAGGGGCAGCCCAAATGATGATAGAGAAGTGGCGTGGCAGTCTATATATTTTGCTTATAATAATTTGGTCATGAAGAAGTCAGAGCTAATCCTGATGGAAGCTTGACAGTTTCTAACTTGTCTGGCAACAAACCTGTAAAAACTGTTAACCTATATTATAAATACCAGTCGTAAAAGCATTGTTCACAAGTTATGAAAATGATCCTCAAAATATGAAACGTACCATACCACGTGACAGCTTCCCTAGCAGCTATGGCTTGTCTGGCTTCCATACGATAGTCTTCTGGCATAGTAGGCAGATATGATGTCTGCAAATAATAAAAGATTTCATAATCACAAACAAAAACCAGAAAAAAGCCCCATCAATACAACACAAAAAACAAAAATATTCATGAATGTTAAACATTTCCATCGTAACTTCTAACTGACTCCTCATTACGCCTCTAATGGATGCTCTTGCAGTAATGTTGATATCCTTAAAAGGCCACTATAGTTCGGCGAACCTCCTTAAAGCAGCAAGTTAATACAGAAGAGTGTAAGCATGCGTGAACACAGGTCGCAACAAAACAAAACCAGAACAGAACAGAACAAAATAAATTTAAAACAAAACAAAACAAGTTCTGCATTACTAAACAGCTTAGTTTATTTTGGTTGTCAAAATCATTGATATATTCTACAAACGTACCTGCATTTGATCTGGAGTTGTTAATAGACTCCTCAGAGGTCGTAGGAGATGATGGTTGGAAGCTGTGCTGAGAGTTATGAACGTATGCACAACAAGAGAAGAGAGGGTCTGGTGGGAAACTTGCTGTCCAGGGGCAGCTGAGAGCATACGACCAAGCCTGTTGTTAACAAGGTGTTCTGCTGTGGTCTGTGTATTAAAAACAATGATAGGGGTCAAGTATGACATTTGTTTATTTTTTCTTCAGACAATAGAGTCATTTAAAAGTCTCTCCTCTGCTTATTTACATGTTGTTTACGTTTAAATTTAACGTCACAGCGATGGCATATGATGATGAACATCGCTGCGTTAAATTTGTAACATAGATAATATAAGTGTTAATATTTTACAAGAGGCTATTGGTTTTACCATTATACAAAACAGATTTTTCAGAAATCTTTCAAGGTCTATCTCAAGGATTACTGAACCAATACTAGGCATGTCTGTATTTATTTCAATGTATTTCTCACAGTAATTCAAATTCTGGTAATGACATTAAAATTATGTTGACATTTTTGAAACATTTGGTGAAATTTTGGAATGTCGTCTGCAGACGCCTGCCGCGCGGAAAGTATTAACATTTTCATGGTGAGAAACTATAACAGAGGGTCGTATATGCACAATTAAATGGACATTTTAAAGCTGTGTGCATGGTGAACTGAGACCCTTGTTTTCTCCTCATTGCACTTGGCTATTTATTTCCTTACCTTGGACGTAACAGCAGGACTGCTCTGAATATATGTTAGCAAAGCATTCTTGACCTGAAAGACACACAAACATTTTAAAGGTTTACAATTTGTATTTCTTTGACGATGAATGTGTAGAGCATGTGATGTGATCAAGCCAAATGAGATTCATCAGGCACCAGCAGGTGTAATAAAAACGTTGCATGAAAAAGTCAAACTGATACGCAATCACACTATATGCCTCGACAAGGGAATTGAACAAAAAATGCCAAATACCCATACCCCTCCGCCTGTGGCTGGACCTATCCTTCCTGACACCCAAACACCCCAATCCCAGTTGAAGAGACTGAGTGTTCCCACTTAAGGGAAGTGTCAACCCAAAATATATGAAATTTATCAAGCACTGTAACTTTTAAACTAATAATGTAATGTCCATAAAAGTATACAATTTTTCAAATGAAATGAGTCGGAGAATCCATTTTTGGTATTAAATTTCCCCCAAAATAGTGATTTCTACATTTTTGCCCAAAAATCACTTTTTTTGCGCCAACCATTTTCAGACAACCTAACAAAATCAGTTTTTGATTCAAAATTTCAAAATTTCACCAAAATCATCTAAAGTCAATTATCTAGGAAGCACTTTTTTTTTGGCTTAAACATTTTTAGTTTTGAAAATATTGACCAAAAAGTGCCAACAAAATGTTTTTTATCTAAAAAATCACATTTTTGACACTTTTTTGTCAATATTTTCAAAACCAAAAATGTTTAAGCCAAAACAAAAAGGGCTTCCTAGATAATTGACTTTAGATGATTTTGGTGAAATTTTGAAATTTTTAATCAAAAAATGATTGTGTTAGGTTGTCTGAAAATTCGTAAAATTCCTTCAAATTTGAACTTCTTGAAAACATCGATTTAGTAAAAATATTGACATTTTCCACCATTTAAAGCTAAATGTTCACGGAATGCACGGGCGTGTGAGCTAAAAAGCGAGTATACTATTATGAACAATCAAAATAAACTATCAGATTCAATTTATATTGTCACAATGTGAAGAAATTGGAAGAAAACTGAAATTTAAATGACCGTAAGATTGGCCTTTGTTTACATTTTAGACATTGATTTGCGCTCTTTTGTTTTTCGCGTCTACGTCGCGGATATTAAGCGGCGAGTCTGGTATTACGCACTGGAAGTTTCAGCGCGCGACGCAATGATCGAACAGCTGTCGCAGCATTTGAAAAGCGTGGAACTCTGCTTAAATTCCCGCCAAATAACCATGCGCCTTTTCCTGACTCAAACTTACCAAAATAACAATTTAAAATCACCCAAAAGAACGGGAAATAATCGCTTCCGATTAGTAACTTATGATGGTAATGATAGAATACATTATAAAATAATAGAGAAATATGAAATTCAATTTTTGAAACAAGTGCCGGGTTGACACTGCCCTTAAGACAGTAAGGCCCCATCAAATATTGTTGCGTTGCCCTCAAGTGCCAAAAAGTCGGGTCGAATGGTCGATTTTCCTCTTTTTTTCTTCTTTTTTTGCTGACAATATTACTGACAGACAGTGGTTCGTACAAGACAAAATTGGTACATGTCAATTTGACTAATGTTTCTAGTGTGATAATAGTTTAAAATCAATCTAATCAAGCAAACTTATTCATTTCAAGCAGAAAATAGTAATATTTGACCAATTGGGTAAAATTTAAATCTAAAAAAAAGGGAAAACAAGAATTGCGACCCCGATTTGTTGAGATTTTGGGGTCGGTCGCTGAGGGCAACGCAACAATTTTTTTGTTGTTGGCCTAAACTATGGCCATGTGATGGAGATGATGCCTTTTGGTGCTGAAGACCTCACCTGTGGAGAAGCTTCTTCCTGGTCTTCCTGAGTGCAGTGAGATAATGTCACCTCCCGATACATAGCTAAGAGAAGAGCAGATTCACATTGCCCAGGTGTCTTATTGCGACATGCCTGTGGAGAACAATGGAATATGGGTTAACAAAACCATCGAAAAACCAAATTGCTTATTTGAATGTGTTAATTGCTGCGTTCAAGTGTTTTACCTAGGCTTGTATCTTTGCACAGATGCTTGACATAGTTCCTGCTAGATGGAGCTTTGCTTATGTAATAATACTTTTTAGTGAGGGGGGGGGGGCAATATAAATGTACAGACTTACTGCACTTTATGCTGTGTATCTATTAATGTGTGTTTCAAGGAGCTTTTTTTTTTTTAGGGGGAGGGGAAGATGTGCTTGAATGAAGTATAGACTGTCTAATTGATCCTGATTCCATCCTGGAGCTGAAATATTTAATAGCCATAAAAATCATTGTAGAAGCATATAAAAACCAACCATTAATCAAAAGAATTAACTAACAAACTACAAGAGCAAAAGCTACAGCATGACATTCAATGTATATAGCAATGCATATGAAAAAAACATGTTGTGTGTTTTCAGATTTGCATGTCCAAGCCATACTTCAGGCAACCTACCGTAACTGCTTTTGCAACCCCATCAATTTGTTGAGTCATGATGAACTGTGCCACTGCCTCACGGATTCCACGATATGCACCACCGCATACAACAAACCGATCTGCTACTTGTGGTGTCTGTAAAATGTAGGAAAAACTTTCTATTTTGAACACAAAATATTCCAAGCAAACAACAGATCAGATATTTTGTATGCGACCGTACTTGTGCTCATGGCATTTATAATAATCCAAACAGTGGAGTAATAATGGAGAGCAGTAATCAACAATGTATAAGTATAAACCAGCGGGGAATTACCCATGTGATAACCCTGTGGTAATCATGTGATAATCATGTGAAACCCATGTGATAATCCTATTGTGTTTTATTGAAACAATATAATTTTGATCAGTCACATCTTTGAAATGTGGTGGTCCTCCACCATATTGACACCAAAGTGTAAATGGTAAATCCATCCCATGTGAAACTCAGGAAACTCAAAGCCATGCATGAGCTATGTGAAACCATGAGATAACCATATGAAACCCACATGATAACCATGTAAAACCCATGTGATAACCATATGTAACCTATGTGATAACCATAAGAAACCTATGTGAAACCCATGTGAAACCCATGTGAAACCCATGTGATAACCATGTGAAAACCATGCGATAACCATTTGAAAACCATGCGATAAACCATGTGTTAATCATGTAGTATCTTGACCAGTCACCATCTCATATATGTGGTGATGCATAATACTGACACCCAAGTGGCAAACTCAAGTAAAAGCCATGAGAGACCAATGTGGTGGGTGTCATTGAAACTATGGTAATTTTGATCAGCCAAATCTCATATTGATTGAATATAAGTTATTCCAAGTTTTGTAGGAGTTAGGTGACGAAAAAGCGACCTGTTGTACAGGCAAACAGACCTCTCAGGTAATATAAGGGATAAAGGTTTTATTTGTTTTAAAAAAACCAGGAATTTTTAAGATTTCGAACATTTCAAAAAAGTTCAAAATTGTTCAAATATTTTTTTAAACATTTCAAACAATATCAAAATTGTTCAATTTTATTTTTAGAATCAAAATTTCTTAAAACATTTCCCCATTTTGCACACACACACACACAATGGGTCGGTGGGGCCCATACAACAGGGTTTTTTCCATAGCCTTAGGTACAAAACTTTCACCTGTTTATGCAGGGTTTTTGGAAACTACAACATGGACCTAACAGTAAATCAAATCAGTGGCCCTATTGCCTCTCATCTTATCCACACTGAAGTAAAAATAAATGATAAGGATCTAATTCACTCACCGCTGCCCTCAGTTCTCTTGGTTTGACCCAACGGAGATGAGCATGCTGGGAAATTGTTTCCATGGCACTTGTACCATAGCAAAGGCATAGCTGCCTGACCAGAAACAGGTGTGCCTGATGATTTGCTTCCACTTGACAGAATGCTCCGGCTTCATCGAACAGGCTCTTGATCTGTTGGATATATAAAGAACCTTTCTGTATTACTGTATTATATGTGTGATATACATAACAATATTATCGGTTATAAATGCTCCCATGGCAGGAATTTATTTTATTCATAATTGGGGCAGTAGCACAGTAAGAAAATTAGGTCTTGGATATATATTGGGGGAATTTGTAGGTAATCAACATTGTATTACGGTAAAAATGGTAAAACATTGGTGAATAACTGCATCTGTAGTGAAAAATAATCCTTTTATTATGAAAAAATATGTGGAATGGCATTTATTAGAGGATCATTTGCTATCAGTGTTCGGTGCTGACAACATCGCTCAGTTTCGTTGTAATCATAAGACTCAGCTTTTTCCATGCTAATTTGAGTTGTGCGTCTCATGCGCTATGATCTTGATGGAATAGCGGCATACAAATATAATTGATATGTTATGTATTGTTCTGCAACATGTATTATGATTCCTCAGATGCCACAAATATGATACAAAACGTGTCAAATCATGAACTTCAATTTTCAATGAGTACTGCCAGAAAGTTAATGCACCAAGCTACTTGCTGGTCAAGATTTCTCATGAAACTTTTAAGGTAGTTCTCTGGGCCACTACTAGACTAATTAATTCCTTCTATCTCCACATGTGCACTGACGCGAAGCTGTGCTGTGTTGGAGACTGAAAAACAAATGGTTCGAATGGTTCGAATGATGCTAGTGTTTTTGCGATCTGCGTGATGTGTGTGTGATCGCGGGTTCGATTTTTTGAGATGCGCTACACACGCAGCACAGCCGCCGCTGCGTCTGATTGCATATCGACCGTGACTCATGAATACTTCAGTGTGTCACAAAAAGCGACACAAAAGTCTAGCACGTAAAAAGCATAAAAGCGGACCAGTCCCCTCAACAAGGCCAACTAATGCGTACCACAGCTGACATTGAAGAGGATGGCGGAACCGAGTCAAGGGCACTACATGGTCGATGGGTACACTAGGTCACAGTGGAGTCTAACCAGATATAGGGGTCATGGAAGGTCAAGCTTTACATCTGAAGAGGCATAGTTAAAGGCTTTCGTTGACACCATTTACAGGCTATCATTATCAAGGGAAAGGGGCACATGTTTTAAGATCAACTTTGTTTGTAACAAGACTGAGGGGCATTAGATAGCTTTCCATAAATTTGACAACTGGCACGTCCTTACCTCTCTTTCAATTTCTCTGTCCGGTTTCCTATTGGTCTCACAGTAGAGCTCATGAAGGAACTGTGCTGTGACAACCAGTGCAAATCTTGCCCCTGCGATAGACTGCAGATACTGCACAGTTAACCCTTCATCTGATGGTCGCTGATCAAGCCAGGTGCCAGCCTGTCGGAGCTGATAGATTGCTGATTGGATCAAACCTAGACTTGGATTTGCCTGGGACGACGCTTTGGAATAGAAGGCATCCTGTAATGTACACACAATGGAACAATATTTTATCAAAGTTGAGCTTGGGGAAAATAAGTGCTTTCAATGAATAGGTTTTTGACTTGGGTACAAACAGTTAGGGGCTGGTAAATACTTGAGTGGACAAGATCTAAAAAATTGCATGAATGATAGAGCAGTGTGGAAGGCCATATTAAGCAAGTAAGCAAGCAAATTCTCTATTGAAAAATGGAGTGAACTTGAATTATTTCTAAAACTACAAACGGATTATTGTTAAAGATGTTTTTTATACTAGAAGAAAAGCTTATAAGAATTATTCCAACAAGTTTTATGGTGGCTGAAATTAATAAAGACCAACACTTTGTTTTGTTTTGAACATCCTGAACCTTCAGAATTGAGAAAAACATACTCTCTAATATGCCGGAGTCTGAATTCTTAATTGATGATACAGGCAAGTTAAGAAGATTCTGAAATTCTTCACTGATGTGTCATGAATCATTATCACACATTTTCAAATACACATACGTTAAAGGTTTTTCCAACTATCCTTTTACAAAAAATAAGCTCATAAGACCTGTTTTCATGATGAATCAGTTCACACAAACTTTCATGTTAACACAAACGAATTTTAGTGTAGCATTTCAGCCTCTAGCAAGTCTATTCGACGTTTTTTTGAAAATCGCTGCCACACATACCCATAAATAAAAGTTAAGCTCCCCCTCCCCCCAATACAACCTTTACATAGAGCTTTTTAAATTCTAAATCACTCTTAATTGTAATAATATTCATTTGGTAATGGATGGCTGATTATAGTCTTACCTCTATACAGTGTACAAACAATGTACAGACATCCAACTCTTCATAAGCTGGGTTATTAGTCTTACCTCTATACAGTGTACAAACAATGTACAGACATCCAACTCTTCATAAGCTGGGTTATTAGTCTTACCTCTATACAGTGTACAAACAATGTACAGACATCCAACTCTTCATAAGCTGGGTTATTAGTTTTACCTCTATACAGTGTACAAACAA
Organism: Ophiura sarsii; assembly: GCA_035610835.1. Lineage (NCBI taxonomy): Eukaryota > Metazoa > Echinodermata > Ophiuroidea > Amphilepidida > Ophiuridae > Ophiura > Ophiura sarsii. Next base: position 19,421,024 of record CM069444.1, read on the forward strand.
TGTACAGACATTTAACACTTCATAAGCTGGGTTATTAGTCTCACCTCTATACAGTGTACAAACAATGTACAGACATCCAACTCTTCATAAGCTGGGTTATTAGTCTCACCTCTATACAGTGTACAAACAATGTACAGACATCCAACACTTCATAAGCTGGGTTATTAGTCTTACCTCTATACAGTGTACAAACAATGTACAGACATCCAACTCTTCATAAGCTGGGTTATTAGTCTTACCTCTATACAGTGTACAAACAATGTACAGACATTTAACACTTCATAAGCTGGGTTATTAGTCTCACCTCTATACAGTGTAAAAACAATGTACAGACATCCAACTCTTCATAAGCTGGGTTATTAGTCTCACCTCTATACAGTGTACAAACAATGTACAGACATCCAACTCTTCATAAGCTGGGTTATTAGTCTCACCTCTATACAGTGTATAAACAATGTACAGACATCTAACACTTCATAAGCTGGGTTATTAGTCTTACCTCTATACAGTGTACAAACAATGTACAGACATCCAACACTTCATAAGATGGGTTATTAGTCTTACCTCTATACAGTGTACAAACAATGTACAGACATCCAACACTTCATAAGCTGGGTTATTAGTCTTACCTCTATACAGTGTACAAACAATGTACAGACATCCAACACTTCATAAGATGGGTTATTAGTCTTACCTCTATACAGTGTACAAACAATGTACAGACATCCAACACTTCATAAGCTGGGTTATTAGTCTTACCTCTATACAGTGTACAAACAATGTACAGACATCCAACACTTCATAAGCTGGGTTATTAGCCTTACCTCTATACAGTGTACAAACAATGTACAGACATCCGACACTTCATAAGATGGGTTATTAGTCTTACCTCTATACAATGTACAAACAATGTACAGACATCCAACTCTTCATAAGCTGGGTTATAAGTCTTACCTCTATACAGTGTACAAACAATGTACAGACATCCAACACTTCATAAGCTGGGTTATTAGCCTTACCTCTATACAGTGTACAAACAATGTACAGACTTCCAACACTTCATAAGCTGGGTTATTAGCCTTACCTCTATACAGTGTACAAACAATGTACAGACATCCAACACTTCATAAGCTGGGTTATTAGTCTTACCTCTATACAGTGTACAAACAATGTACAGACATCCAACACTTCATAAGCTGGGTTATTAGTCTTACCTCTATACAGTGTACAAACAATGTACAGACATCCAACACTTCATAAGCTGGTTTATTAGCCTTACCTCTATACAGTGTACAAACAATGTAGACATCCGACACTTCATAAGATGGGTTATTAGTCTTACCTCTATACAGTGTACAAACAATGTACAGACATCCAACACTTCATAAGCTGGGTTATTAGTCTCACCTCTATACAGTGTACAAACAATGTACAGACATCCAACTCTTCATAAGCTGGGTTATTAGTCTCACCTCTATACAGTGTACAAACAATGTACAGACATCCAACACTTCATAAGCTGGTTTATTAGCCTTACCTCTATACAGTGTACAAACAATGTACAGACATCCGACACTTCATAAGATGGGTTATTAGTCTTACCTCTATACAATGTACAAACAATGTACAGACATTTAACACTTCATAAGCTGGGTTATTAGTCTTACCTCTATACAGTGTACAAACAATGTACAGATATCCAACTCTTCATAAGCTGGGTTATTAGTCTCACCTCTATACAGTGTACAAACAATGTACAGACATCCGACACTTCATAAGATGGGTTATTAGTCTTACCTCTATACAATGTACAAACAATGTACAGACATCCAACTCTTCATAAGCTGGGTTATTAGTCTTACCTCTATACAGTGTACAAACAATGTACAGACATCCAACACTTCATAAGCTGGGTTATTAGCCTTACCTCTATACAGTGTACAAACAATGTACAGACATCCAACACTTCATAAGCTGGGTTATTAGTCTTACCTCTATACAGTGTACAAATAATGTACAGACATCCAACACTTCATAAGCTGGGTTATTAGCCTTACCTCTATACAGTGTACAAACAATGTACAGACATCCAACACTTCATAAGCTGGGTTATTAGTCTTACCTCAATACAGTGTACAAACAAAGTACAGACATCCAACACTTCATAAGCTGGGTTATTAGCCTTACCTCTATACAGTGTACAAACAATGTACAGACATCCAACACTTCATAAGCTGGGTTATTAGTCTTACCTCTATACAGTGTACAAACAATGTACAGACATCCAACACTTCATAAGCTGGGTTATTAGTCTTACCTCTATACAGTGTACAAACAATGTACAGACATCCAACACTTCATAAGCTGGGTTATTAGTCTTACCTCTATACAGTGTACAAACAATGTACAGACATCCAACACTTCATAAGCTGGGTCATTAGTCTTACCTCTATACAGTGTACAAACAATGTACAGACATCCAACACTTCATAAGCTGGGTTATTGATGAGAATCAGCTGAGCCTGCTCCAAGTATTGATCCATATAAGCGTGGACTTCATCAACACTGAAATAACACGTAAAAAAAGTCAGTAGAAATTGAAGCTATCGCACTGATCTGATTGATTGCTTGGTTAACCCTAGTATACATGGGTTCTAATATTACTGCCCTATAATTTAGTAACTTTGACATATAACTGGGGTAAACATTAATTTATAAGTCTTTGGCCATGCTTTAATGGCCATTCTCTAAGACTCCATTTCATTGATAAGTTCACTCGCTTACCCTACTGAACGAAAATAGGCACCATACATACATATCTGCCCAATTAGTGATCCCCTGCAGTAACACCAATTAAAGTATCGGGCACCTTTTTTCTACTGGTTTGGACTGCGAAATCAACATATTAATAGCTGGTACCTTGATTGTAGCAATAACTGAAGTAGCACTGATCTAATCACTGGTGTCCTATCAATGCAATCTCCTTGGAATGCCGTCAGTTGCTTGGTCTGCAAACTTCTCTCTGCGTCAGCCTCTTCCTCGGTCTCAACCTTTCTCGTCACATAGGAAAGCAGTTTGGTAATGACTTTAGAGCTTGGTGCTGTGCCATCGGCAAAGCAAAGCTGAGACACGACGTCCATGAAGAAAGCGTTGCATCGCTGACGGAAAGCATGGAAGCGTTCTAGAGCAGCCCTAAAATATCAAATAAGTATTGGTTGTATCATTTTTGAACCACACAAGAAAACAACAGCATCAATCAAAAGCACAAAATGGATCCAACCAGCAGTTATTATTTTAATATACATATGTGGATAACATTGTTTATAATGCAGGCAAGCGCACAACAGCCCAAACTTGTTCTGTTCGGTCACAACTGGTTTAAAGTCTGCCTCAATATATTTCCTACATGTAGGCTAATTGCGTTGGTTAGAGACATCGAATAGCTGACTTATACAATTTATATAGCAAACACACAGCCCAAACTGACTTGTTCTGTTTGGTCACAACTGGTTTAAAGTCTGCCTCAATATATTTCATACATGTACGCTATTTGCGTTGGTTAGAGACATCGAATAGCTGACTTATACAATTTATATAGCAAATACAGCCCGAACTTACTTGTTCCGTTTGGTCACAACTGGTTTAAAGTCTGCCTCAATATCTTTCCTACATGTAGGACATTTGCGTTGGTTAGAGACATTGATTAGCTGCCTTATACAATTCTTACAGCACACATGGTGACAGGGCAGCTCTACGGGTTCTTCTATTGCCATTTTGCAGATTGGACAATCTTCAAAGCCAAACCTGTTGGAAAGAAAATTTAATAAAATGAAGTCATGGGATTTCTTTAGTAAACAAGTAAAAATTGACAACATCAATCTACAGTTATACGCAGCCAACTAAACATCAAAATTAATCTATAATTCAATCTTACATACAACCATATTTTTTCAAATCTGTAAACTAACCTACCCATTCCCAAATCCGAGCATCATTTCCCTTGGTATCAAAAGTCACCAATTCTTGTGCTAATCATAAACTTATTATAGAGTTTTCCCAAATCGGTGCCCTTATAGCATATGATTATATAGTGTTAAGATTCCCTGCTATTCAAAGATTAACATTTGTGGCTATTACATGAAGGGATGACTGTATCTTGTTTAACACTTTCCATGTAGCAGGCGTTTGCAGACGACATGCCAAAATTTCACAAAATGTTTCAAAAATGTCAACATTATTGAATTTCATCACCATATTTGGAATCACCTTGAGAAATGTATTAAACTAAACACTCCTAGTATTGGTTCAGTAACCCTTGAGATAGACTTTGAAAATCGGAAAAAAGGTTTCTGAAAAATCGATTTTGTGTATTGGGTAAAAATAATAGCTGTGTGGAAAGTGTTAACTTACTTGAAGTGCAATTTGCTGGCACTTTTGTTGCAGAGATTAAGGATTTTCTCCAGATGATTTAGACCGTCTTCATTCTTCATACTTGACACATTACGTAGACCCTGCAGAGTAGTAACTTTGAATTACACATATACCCTGCATATACACCATGTAGCCTTTGAATGGCTACACAATTTAGCAGTCTTATATCTTGATTAATAAATAAACTGCCAAACTGATTGATAACCAAGTACAAGTATAAAATCAATAGTGGGATAAGCTTCACCCTAACCCAACCTTCCAACAAATGTTAGCCCAATTGGAGCAGTTTAAAGATTTGACAACCTTTGACCGACATTGGATTGGTCAATGCATTTCTTTTCCTTTTCATTTATTCTTTTGGTATTTTTAGTATGTGTCTTTTTAATGCAATCTTTTAAATTTTCAACAACAAAAAATCAAAAAAATCAGAGTTTTACAGGCCCATAGAACAGGCTTTCCCCTATGCTTTTTGAATAGAAAATACATGCTCTCTTTTCACATTTCAAAAATCCAATTGTCCTTATCATAGTAACCTTCACACAATTAATTTGGTACACAAAAGAAGACGGAACACTAAACCGACCTGTTTAATGACTTTACCCTCAATTTATTTCTTCCAATCTCAACCAAGGTATCATATGTAAGATGTAAGAGCTATTTGTTTTGTCTTATATCAACATAAATGTTCTCTTACCTTCCATAACAACAGTCCTTGATTAACAATCTGCTTCTCCACTTCTTCATTAGGTGGACACACATTCTCTACAAATAGACGTTGCACAGAAATCTTGTCCCACATTTGCCTTTAAGATAACAGAAATAAGGCGTAATTAATGGGCAAGTTTTATAACAAGTCAAAAGGGAAGTTTACAGAATTACACCTCTTCGTAATGCTGATTTTCACTGTGTAACTTACAAATCAAATTTTCAGGCATAAGAATGCATATACATGAAAAATTCTTAAAAAGTGTATTCCTCATGTAACAAGTGCATACAATTGTGTTAACACTTTCCATGTGGCAGGCGTCTGCAGACGACATTGCAAAATTTCATCAAAAAAACGCATATTTCTCGCCAAATTTAGAACTTACCAAACTATAGCAGCCAACAGCATAAGGGGGAGAAGCATTCTTAAGTCTATGACATACTACCCAATCGCTCGGAACGATTTGCTGCTGACGCCCCTTATTTGGTAAATAGCACTCTTTATAAGGAGCGTAAGCGGTAAATCGTGTCACGAGATTATGGAGTATGTCATGAGCTTCAGCCTGCAAGAGAAGCTGCTAAAGACTACAGAGCTCAACGAAAGGAGACTAACAACTTCAACATGCCAGAGACTAAACACAGATGTGACTTTTGCAACAGAGACTGTCATTCCCATTTGGTCTCTTCAGTCGTAAATGTTGCTGCTTCAAAGAAGCAGAAAGCTATGGCAATCATCATGTTTTATCTGTGGTCAAATTTGTATGACAATCTCTTATCTACACTTACTTTGTATGTTCAACGATCTTGTGCGTTGCCTCCCCATATTGCTCCGCATCATCATGACATATAGCCTCCAGCACAGTCTCTACGACTGGTCTAGCCACCTGAACTTTTCTTAACCATTCATGCTGCGATTGCAGCTCTCTGCATTCAGGGTTGCTCGGTATTAAAGAGTCTATGGTGACATGGATAGCTTTGGCATCAAGAGTCTACAAAAAGAATAACATTCGTAAAGCAAAATTTGAGAAAAGCATAATGGGGGATAATTGAGAAAGACCTGACCAAGGAAGTGTTAAATTAAAAATTATATTTTGTCCCATGGCCGCTATAGGTGTAATCAGTTCCAAATTGGTGATTTTCAAAGTAGTCCGAGCGTACGCTCGCTATTTTGGCATACGTACATGTCACACATATTATAAATGTGCACCATGTTGCGCCGAGCCAGCTTTTTGCCCACACTCATCTGTATTAATTCGCTGTTGTAAGCATGGGGTCGCCAATTTGGAACTGATTGAATTCGGAGTTCCCACATGTAGAAGAACCTTCAATGCTTTAGCTATACCTTCAATCAGAATCCCACTGTGTGCTTACCATCTCTCCATCTGTATTGGCAAGTCTTGAGATATTACTTGGATCCACAAGGTCTGGGTAAACTTCTACTAGTCGGGCAAAGTGAGATAGGCGTGCCTGGGTTTGTGTGTAAGCCATATGCAGCGATACAAGACCCAAGATAATATCAGGCTTTTGACCGGACTGACGCATCAGAACTTCGCTGGTTGTTTGCAACGCTTGGCATATACACTGCAACATAATAACACATTGATTATATGGTGGTTAACACTTTTCACACGGCTATTGGTTTTACCATATGCAAATCAGATTTTTCAGACACCTTTCCCAACTTTCAAATGCTATCTCAAGAATTACTGAACCGATACAAAGCATGTTTGTACTTATTGTAATGTATTTCTCATGGGGATTCTAAATATGGTGATGAAATTCAATAATATTGACATTTTTGAAATATCTTGTGACATTTTGTAATGTCATCTGCAGACGCCTGCCGCATGGAAAGAGTTAAAGGGGATGATTGGAATTTGTTTTTTTGTTTTTTTATGTCGTCTTCTATAATTTTTTATGAAATATAGCCATAGTAGTAATAGATAAGGCACAAAAAACTTTGGTAAATATTCAATGTTTTGACATTTTAAAATGTAATTCTTAAAATTTCATAAAAAACTGTTACATTTAAAAGAATCTCAAATTCCAAAAAACATGGATCGGTTGGGCTCATAGAGCAAGTGCTATTATTTGGCTATGGTCCAACCAACCTCTAATTCTGCGTCAGACTTTGCTGTGTACACCATACACACAAAATCCATCATGTAGGCTTCCAGAAACTGTTGACTGGCTTCAACCGGTACAATCTGGTTTAGCAGGCGTGCCCATGGAGACTCCACAACTTGACTGTAGAACACTTCATGGACGGTTGATTCCTGAGTGTTAGCTGTATGTCAAAATTAAATAATGTGAATATTACTTATTATCATACCTGAATGTGACACAAACATCAAAGATGTCGCTAAGGCGATGAAAAAACCCTAACCCTGTACGGGAAACAAACCTTTCAGGTAGGGTCAATCGTTTGGGTGGGGTTTTTTTAGGGGGGTTGTGATGCAGCTTCCCCAAACTGGCACCAAGAAACCGAAACAAGCTAGTTAATCAACAGAACACCACTGTCGGGACATTTTGGTGACTTTTCAGAGCCATTTTCAAAAGTATCAACAAAAATATCAACAAAAATGGGTCATTCAGTGGGTTTTGCTAAACGCTGTCAATTGGTTAAAGAAACAATTGTAATGTGACGTGATCAAGCGAAATGAGTCGCATGTCTACAGTTTTCCATTTTGATATTTGTCCATCATTTAAAACCGGGTGAAAAATGGTCCAAACCCCATTAAAATTGAAATTCTAGTCTTTAAGTTACAAACAATTTACCAGCTGAGAAAACAATGTAAAAGATAAGAATTTGTCACTTCTTTTTACCTATAACTCAAAATAAATATTCCCCACATACGACTCATTCCGCTTGATCGTGTCACGTATGTAAACTAAAAACAACAGTTAACGATTTTCTTTCTTTGCAGCTACCTTTCAGTTCCCTTGCCGTTGTATGCGCAGTCTCCAGGTGGTTCCGCAGCAACCAGGAGAAAGACAGTCTAGCCGGGAAATGCCTCTCACCACTTCCCAAGACCTTCACCAATGCCTTCTCTCTTAACACAAGTTCCTTTGGTGATAGGAAATCTTCATAGTGTATGGGTGACAGGGCTGAATTACTAAATATGGCAAGCCATAGCTGGTGTTGCCAGTGGCCTGCAGGATAGGTTTGTAGTAAGCTTAGATTGTCATTGTAGTCACAGAATGCTAGGACTTCTGCTAGAAGCGGTGTCACTATGGAAACCAAGTGTTGCCAGATGGATCGCCTGTATTTGATATGATAAATTCAAATTTGTGATACATGAAGATCATTCATACACATTCTTTTGCTGTACATGTTGACATGTTTCTATTTGTTTGAAATTTGAATATTAAATAAGAGTAAATTTTGATTAGTAATGTCATGAATTAATTTGGTCAATACATGAGTATGGTTTTGTTTCTCAATGCACTTGCACACAGTGTTGAAACGCTTTATAGTTTAATGATAATCAGTTCCAAATTGGCAAAAATTGTGAGAATTGTATCTGTCCGACGCAAAAGAAATTCCTGTCGCTGCGCATATATATTGGTGAAAGTGTGCGATTGGGCATCATAAGCAGGTATCAGTGAGCGGTGGTCAAGTAGGTATTCCATTTGGGCCCACGGATAAATGTTAGCTTCACAATTTTTGCCAATTTGGAACTGATTGAACTATAGTTAAGATTAGATGACACAAATATAAATGCCAAGCTAGTGGTTTCAATAGGAAGAGTTATTCTACCTAAATGTGCCGCTCTCCTGTACTTTTGCTACAGCAATGGCCTCATTGTTTAGCCACGATTCTTTAGTGCCTCGTCTAGCTTCCCATTCTCCAGTCAATGCTGTCACACGCTTCTTGATCACAGAGAGGAAGTTCAGCTGTGAGCCTGAATATTAGGAAAAAAGTGTTTGTTTGAACGATTAAGTATTCTTAAACAGCCAAGAGAGTTTGATCATTGGATCTCATAGAAATCGGTGACAGTGTTTAAAAACAAATAGAGGTTCGAAAAGAGTTATAACTAATACGTATAACTAACTAATAACTAATACGTTAACAGATTTTATGTGCCAAATTTGGTCTAAATTTGTCTATGGATGCCTTCTAAGGTCCTCTCAAAGTAGTCATATCTGATTAACATAAATGATTGTGTGTGAAAACTATTAATTGTGGCCAATTGATTATTAAACAGGGCAGTATTGTCATCGGTGGGTGCTATGTTCATGCCTTTGAATCATTTACAGAAGTTTTTAGTCAAGTAGCATACTGAGATGAGATAAGGTTTTCCGTGGAAAATATGGCAGTTGTTATCTTTTAAGCTAGGTCCTAGAATTTTTGCCCAATATTTCTCAATACCCACGGCTATAATACCAATGAGTAAGTTTGTGAAAATATCCGTTAAAATGGGTTGTGGTTGTCATAATGGTTGTGGGTTATTTGATACAAACAGGTAAAGACAGGGGGAAAGGGTATAAATCTAACAGATAGAATGTATGTTAAACATTACTTGAATATATATACTTAAATAGATACGGGTATTCTTCAAAGAAATACCCTGGTCATGAATATTGATTGAGCTGTAAATAAATATCTTAATTTGTATGTGATGTGGCTGACGATTTGCATCAAATAAAACAGTATGTAATGTGATAGACAATATCAATCCTTGAGTTCTCTGGGTAACTAGAATGATTCAATTATTTATCTTTTCCCAGAGTATCAATCCTTTAAAAATGGATTCATTATGTCTACCTTGATCTGCACCATGCTGCATGTAGTGCTGTAATAACGTGATACGTTCTGTGGTGCGTTGATGACGCTCATCACAGTCTCCAATCCTAGAAGCTGCTGCGTGTAGACTTTCCTGGAGCAGTTTTGTCCCATCAATTGGTGGCAAGGTGGAAACTGTCAAGTGGAATAATATGGAACCATATTTCATTGTGCTAACCACATCTTCACAGCACTTTGACAAAGTCTTAACAGGGGCACATAACACACCGTAAACAGTATTAACTTCCTGGGAAGCAAGCATGCACATGAATTAGTAGATTTTGGAAGGAGCGCAATCGCATTCAAAGCACATCTATCATAACCCCCAATAACAGTAGCTATAGGGAGAGCGGGGCTAGTCCGCCCTCTAATTTTCAGACTTGCCTAGCGGACTCATTTTACAAGTTAGAAAGCTATCCTACTTCCAAATGAAAGCTACGTTTCTTAGCTACATACCCCCATAGTTTCAGCACTCTAGAACTTTTAGTAAGTGCAGGAGTAAGGAAAATAACCAACAGGGCGGACTTACCCCACACTTCGCCCTCATGATGAGCAAGCTCGTCCGGCTTCATAGGCAAGTTAAATATTGCAGAAACTATCAGTTATTCCATGTAAAGATTGATTAAAAGTCAACTAGACACAACTATGACAAATTAGGCCATGTGGCCCCAACATTCGATATGGACACATCATGACGTGTCCATTTAGTTTGTTGGGGCAAGTCCGCCCCCTTCTTAGCGTATAATTGGGCATGGGCGGACTCGCCCCGGCGAAAATGGGCGAACTCGCCCCAGGGCTCTTTTTTTTGTAAATCTCATGGTATACCTACTAAACACGGACTGGGAAGTTTTTAACTGCATAATATGTTAGACAAAGCCCTTACCTTTTGAATGACTTTAAAAGTTAGTACCACCGCTGTGATGTCTCTAGATTAATGCAACATTTTTAATGACAAATAATTCAACTTTAATAATTCAAAAACAACTATTCAAGATAAATCCTTATGGGAGATGTATCCGGGTCTGAAATTTTAATAGTTACTTTGCTATGACCGGTGCAACCAAATTACACCAGTCTGATACTTTTCCAACAGTCACGTGATGATAAACACATGGTGGGTGGACTCGCCCTAGCCTTGCTCTCCCCTAAATACACAATAGAAAATAAGTCTTGAAAGTCAATGTTTTGGTACAATAAAATATATTTACAAATGGTGTTTGGTACCAATTATTCTAGGAAAAACTTGTGCTTCTATATCAGTAGAATTGGTGTAATATAGAATAATATGAACCTTTGTTGATTTGCAAGACTTCTTCTCTGCTCCTAGTTGTATCACAAGGCGTCACCTCTACAGCCCGTAGTCTCGGTACTGCTGTGTCCATGTCTTCTTCTGTGAATTAAAAACAATGTTATCAGTTGTAAGCATATCATGTCAAAGTTTCCTTGTACCTACGATATCACATTCTGGGCTTGATTATTTGTTAAATGAACATCTACTGCCAATCAGGTAACCAGAAGAAGATGGAAAAAGAGAAGAAAATGTTATGGCCTATATAATAACAGAATAGGTATAGACACCATGTTGAACATACTATTGATTTAGATAACATATTTATATTCATGGGTATTCTGCTTTCCCTCATACCTTTTACTTCGTCTAATTCTCCTATTTCTATGTCCTCTAGATCAATTTCTCCATCCTCCTCTCCACTAAGCTCATCCTCCTCATCGTCCCCGGCAACCGTCTCCATCGTCTGTTCATTTTCCTCAATCCCACCAACATCTTTAGACTCCGTTTCCATCTCGGTTACCTCTTCAATAACCCTATCTATTTGTATACCAGCTGCGCGCAAGTCTTGTTGCAGGAGACTATGCACCCCCTGTCCTCTCAAGTGGCTTATTTCTGGACGGTTGGCTTGGGGAGGTCGGAGGTCGTCGATGTGCATGGAGTGACAGCTCCCACCTAGAGTCAAAAGTGATGATAAATTGCTGCTTTTAATTGAATAATAAATATGATTGTAGAGGTTTACACTTTTAAATAAACTTCTCAACAAAACTTTAGATTTTCCCCCTCAAATTGCCAATATTTTGGATGCCTCATGATATACTGTGTTGCTTATTAATGGAAAGCTGACATGTTCATCTTTCCAACAATACCAAATTTGTAGCAATCACTTATTTTAGTGCTCAGCCACTTGCTTGAGTTGTTGGTGGGTTTCAATTTAAATGAAGTGTTACATTGACTACAGTGTGTAGAGAGAATCATGCTCTGTGACTTTTGAGGACACAAATTTATGTGACCTGGTACGACAAAATGAACGTAAAGTTGCTGGGGTGGATTTTGAGATATGGCCTGAAATAGTTGATTTGACAAGGGGAGGTCTAAATTAGATTTTTTTTTTCTTCGGAAAGATAAACTATTTATGTATCACATTCCGAAGTATTAAGAACATATTTTGGGTCTAAATGTTTTTAAGTAATTTTAGAGAGGGCATTTCATTTTTACATCTCAAGAAATGAACGCAAAGAGAAAAAAATGTCTCGAAATGTCTTGAAATAACCTTGTTTACATCGTCATTTCCACTGGTTTAAAATAGTATTCCCTACGGCAAATTTTGTGTAGTCATAAAGATCAGGGCTTTCCGAAGCTATTAATAATTAATAATAATAGTAGTTTAAACCCTGTAAATTCCCAAATGAACCAATGACAGACCGTTTAATAAGAGGTCTTTTGCATAAACAATCTTTCAAATAAGTTTTGACAGAATATTTTGGAGAGCAATATTTTGACTACAATTCATGCCACCACGTAGCTCGTGCACTCATACTTTCTAGACTTGATTACGGAAATTCGCTACTTTTTGGTTCAAATGAATCTGATCTAAACAAATTACAATCATTACAAAACTGGGCAGTGCGCCTTGTCTGTGGAGGCAGAAAAAGAGACTCGGCATCTCCGTTGCTCAAAGAACTTCATTGGCTCCCGTTGCGACAGCGTATTATCTACAAACTGTGTGTTCATATATATAAATGTATTAATGATACTGGACCTATCTATCTGAATCAGTGCATTGCTCATTATGAACCTGGTCGACCTGGTCTTCGATCTGGGTCTGATCGATCTCTCCTAGTTGTTCAACGTACAAAAAACTCTGCCGCAGATAAATCTTTCACTGTTGCTGGTCCTAAACTATGGAATGATCTACCCAACAACATCAGATTCTGTGAATCCTTACAAGTTTTCAAAAAACAACTGAAGACTCATCTGTTTCCTACTTAATTGTTCTTTCTGTATATATGTAGTACTAGTTTTTATTGGTACATTTTGATTTGTTTGTGGATTGTACCTTTTTGTTTTGTTTGTTTGCTGCCAGCGCCGTGATCTAAATGAAATAGCGCTTTATAAAATCTCATATGTATGTATGTAGAGCCAGGTCATGAAAAGCTTCACTGACTTTGAAGGCCTTTTTCTCCAATTCAATAAATCAGCGGTGATTAACTTTAATTTATCATTATTTCACTTTGGAACGGACTATTATGACAACTTTAGTGTCATTTTAAACCTGAGGACATCTTCTTTCTGAAAATGTGAAAAAATCATTATTTCTTTTGCTACCTTACTCTCATTTGGTGGTGCCAGGTCACATAATGTGATTTGGTACATTCAGATTGAGAACGTCCCATATTCTCAACCAAGTGGCTGAAAGAAGTAACAAATGTGCTATCATAGGAAAAATAAACACATCAGCTTTCCATTGATATGCAACACATTACGAACATATCACAAAATATACAAGATTGAAAAGAAAATCAAGAAATATTTGAAGGGGTTAATATTAAACCAAAAAGTTTAGGTATAGCGCTTACAGCTACTTAAATCCCAGCTAAAATAGCCTGCTTTATTTAGTTATCATAAGCAGCATATCCTGGGCTGAGCCTGATCTTTTGCTTACCTTGAAATCCTGTGAAGCCTTTACCCATTCTTGGCAACTGGATAACAAACACGACGTGGGCCGGTTTGAGCTGGTTTATACCAGCTTGTGCTGCCACTAACTTGGCTTGTGCTCTCTCATCTTGTATGCAGTAGGAAGCGCATGCAATGAGCTGGTTATTCTGGTGGCCATCCTCACACTGCACTAGAAGTAGACCTTCATCTTTCTGACGTCCATTAAAGAATTCCCTGCAAATGGTGTGATTTTATCAATATAATTTATTCAAAAAGGTTAGTTGGACCCTAAACTTTGCATGACTGAAGAGTATAGTCCTGAAATCACCAATCACGATCTTCTGGTGGCTAAAACATCTAGAAACACTGTTTCTAAGCAACCAGAAAGTAGCGCTATCAACACAGAATCATCACTTCATCATCAGTGTTGATAAAGAGAACAGCTTGTTCTTAAAACGCCCACTAATATAAGGTATTTAACCATTTCCATGTGGCTATTGGTTTTACCATACAAAACAGATTTGTCAAAAATCAGTCTCAACTTTCAAGGTTTATCTCAAGAATAACTGAACCAATATTGGGTATGTTTGTACTTATTTTAATGCATTTCTCATGGTAATTCCAAATATGCTAATGAAATTCAATAATCTTGACACATTTGAATCATTTTGGAATGTCGCCGAGTGGAAAGTGTTAAACCTGGACTAGATATGATAATCTTATTTCATAGTTTAATCTAACAGTCCTGGTGAACATCTTCAATGCATACCTTATTTCTGCTGAGAACTGCTGCTCTGTCTGGAATTTCTGTAAGAATAGACCCTGTACGCAATGTGCTGGTAAACCTAGCTGACGTGCTAGGTTGAGTCTATCTTCTTTCACAAGCAACCTGGAATGTGTGGTCACCTGGTTAGGGTAAAGAGGCATGAAAAATAGCAAAGAAATATGAGAAAAATATGTGCATAGTGTGCTTGCGACCGTGGCCGTGACAAAGAAATCAGAAACATCATCGCAGATGTGTCAAAGACAGCTTTAAGGGTGACATACTGACTCTGGCTGGCAAGAAATAGCAAGATCTGCGCTAGATGGGAGTAAGTGCAAAGACCAGACATGTCGACAGCATTGCAGTCTGAGAGGTTCCTAGATCAGGGGTTCTCAACATTACTTAATGGAGCGCCACAATTATGAGATAAAATGTATGATGAAGCACCAAATGCACCCATTTTCCTATGTATTTCTTTATATTTTTAAGGAGTCAAAGCACCAACCACCATTGCTCCAAACACCACATTTGGCACATGTGCCACCAGTTGAGAAGCCCTGTCCTAGATAGAACATATCACTTGGGGCTGCTGCAGAAGCATGAAGACTGGACAGACAGTAAAGAGACAATATCTTGGGCTTGGTATAAAACCTTTCTGTACATATCCAATCAAGGTGTTTCATTGCAGCTATACATGGTTATTGCTCATACAGAACATATATCTATGGTGATCTTTAGCCTCTGATACATACTAACATAGTACCTTAAAGTTGTCCAAGTCTCAAGATGCGTAATCATAAATAATCATGATTTTCCTCGGTACCGGCAAAGCACCTATTACTTGATAAGCCTGTAGCCTTTACCTCAGAAAAATAACTGCACTATTTCACCTCATACCATGTTGTATTTGTACAATATTCTACAACAAAAGCCCTAACCCTACCAAATACCACAACACGACCCAGCCTGTTTCTATAACCCTGCGTGGAAGTTTTTTGATGAAATAATGGACCCCTATATACTTAGCGGCAAGTAGCCTTGACACTCATGAAAAAAGGAGGCAGTGTTAGGGTGTAACATTCATATATATATAATAAAAATAACTCATATCCAAACATACCTGATATACTATTTCCTTGAGATGTCCATCACCCCCTGGTCCTGAACCCTTGATCTTCTGTCGTAGATAGTCAGCCAAGCTGCTGTGTTGTTGTACATCCATGTATTCCTCGTAGAGCGCCTCTGATTCCTGTCTTAGTTTGGAATCACTGAGACGGCAAACTGCTTCTGGAGTGGCACATTGCAGCAATAGGCCTTTCACACGATTGGAAACCTACAATTGGGAGAAATAATAATGGGAATTTAAAAAAAATTAGGATCTGTATGTATCTTTGTACCAAGTCACCAATAAAGGTCTTTTAAAAAGGTCTTTTGAAAATAAGATCAGTAACACACACCTTTGTCTGTTTTGCTTCATGACATGATAATGTCACATTAATGCTGTGACATGGCTTGAAATAGCTAGTCATATAATACTAATATTTTGTTTTGCTACTCAAGACATGATGTCACATTTATTCAGACCATTTGCTGTGACGTGGCTTGAAATATATGGTCACATAATAGTCTATTTTGCTTTAAAACATAATAATGTCACATTTATGCAGACCTTTTTGCCGTGACATGGCTTGAAACACCTGGTCACTTATAGTCTGTTTTCTATCTCATGACATAATAATGTCACATTTAAGTAGACCTATTTGCTGTGACATGGCTTGAAATACCTGGTCATATATAATTGTCTGTTTATCTACCTCAGGACATAATAATGTCACATTAAAGTAGACCAATTTGCCATGACATGGCTTAAATACCTGGTCATATAATTGTCTGTTTTTCTACCTCAGGACATAATAATGTCACATTTAAGTAGACCTATTTGCCGTGACATGGCTTGAAATACCTGGTCATATAATTGTCTGTTTTTCTACATCAGGACATAATAATGTCACATTTAAGTAGACCTATTTGCCGTGACATGGCTTGAAATGCCTGGTCATATAATTGTCTGTTTATCTACCTCAGGACATAATAATGTCACATTTAAGTAGACCTATTTGCCGTCACATGGCTTGAAATACCTGGTCATATAATTGTCTGTTATTCTACCTCAGGCATAATAATGTCACATTTAAGTAGACCTATTTGCCGTGACACGGCTTGAAATACCTGGTCATATAATTGTCTGTTATTCTACCTCAGGCATAATAATGTCACATTTAAGTAGACCTATTTGCCGTGACATGGCTTGAAATACCTGGTCATATAATTGTCTGTTATTCTACCTCAGGCATAATAATGTCACATTTAAGTAGACCTATTTGCCGTGACATGGCTTGAAATATCTGGTCATATAATTGTCTGTTATTCTACCTCAGGCATAATAATGTCACATTTAAGTAGACCTATTTGCCGTGACATGGCTTGAAATACCTGGTCATATAATTGTCTGTTATTCTACCTCAGGTATAATAATGTCACATTTAAGTAGACCTATTTGCCGTGACATGGCTTGAAACATCTGGTCATATAATTGTCTGTTATTCTACCTCAGGCATAATAATGTCACATTTAAGTAGACCTATTTGCCGTGATATGGCTTGAAATGCCTGGTCATATAATAGTCTGCTATTCTACTTTCGGAATTTGGGTAATGTCTCTTGTTAGTTGAGACATTGGGATTTTCAGATGACAACACCGTAAATCAAAAATGCCTTTTTGGAAAATGGAAACAATTCACAAACTTGGTATATCTTCTTTTCTATTGCTATTTTGTAGCAAATCAATGCCGGTCACCGTAGTTAAGTGAGCCACCTAAGGTAATGTCCTCCACATGGGGGTGTATGGATGGAGTAGCCCAATACAATGGAATAGCCCAATGTGACATCACTATCTGAAGAAAGTGATATTGACTTTTTATTAAATTAACGAGTCTTACCACATCTTTCCACCCCTTATGTCCCTCGTGCTGTCCCATTTCAGAGCACACTTGGTAAACGAGGGATGCCAATGTGTCGTCATGGTAACCAACAAAGGCATCCTCAATGGCAAACTTATATCTGAAATATCAAATAAATTAATGAACATTTTTTACTACATAAGCAAAAAAAGAATCCATTCGATCTGATTTATGATATTATATTTATGAAATTATATTGCAATTCTAAATGTGATTTGGTAACAAATACAAGAAAATAAACCTTTTCATTACACCTGTAAACCATCTAATCTGATTTTTGATGTGATACTGTCGCAATCCAGGGTTAAAATACAAACATACACTATTATGGAAGTTGGCTTAAACTGATGGCGAGGGCATACTCAGTGGACATCAGGTTTAAGATGATGATGGGGAAAATAACCCAGTTCTGCAGGCCTGACTGACTCATAGTTTCAATTTGAGATTTATTTCTTATTTCAAAATGTTTGAAAACATCTGTCAAGTCAAGGGCATGGGTTGTTAACCGTTTACAACATACCATTGATGCTATATACAACTTATAGGCTTTTAACAAAAAATGGTAGATGATATTGCTTTTTTGGGTGGGGTAGGGTTGAGTGGGGTGAGACGGGTTGGGGTAGTTTACTGTACTTACTTATTGCCTCTCATTTTGTAGGCTGGTAGATCAATGGTAGCAAAATTCTTGACCCACTCTTCCAATCTTGTGACCACCTCCACCTGGGCAAAACTTAACATTGTAGAAGTAGCCAAGAAATGCTTCTCAAGACGATTGATCAGCGGAGTGGGGAAACGTTCGTACACAACATCCTTGTCAGCTATCACTATTAATCTATAAAGAGCATAATGTGTGATAACTACATAAATAATAAATCAATGATATATCAAGGTTAACTTTCAATATTTATATAATTATCAGAATAAATTTGTCATATAAGTTTGCTCATTCAAACAGGCGTTTTGAGTTCAACTTGATTTTTAATTTTTTTTTCAGCATAATATTCTTTAGTATCTTACTGAATATTTCAAAATCATAGTATGATTTCTGATTAAGAGTAATACAAAGACTTGAGATCAAGAAGTGTATTCCTAAATTTGAGTTTCTTGTGTGCATGGATTTTTTTTAAATTTCACATGCGAAATGAAATGACAAGTGTAGCTGATATTTGACATGCATATTGGAAGTACGTTTGACCAATATCACAGGCTCATGACAGACATTATCAGTACTATGCCCTAAAAGACCTGTAGATACTCAAAACTTGATCATCAGGCTACCCAGAAAAAGAGGTTTGGTTTTAGTGTCTTGATTGGAGATATAGCAACATGACTCTGTGAAACTTAAGTGTCCAAATTCACTAAGTGAAAGTGATGATAAGAATGAATGAATCTTCCCATATGGTGGTCCAGAAATGAAAAAATCATTTCCACAAAAAAAGTTTTTAATCTCAAAAATTGCATTTTTTGCACTTTTTGGTCAATCATTTTCAAAAAACAAAAATGGTTTCTCTGTCTCATTTCATTTCAAAAATTGTATATTTTTATGTACATTACATAAGGTTTATCGCGAATCGAAAAAACAACAACATTGATTATCCTTTTCTGATGCATTGTGGGATCGCAAAAGTGCAAAATCTGCCCCATCCTGGATCCCACAATGCATCAGAAAAGGATAATCAATGGATTTTTCCCGATTGGCGATAAGGCTTATTATTAGTTTATATATTTCATAAAAAAGGGTTGACACCTCCCTTAAGGCTTGATATTTAAATTGACACATTTCTTCCACTTTACTAGTGTGAAATAAATTAAGGAAGTTTTCATTTCTCGACCACCACAAGGGAAATATTGTCAACTTTTGTGTGTTGGGGGGGGGGGGGGGTGTTTATTTATCTATTCCTACCTGAAGTCCTTATGCACTCTACATTTCACCCTGTGTGTTCCCAGACCTAGATCAACATATCGTTGTCCCCCAAACATGACATAGTACTGGTTGAGGGCGTCGTATAGACTCTCGTAAAGGTTCTCCAGATTGAGAAGCACCACTGTGCGTCCAGTTTCCATGCACACTTTGATGCGATTGATGTTGCGGCATACCTGTAAGTGAGAAAAAAAACGACCCAATGTTTTAATGGTAAATTGGTCAACCTTATGAGAAAAGGCACACAAATAATTGCTGTCAAAAAGCTTCCCCACAGGTAAGCTTACTTACAATAAAATAATCTTCAGATTCAAATCTTGTGTTTTGCACAATTTTATTTGCTTCATGTTGAGAAGATTATCTCCAGTAATAAAATGTTGATCTGCATCAGCCGTGATGTCCAGGATAAAAATGACTCAGGTTTATAGTATGTACGAAAGCATGCAGTCGAAGAGACTTGTAAATAAAGACTTTCAAAGTGAGCAACAATCTTCCCTTTTTTCTCCTTTAAAATTAATGTTAGAAGCTCCATTGTAAAACTAATTTTCCCTTTTCAAACATTAATTAGTGGATTCCATTGAAAAACAAATAGTCAAATGAATTAGAAAATCACATCATAGCACAATGATGAGCACAGAAAACGCCTGATAAAATTTGAACCAAAACACAATTTTTCAAGCTGTCAGAAGTGACATTTTGTTGAGTAAAACAGCAATTGTGACATAACAATAAAAACAATGAGACAACTGTCAGCAATAATATTAGTTTCAACCATACAAAATGATCAATGTAGTCAAATATCTAAATTGGTACCTCATTTTTAAACGCTTCTTGTAATAAGTAATAAGACAGCATTTTTATTTTACGTTACAAACCTGTGTATATTCTTGGTCATAAGGGAAACTACTGCCGAATATAATGATAGCGTCTTGCTGACTGAGGAGCTGCTGGCGTAGAATTGGCAAGGCAGCATAATTCTCTGTCAACACCAGTAAATACCGACTCTCTCTGAAATTGTATATAATCATCAATATTGTATGTAAATAAATTTTAAAATTTCCCTAAATTATATATTTATATTTATATTAAAAAACAACTTAGCCAGGTATTAGATGTTGTGCCCAGTAATGCCCAATAACCAATTATAATGCTTCTATAAAATCAAAGAAATGTATTAAAGTCTATTAATAAATATGTGAAATTGAATGTCAGTTATGATTTATTTTAACCACACTGCACTATGTCATAGAATAAAGTTCAACCATTGTCGAAATATAACACATGTAGGAAATGATACATACATGAAGGATGACAGCAGAACCGGTAATTTTTACGCAATAAATAGCAACGCTGTGCCAAATCTTCAAAGGAACAGTGGTTTTGACTCTAGTATGACAATGTGTCTGTGTACAAGTCTACTTACCCATCTCCTGTTGCATGGCCCTGTAGACTCGCTTCCAATAAACCGGCTGGACTACAGTCGGGGTCATCTACCCTGGCCTAAAAATAATCAAATTCAGTTTGTTATAATATCACAATTGTAGTCCTTTACCATAAGTCATGATAACATTACACAACTAAGGAAAACGACAAGACAAACAAGAAGTCAGAACCTACACTGCCAGCAGAATTGCCAACAACAAATTGCCTAGATGCAGATAGAATCCCAAAAGAAACCAACATTTTATCTTAACCATCGCTATGAAATAAACATACTCCAAGTCACGAGAATGGACGAGTGGCTAAACCAAGAAAATGTTAAAATACTTACTATATGACCAATTTACCTGTTGCCAATTACATCAAGAGTAAATGTATCTGACATGACATTTTTAGAGGAAACTTTCAAGCAAAATGTAAAGAATGCGACAGCCTATAGAGAAGGGTCCTTGATTCTTATTAATTTAAATTAAGTCGATAAGAGTTATGGTATCCTTATAATGTACAAATTAACAAAATTAAATTTGCCCACAATGATTGAACCAGTTGGTTTGGGACAGGGTTGACATGATATTCAATAATATCTAATAAACCTTTGTAACTGTTATCTGTAATGAGAATTCACGCAGCACTTAAATCTAAATGCTGATGTTTTAGTTGAAGCAAACAAGTCAAATCACATGTTGAAGTTAAGTTTACCTCTGCATACGCAGTTGCTTGCATATGTTGTTCAAACGCCCTCATTGGATCATCGGCCCCGAGCAGTCCACCAAAGTTACGCTTTACGGAATGCTCAATCTCGAGCTCTGTGGGACCTCTGCCGGATTTACTAGAGAAACTGTACACCATCTTAATCAGACTATTTAGGGGAGACAAAATAACAATCAGAATTTAGCATTCTTCATGTTGAAGTATAAATAATGTACACTTCATCAATACGGGCTAAAATTTAGAAATCAACAACAAAACCATATTCAAGATGCAGGTATTATTCTGATTAAAGGTAGATTATTTTACTTGAAACCATTAATCACTCTTTATTCAATCATTAAAAAAATACATCAAAATTGATGAATAGAATAGACACAAAAACCCAAGACACAGTGTTGACCCTCTATGATGACCAGCACTGGCTGACCAACACATACAGGCTGAGGAGATGAGATAAACATTACAAATATCCAAACCATATAAAATGTTGATATAAGTATAGACCTTCCGGAAAAAGAGTCGTTACTCCTAGTTACATGTCAATAAAGCAATCATCAGACAACGGGATAGTTGTAATAGGTTGAATCGCAACCCCCATGCAATGCGTAAATACACAATCCATGTTGTTACGCTAAAATTTTCACAATCAGCCACGGCTCAGAGATAGAAAGTGCTCAACTGATAAAAAGTCAGGAGCATATGTATCAACATTAAATCATGAATATTGACAAGATTTCATGGTTAGACTATCTTTTGAATAAAGTGTTATTTGATATTAAATAAGTAAGATGGGAACTTTAAGCCATTGTGCACGTAATTCAATTTATTTAATCATTGAAGTATCATTGATGTCCTCCACCATGTGAATTTCATTGGAAATGCTTGGTCTACAAATAAAACTGTATTGCAATGGAAATGTGGCCAATGACTGTACCACGTCACATAGTACATAATATTGCTATGAACACTTAATTAACCCTAACCCTCCTGGAACCTACCAAACCTGACAGTGCTACAATATTGTACTGCGCAGCGGCCCAGTCAATCTCGTACCACGCTCAGCGCGGTGTTCAACTTGTGAACAAAAAGTTTTTTGAACTTCACCCCTGTAGCTCAGTCGGTAGAGCATCATACTTGCACGTATGCAACCCAGGTTCGATCCGCAGCACATGCGGAGACTGATTTCCCCCTCAAATTTGACCAGTTTTTCTGATAGTTTAATTCACAAAAACATGCCCGGGGAGTTAGGTTTAATATGAAACTCTCCTTGCACATGTTTTTCAATATACCTGTAATAGTCCCTGAGACCAAAGAATTCTCTCTTCTGTTTCTTGTACAGTGACAGATACGCCTTGGCTAGTGATGGTATCAAAGGCTCTATCAGCTCCAACACATCGTTGTCAGTAGCACAAATCCCTCTGAAATATTCAAAAGAAAGAGAAAAAAAAATCAACATTTTATTTACTGCAGGCATTGAGAGCACCCAGTTTTAAATGTCTGCTATTTCAAAAGCTCTCTCTCTATATTAAAAATTGTTTTGATCCAATGAGTTTAAACATGTCTTTCTAACCAAATCTAGATACACTGCAAAGTTTTTTGTTTTGTCTACATTTTAGACAGAGCTTGCTCATAACAATTACATATTGTTCCTGTTACATGTCTAAACAGAGTAACTCCCGAATCACCATCTACCGAACCTATGTATGTACACTTTTGCTGAAATTACTCTTTTCTTTCAAAATAAAACTCATATATATCACTCCCCATGCACCCCTCTCCTTTGTGTTCCAATCCAATCACTTGTCCTCCCTTCTATCCAATAGGTACTAACCTTGCCGTCTCCACAAGTTCTTTTTCATCTGGCTCTTCTCTCGACACAAGGATTCCTCTGTTCATCTTGGCAGGATCCAAGGCCCAGTTAGACAATCCTACGAATCCCACCTTCTTATGTTTGGCTGGGTTGTCTTCATCCTCTTCTGAGCCTGTCTCTAGCAATGGGTGTAGAGTCTGAAATTGAAAACATGAGATAGATTTAGAATAAAAAGCCCAGTTGCATAATTATACATAGGAAATATTACTTTGTTTGGCTGCATTATCAAAATTGCCCTCTGATCCTGTCTCTATCAATGGGGGCAACATCTGAATTATGATACATTCTTAAATGCTTGAAATGCTTGTTGTTATAGTTGTATTCCTTCTTACGTCACGATACCACACAGGGCGATCTCACACCAAGAAGCTGTCTGGTTGCCACGTAGTAGTTCTCATGTGACCAGTGTACATTAAGCGACAATGCAACACACTTTGATTCATAACAATGCAGCGCAGTAATACACACTTAGATTCCCTACACTATTTACTGAGGAGATATGTTCTTTCGTAAATGTATAAATAAGTGAATGATTGTGTAATGCAAATGCATCATGAGCATCTCACTCATGAGGCAGATAATGGATCTTTACCAATCTCATTTATAGTGGAGCGGATATGTGAAAAAGATGTTCACTTCTGGCAGGAAGCATACAAATTGGCATAGGGGTGTTTTGATGCACTGATTTCAAAAAGCCAGGAATATTTGTATTTATTATGTTATTATTACCTTCAAAGGCATCCTTGGAGAATCCTCTGCCAGACCTACTTCATCAAGTACCACTACTGACACAAACCTATCAAGATCTTTGCCTTCCTGGAAGCGACTGCATTGACGGAAGGTACCCACAATGCCATCTGGTGTTGATAAGGGACTGCATTGGAAGGAAATCATGTGTACCTAAGAAGATAATGGAAAGAAACGATCACACATGTGTTAACTTTCAAGGGACCTTAACGTGAAAGAGACAGAATGTAATAGTTATCTTGTTCTTGACGGTTTTGAATTAAATCAGAATTTATTGCTAAAATATACAATATTCCCAACTATCCTATTTGACATAGTGGTATCAACCAGTATGTTCCGCTGTACAACACGTGGCATCGGTAACATATTCTTCGTTTAAATTGTATAGGGAAACTAATTCAATTCCATAATTTTCAATTACTTGTTGTGTGATACTACAGATTTTAAAATGCTGTCAACATACAACATACCTGTTTGAGGTTTTTGAATAGCTCGCTGGGTGCGGCATCACCTTGCATGGCATCGGCTACAATGGTCTTGGCAAGAGACTTGGAGCTACCAGGTTTTCCAACTAGGAACAGAGGTATACGTAGCTCTATACACACCACCATCATGAATACGTTCTCTTTGAGGGCGCTGTTCCGCGCAATGTTGGGACCGAGCTGTAGAGCAGCTAGAAACACATCCTGACATCTATGAGTAAAAAGAGCATTATGTGGTTAGTCAAAGTATCATTAATTATTATGATGCCACAATGAGTTTCCTTACTGTCTTATATACTATGGACTTTATTTTTGTTGCAGTTGTTATCAAAATCCATAGCCGGTTGTGTGAGGGGAGGGGTGCACGGAGTGTTTGATGTGTGCAGAGCTCCGATCACAGTGGAACGTAATGACTGTATCCAGAGTGCACAAACTTTATCACCCAATTACTTTGTATAAATACATGTGCATCTATACCAAATGGCTAATGATTCTCAGGGCAACTTTACAAAAAAGAAGTCGGTCTAAAGCCTCTTCTTGAAGATATGTACATTAGATACAGTCTCAAAGTCCACTGGTAAAGAATATTCCGCACTCCACAGTGCAAGTACAAAATATGAGAATTGAAAGCATCAATTCAGCCCCAATTTTGGAACTTCCAAGGAGTACCATGTTACAAGATCAAAAATATTGCTTATGTACAGCTGCACCAACTATATGTCACCTATATCCAAATATTGTAGACTCCCCTATAGGGTCTGCCTCTATGTATACATGCATATGGTAACATAACCCAATATACTGAATGTCCCCCACCCTCTGGGCTTTCACTAACCTTGATATAACTCCATGCATCTGTGCAGCTCCACCAGGCAGTGAAAGCGGATCTGTGAATCGTCTCGCAATAGCTTGTCTATAGGCACCTCTGCCTTTCTGTAGACAAGCATGATAACACACACCAAGGGCTAATACAAGGGACATAGTCAGGTCATCAAGCAACTGTGTGATTGAATAAAAAAAAGTAATTGTTAATAATAAAGAGAACAGTAATTGTGATCATCAAAACGATTAAATTATACCTTTTTAAAGATGAGGATTTTAAATAGATAAACTGCTCAAAAAAAGTTTGGAATATTTTTTCTAGCACAAGATTTTCAAATATTGCGGGATAAGTTCATTAAAGTGTTATATATTCATGTAAAGCTGAGGTGTTCATCTTTACAATGATATCCAATTTGAAGCATTTCCTTTTTCCAGTGCTCAGCTACATGCTTGAGAACATAGGGAGGTCAGTATCTGAAAGTGCCAAAATCATTCCAAACTTTTTTTGAGCAGTTTAGATAACCATATGTCTTGATTTGAAACACTTCAAATATTTCAGAAAAAATCTTCAAATTTGAAAAATAAAACAAATAAAAATAAATAAATCTCATACAATTTGAGTCACATGGACCCTTACAGTTGTTTCCCCTTGGCCTTAGAATGAATGGTCACATTCACATACCTCTTCATCATCGTCTTCCTCTTCTTCATTTGGTCTGGCTCTATTATCTCGTCCTCTCTCCTGTAGTCTCTGTTCCTCCATCAATGGTTCAAGCAGATCCATGCGATCATTGAACCACACCATCACCTCCAGACAGCGATCTACATCACGCAAACTCACAAAACTGCATTCATTCTGATGACAAAAAAAGTAGAAAGTAAAGTTACTTCTTTTGCTTATTGTTCTTCTTTCTTGCCAAGTGTCTTACAATTTAATGGTTCAAGTCATAGGTGGCTTGAAAATAGTTGAGTAATGTATAAGAACAAATATTGCATGACTATCGTTTGCAGAAAAATAAAATGTGTCACTCAGTTCAATACAGA
This sequence comes from Ophiura sarsii, assembly GCA_035610835.1. Taxonomy (NCBI): domain Eukaryota; kingdom Metazoa; phylum Echinodermata; class Ophiuroidea; order Amphilepidida; family Ophiuridae; genus Ophiura; species Ophiura sarsii. Next base: position 19,447,711 of record CM069444.1, read on the forward strand.
TTATAACACTTGGCTTTGCCTAGTTTTACCAAAAAGTCAAAATTAGATCTCATGATATATATTTAACTAATATTGATTGGTTCTCCTCAGGGTGATTGTAGGCCAAGTATGCTAGGCAACGAGGAATTGATAATCTCCCTCCATCACCCAATATAACTTAGAACACTAGTCAATATTTGTTATATATATACTAAATACTTAATCTGCCTTTTTATGAATTTTATTATCGGCATAAGGTCAGGATTTTTTGTAAATCGTGAACAAAGAGTACTATTATTTGAACTTAACGCTCTCCACGCGGCAGGCGTCTGCAGACGACAGTTATAAAATTCACAAAATGATTCAAAAATGTCAAAATTATTGAATTTCATTTACCATATTTGGAATCACCATGAGAAATGCATTGGAAAAAAATACAAACATGCATAGTATTGATTCATGTTGGGAAAGATTTCTGAAAAATCTGTTTTGTAAATGGCAAAACTAATAGCCACATGGAAAGTGTTAAGTCTACCCTTTCTTAACGGTTATGAAAGGTTGCAAATAATGGTTAAATTATTCGAGGTCAAATGATGTAGTTTTGACCAATCAGTGAACACGATTATATCACACTCTCAAACATGTGTTCTATAATTTCCAATCCCATGTAACAAAAGTTTGGATGTTTTACCTTTTGTGCTCTCATGAAGTCATGTGACGCAGCCAATATTGTGGTAATAACGGCAGCTTGCTCGTCGTCTGCTATGCGATTGGGTCTCACCTGAAAGGGGGAAATGTTTGTGTAATCATTTGTCATTGTATTTTTTTAAGTACTGTATATTTATTGTGAAAGCTTATTGAGAAATCTTCTTTTATTTTACTTTTAATTTGTGATTTGAAATGTCAATTGATAAAATATTCCTTGGGGAGAAAAAGAACAATGTCCCACTGGCTGTCCATTAGTGTGGGTTGAATAAGTGGAAATCATTTTTCCAAATCCAATCAACATAATTGTTAAGCCTATAGAATATTATAGTGACCTTGCGAAATATGACAGCATATATCCACGTAAGGGTCATATAATCAAGATGAGATTTGACGCTGGTATGTGACCTTTTAGTTGTATTTAATCTTTGTATGATCTCAGATGTCTCATCACATGGGAAGGAGATGCAAAAATCAGGTGTCGGTTGGCTATAGCAAGAACTGCAATGACACAGTTCTCCAAAAGATGGGCTGATATAGGCATAACCAATTCATAACAACCAAGGTACGATTTGTTCAGGAACTAATGTTCCTTCTTTCAACTTACGCCTCTGAATCTTGAACACTAACAACTGCAAACTGCAACAAGATTAATGCTTTTTAATGGTTGGCGAAGGATGCTAAGAATCAACTAGATCATAGCCAATGCAATTCCAACCAACGGGCTATATCCCAGACTAAAGGCAGCATGCTAGGGGGCATAGTGTGTTAGGGTTTACTACTCACATGTCTATGTACAATCTGTCTGATATATTTGGCCTCCACATCTGTACCTAACTGTCCAAAATCCCAGACTAAAGGCAGCATGCTAGGGGGCAGAGCCTGTACACGATACACCAGCTCACGTAGCGGAATGCATCCTTTAATATCAACAATGAAGAAAAATAAAAATAAAATTAAGGATGGTAGGGCATTAGAGTCAGTTTGGTTCAGATTCTTCCACAAAGCACCAAATTTATCCTGAATGTTGCCCATATAGTGCTTTCAATGTCCGAAATAACATAGGGGTTAAGCTTCCCAAGATAGTTTTTTTTTTAAAGGTGTACTTTTGACCACTTTGTGTGTAAGCTCTATGGCTGCACCCCATCTATTTCCTCCTCATGACTTCTTGGACATATTAAGGTTCAAATGTATCCAAAATAATTGGAATTTGTTCTAGTCCGAAGAAAAAACACAGCATTATAGCAATAAAATGATACCTTACTTCATGCAATAGGTTAAGTTGAGTGCTTCTTCTGTTCATAAATTGACGGGTTTATCACTAAAAATGAGTTTTGTGTGTAACAATTCCACCTTATTTGATAAACCAATTCATGACATATGCTTGTGTGAATACTGTATTTGTTACGTTTTGTAGAATAAGTGAAATAGAGTATAGCAAATTTCTCACCTAGTCTTTCCTGAGTGTTCTCTGCAGACACGTGGTATCCCAGACCAGCTGTCATTAAACGCTTAATCATTTCTTCTGAGTGTCTAGGGTTAGATCATAAAATATACATATCGTATCAAACATAACTATTTGTGAAAGCCCAATTGCTTATTACACGGTATACAAATATCTTAACATCAAATTTGGATTACAATTTGGTCTTGAAAGGGCAAAGATTTGATCCAAGATGGGGGAATTTGCAAGCTATTGTAAAAACCTGAAGGAAAGGCCAATGTTCTTTCTATCAGAAAAAGAACCATTTTGTGTCTTTTTCCCTTCAAAATTCACTCTTATGACCTATTCACACTACCCCCCAAATGCAGAAAGTCCGTCAATGTTTTTGATATTGATGTAATTATCATAAATCCCCAGCATAAGACAACATTACATAAAGATGGAAAAAAGGGCCTATGGTTGTGAATTACAGAGTTTTACATATTAGTAAGTTTAATGAAATCTGCATTTGTTGCCGAACTGTTCATGAAGTTTACCTGAAGATATGCATTGTATTGAAAATTCGTAAAAGCCGTTTCGTATTGTTTTTCATCTTTCACATAGTAAACATATTGGAGAAGAGAAGAGACAATAAACGTAAAAATGTGCAAAGCACCAAAAAATGACACACACGAAAATGTCCCCTTTTACAATAGCTTTTCATTCACAAAATACGGCAATTACCTTCTATATGGATTGCAGGCTGCTACAATCTTGAGAGCCCCATCCGCCATGTTAATTGGATGCCCATGTGCTCTCCCATCACACATGACCTCCTTGATTAGACCTATTGCCTCGGTTGTATTGGCTTCATCAAAGAATAGTACTGTGTCAACGTTGTATTTCTTCTTGTTGTGTCTGGCTTTTTCTTGAGCTCGTTTCACTTTCTTCTCAATGTCAGTAGCTGTCGTTCCACCATGGACCTAAGAGATGGCAAATTATGGAATTGTTGAGTGAGGTAAACCTTACCTCACCTAAGAGATTGCAAACTACAGAATTGTTGAGTGGGATAAACCTAACCTCACCTAAGAGATGGCAAATTACCGAATTGTTGGGTGGGGTAAACCTTGTTTCACCATGGACCTAAGAGATGGCAAATTATGGAATTGTTGAGTGGGGTAAACCTTACCTCACCTAAGAGATGGCAAATTACATAATTAGCGAGTGGGGTAAACCTTGTTCCACCATGGACCTAAGAGATGGTAAATTACATAATTAGCGAGTGGGGTAAAACCTTGTTCCACCATGGACTTAAGAGATGGCAAATTACATAATTAGCGAGTGGGGTAAACCTTGTTCCACCATGGACCTAAGAGATGGCAAATTACATAATTAGTGAGTTGGGTAAACCTTGTTCCACCATGGACCTAAGAGATGGCAAATTACAGAATTAGTGAGTGGGGTAAACCTTACCTCTAACTTAATGCACTTATCAATTGCAACACTGGTACTGGGGTCCTAGGACATGGTGACGACCATGTCAGGGCATGTGGCTGGGACATAACAGGGATGTTATATCATGAATGACCCCAGAGACAGTGCAATGGGCACATAAGTGGGGCTACTTACATATATCATACTATAAACAAAGGAATGGTCGGAGTATAGCGTTCCTTCTTGTCTTAAACCAATATAAATGTGTAAATTAGAGCATATATGACATTGAGACATCACTATGTCTTGGTTGTAGGGGCCAGAATAGTAACAGAAGAGGGAAGTAAATTTTTGTCCCAGCAATCAGCTGTTGGGACTGTAACAGGGGAGCGCACATCATGATGCCCCGACCTGCTGGGAATAAAACCAGACTGTTTTGGGAACATCACATTAGTGATGATTTCAGGTTATAGTTATCAAAATTGACCGAACTTTAGTAGCAATATTTTACTTGCTTTAAGTAAGCCCCCCCCCCCAAAAAAAAAAGAAGAAGAAGAAAAAGAAGAAGAAGAAGAAGAAGAAGAAAAACATAAGAGAGGAGCTGTTCACAGCTACACATTTAAATTTGGCCACCTCAAGCTTCGGCTGTGGCTGATGGCAACTGGGTCATTAACCATTGCTTTCAAAAGGGACTAGAACAGCTAAAAGGTTTCTAGTATGACATTTGCTCTTTGTAGCATGAAAATAGCAGAGAAATTGCATAAGTTTATGATATGTTTTGTAACTAGACACTGAAGTTTTCTTTTGATAAAATGAAGGAATGTACACTTCCACACAGCACTTCATTACAACTATGTAATACACATGAAAGATGAGAGGGGCATGGCAAAATTATCTGATAACACACATACCTTCATAAGAATCATGTTATTGAGACCGTCCCTAAAGCGGTATCCTGCTGTTAAACGGCACAAGAATCGTATCAGACGTGTTTTGCCGCAGCCCGTCTCACCCATGATTACCACTGGTATACCACACCTGAATAAATATAAATGGCGAGTATATAATATCCTCAAAAGAGGGTGTATCATCAAAATAACTTCACATGGTTTTCACACCATTTTGATTATGGTCAGATAAACATTGGCATACATGTACAACATGATTACTTGCGCGTTGATTGATAGGCTAGTGTCATTCCAGTCGCTTTATTTAGCTAGAAATTATATAGCATTCTTAGTTCCATGGCATCACTTGCTATTCCCTTATATAAGGCCTCATTCATTGGGCTACACTCTCAAAAAGGTACTCATTATGATTCCATCCCCTTAAAAGTTTGAGACTATCTTAACCACACTTTTCAAGCTTTTCCAGGGTAATAAATCTTCCCCTCCTACACCATTTCTCTGATTTATTTCACACCACCCGTTTATTGCCATCGCACTTGCTACTGCTACCACTGCTCTCCCAAGCATGGCCCAAGGCTCTAGGCTCTTGGGGAGGCCTGTTTTAGCCTGTGTACTCCGTTAGTTGTCTATAACTAAATAGCTAGCTTCAATTAAAATAACAGAGGTTTAAAATGGTTGGTCTGGTATCGTTCCTTGGATAATTTGCTGGGTGAAACTAGAAGCCCAAAGTGTAACTTTTGTAAGTTGTCGTATTAAGAAATTCCAACTTTGAACTTCAATTTGTTATAAAAACTAGTGCTCAGATTTTGTCAAATCCAAAGTTCAAAATTTGACAAAAGTCACAAGATTTTAGTATTACAAATTAGCCCAATGTGGCCACTTAAAGAGGATAAAAGTTGATATGTGGCAAGACTGTAGACTGCCTTTTGGCTAAGCAAGGTCCTGACATGTGCTAAAGGGTGTGGATGGAGCAAGGTACTAGCTTCATGTCCTGTCAACCTGTCAAAAAATATATCGCAAAATATACAGGTAAATGGAACATAATGTTTATTAGTCATCAACTAAGAATCCTTAATGGTTCTTAAATGGAGCCAAGAAGGGTAAGAACACCTTGCAGAACCATTTTGTTATAGCAAGAATCTTATAATGCTGTCAAAATCATTCTTAAATTTGTAAGAACCTTCTTGCAGGTTCTATGAAATGGGTCATCTGCAGAACAAAAACAACCAAAATGGTTCTGCAAGGTTTCTGAACAACTTTTTTGGAAATAATAATATAGTGTAACTGTGCCTAAATTAATATCTTACCTAAATCTCATATGCATTGCAAGCATCTTTTTGACATTATCTGAGGTCAACTCATAGGTATCATCAGGGTCTATTGCATCGTCAACACCAAGCACCATACATAGAGACATCAGTTTCTGTATTCTGAAATTATAATGGTTTGGTTCATAAGGAAAAGGGGGACTCTTCACAGGTGCAGATATGTACTCTATCTCCCTTTTGAAGATATTGGGACAGACTCACTCCTTTTTAAAATTTTGCTGACAAACTAAAACAATTGTAATCAAGTTCAGTGCACAATCAACAGCACTATGTGTGCTCAGGCTGATAATATGTTCAACTTTAATATACGCTTCACCACAACCAAGAAGTTTTGTCATTCCCCCCAGTAACACTTATTCATATCTGTCCTTACTTTCTTTTTATCAAAATTAGTACTAATAATTTGGAATATGTTTGTAACTTTCAAAATAGCACTATCACATTTGTATAAAGGTGGGTCAACTTTATGTATTTCCAGATAATTCCAAAAATGTCTCTGGGAATATGTAGTGTTTTATACTATACCAGGTATGTGAATGAATATATTCAACCAAATGTATGTATAAGATATTTTGGTCTGATAAAACCTAGCATTTAAACATTGATCATTACAAAGTTTGTGATAGGACTCTTGTTCATCCCAGTGTACATGTAGGGCCTACTTCATATGCATTTAATACAGGTCCTCATATTTACCTGCCAAGTTTCTCAAAATCTGTGTTGAGATCTACGCGTTGAAGGTGCAACCCTGCCCTGAGCTGAGGTGTCATCAGACCAGGCTGGATGACTTGACGTCTTACAGGATCTATCAGGGAACCGGTCTGATCAATTAGAAATCCCATGAATGTCATGGATTGTCTGTCACAGTTGAAGAAGATGTAGGGATGGAAGCTGTCAATCAAAAGAATAAGATAAAATATAATCTAGAACAAACAATAGGAACTTAAGAGGTCTTTGCAAAATGTGTGATAAATACAATTGACACTACTTCACAGTACATCAGGAAAAAATGTGATTCAGGTTCCAGGGAAACAACAATGAAATGGTCAAATAAAGTGTTCCATGAAGTGTTCCATCTTCTTATATGAAAGTCTTGATATATTCCTGCAGCTACAATCAAAACAAAAAATTCTGGATCAGCAAATAAGTACTTGCACAAGTACACCGCAGTCCAGTGCGAAAAGGTTTTTGGTTTACTGCGCTTTCATACCTAGTACACGCCCCGGGGGGGGGCACTCAACTTTTTATTTTGGTAGGGGTGTGCCGCACAGGGTCTCAGGCTACAGAACTGAATTGAGTGGATTTTGAATTTTCAATCAAATTGGGGTCTTAAGAACTGATGCAGGCTCAAAAGGGGGTCATAAGAACTAGCAGCAGAGCGTGAAAAAGGGGGTCTTCAGCGCGGCACATACCTATACCCTTTTCCAATGTCAGTGCCCCCCCCCCCCCCCCCGGGTACACGCACAGCTCTAGCAAGTATGTGGTTAGTTGAATGAGAATTGTTTGCTTCTATTATAGTACACTATTTCTATTTCCGCAGACTCTAATACCTTGATTCCCATCTACGTCTAAGCTGAAACGTGGCCAACTCTGCCGGTTGCTGTCTGTCCCCACCATTGTCACCATTTCCCACGGCTCGTGAAGGGTTCTCTTCGCTCATGTTGAGTGAGGGCGTCGCAAAATCTTTGGCCATCTGAATCATGAATTGAACCACAAATGACTTGAACCCTTGCAGACCTGTATCCGCTAGCAACTCGGGAATACAGAAAGTGCACTGCTGACAATCGTTGAGCTGGATGCTCAAGAAGTGGGCAAAATGGCTCAGTTCTGCCCATGATGGGTCCACCACTCCACAATTACTATAAAGAATATTAGAATAAATTGGTTAATAATTGCACTCTATTGAACCATGGGTTCTCAACTATTTTTGCTTGAAGGCATGAAGGGCAGCATACTTTCAAAAAAGATATTAACAGGGGCCAAATTGCCTTAGTTTTCTTATGTTTTTTATTCTTAAAAGCTTATCAAGGGCCAGAAATCAATGTTTGAAGAGCTAGATTTGGCCAATGGGTCGCTATGTGAGAACCCCTGCTCTTTTCCACCTGAAGTCATAAAGTCTTATTTGCTAAGCTAAAACAATGAATTGTTTTAGCAAATTAGACTAATCATTCCATTATTTAAACTAACTAACCTGAGAAGTGTTTCTAGAAACTGTACAGGATTGCCTTCAACCTTTCCCTCAAATTTGAAGTTGTCCAGGTTGGCACTCTGCTGGCGTCTTGCAAGATACTGGAAGGTCCGCTGATAAGCTGCACTTTGGAACTCTGTCATATCGACACGTGGATCACATTGAGGCCAGGTAACTGCAACAATTAGTGAAGAGAAGAAACAGCACCAAACGGTTCAATGAAAAATCAATTATCATAGAGAGTTTAAATTTTGGGAAATGGTGTGTTAATCCCATCCATGCATCCAAGCGATTGGGCCAGTCATCCCCTTGTGGGCATCGCTACATTTCCACAGCAGGTCTGTTACCTTACCAGCACTGCAAAATGCAGGTACTCATTTAAATACACCTGGGTATAGAGGAGTAATCGAGGTTAAAGCCTTAGAGGGACTTGAACCCACAACCTTTGTATTATGAGTCCAGTGCTCTATCTAGTGCACCGCGTGTGCCCCTAAAACTACTAAATAGTAAAGCCCTAGACTTTTGATCTTGTGAATATAACCATGGTTGCTGTTCATATTTTATCCGGAGAGTCAAACCCATTAAATTATACTGTTAATAATTATTTTTGACACATACCTCGTTGTTTCAAGACATCCAGTACTTCTTGTGGAGCTCGGCATGTGATACTAGGCAGTAGACTGTAGAATGGAGACATTGTTGTTTTGCCAGACTGCTGTAGATTGAAAATAGAAGATAATATAAAGTTTTATCCTAAATGTGACACAATTTTCCTGAATTTGTAAGGTAAGAATGCAATTCATTTGTAAAATTATTAGGCATAGGAACGTAAGTTTCATGTAAATAAAGCTCCAAGAACTGAACTTGGCCAAAAAGGTGGTTTAAGAACTAGCAGACACAGGAAGAGAGGTTTTAGTCTTTGGGACATATTACACTTCCCATGCTTTAAGCTGAATTATTCCTTAAATATTTAGAGAAGGATATATGAATGATAAATGCGAATGTGCTGTTCCGAGTGCTGCTGTGAACATGCCGCATGTCGACATACTTTCCATGATCTTGGGAAAAATCAATGTAAGCTCACTGAAAACCAGTATTGACAAATCCCAAACCTGTCTGTCTACAATCCATCTGCTAAAACGTCCGTACAATGCTAATTTATGGTGGAGATTTCTTTGACATGCATAGATTTTGTATATATCTTTAAATTCAAATGCTATAAAAAGTGTTTTCACTGGAGTTCTAAGTCGCTACCCTTTGGTGGTTGCCATACTGATTTTTTCCAAGCCCGGAAATAATGTTGGCAATAGTTAGTGGCGCTATACAAGCACAACCAGACGATGTCAAGGACATATATCTGCTCAAATTTACATTGACATAGTGATATAATTATATTGACATGTCGACACGAAAAAACGTGCTAACAACAGCACTAGGAATATCTTCCACATACCTTGGAGTGTCTATGCTGCAGCCCCAGATCTGTAATCTCTATCACATACAAGTCTTGTGGTTTACGTTTCCAGGCTTTACCGTGGCTGTTGCAGAGACCACCCAGGATGAGCAGATTAAAGAGCAGACTATCAAGGCCTTCTCGTACCTATAGTATACAAAAAAGGAAAGAAAAACCCCCAGAAAAAACAGAGTAAAGGTTAGATCAGAAAAGATACAGCATATTGCAACTTTCTATGTATATAAGTAAGGTATTTCACATTTATCACATGGCTGCAACTGGGTATCACATTGATGGTTTCACTAAGTGCAATATTATAATTATCATTTAGAAGCTATAGTTTTATAATATATGAGCAAAAGAAGATTGTTGGTGTTCATAAGTATCCACCATGGATTTCCTATTATCCTATGGGTATCACAAGGATATCATATGGTTATCACATTGATATCACATGGCTAACAACTATATGAATCTATATTTACAATATAGTATAACGCTGGGCAGCCAGGGTCTTGCCTACACCTGGATGACTTGATATAATGACCTTAACTATGGGTATACAAATTTGTAAAATTATGTCACCTATCTATATATCAAATTCTTTGGTTTCCCAACAAAGCAGCACCAATGTGTTTCCTGATATCACATGGGCATCACATGGCTTTCACATGGTTATCACATGGCTATCATACAGATATCACAAGGAATAACTACAAATGTCACATGATATCACACTTACCATAGGTGCTACATCAATATGAAAGATCTGCGGCTGCGTGGTATACGAAGCTTGCTGATATTCCAGTAAAGCGGACACAACCTTATCATCCTCTACCTGAGCTGTCTGTAATGGCACAGTCACCCAGACAGAGTTCTGACCAGACTTACTACCAAGTTGATGGCATAGTTTCTGCGAGTAGCGCTGTACAGCCAGGGTCTTGCCTACACCTGGACGACTTGATACAATGACCTCGACAGTGCAACTATGGAATAACAATTGGTAAACTTACGTCACCTATTATATAGTCTATTTCTCTTCCTCTGGACAGTGATGTTACTGTGAATGTGTGGCATTACCTAACGCACATTATGTATCTCCGGTCTTTCTACGTATGTGTATATATATGCCAGCGCTTTAGGGTACACACGTTTTACAATCTGTGATCAGGGAATGTAGCACTGCTCATAGAAGTGAAATAGATTATAGGACTATATATGACTAATCACATCGAATATAAATCTTTTAAAGCAAATATGAACATATCTGAATTAAAAAATGTTACTGGGAAATATCTTACAAAACCAGCTTGATGACAAAAAAGTGACAATATAAAGCGAGGCAAAATATTGCAACTAGAATTTGGTTTCAAGAAAGAAAGAAAAAATTCCAAGAGACAAGATTTTTCTTTCTGTTTCTAGCATGTTTTTCTTTGACCTGGTCCTGGGATAGCTTCTTTTGTGTGAGATATTTGAGAAAATTACTTAACCAACTTGGAACAATTTATCATTGATAAGTAACTTAAAAACATCCATTAAAAATTGTGATATGTACTGTTCATTTCAATTTTCCATTGGAAAATTTGAAGAAAAAAACCTAGGTAAATCGTGTGAAACAGTGCTCTAACTAGGAAAGAAGAGGGTAAGCACTCACTTATGCGGGGTGATCATGGCTGCAGGTCTCACACCTATTTCTTGTGCACTGATAGCTTGTTTGGATAATTCGTCCTTAAGATACTGTTGAATGTCAGCTAATGGGTTGCTGCCTGGAATATCCACTCGATACTGGTCAAGGGCCGTCACTATGTGAGAGCTATCTTCACGCTCACTACTACTGAGAACCACAAGATGATATCCTAGGAGTGGATAAGAAAGAAAAAGAAAGAAATAAAACATGTTTTGTACATTTTGCATGTGTAGGTATCACAGGTTGTTATAGATAGTCGAATGTCAGGGGTATCAAACGTACGATACCATAGTCCATTTAATTATTGAACGAACCTGTTTCCCCAAGCATATACGCAGCTATGTGATACAGGATTCATGTAGCGCTAGCTGGAGCACATGTACTTGTGCATATTTTTAAGCTCAAGCGCTTTGACGAAGCTATAGAGCGCGTGTGTACCCATTATGCAGCAGATATTGCTTGGACTTGTTTTTGCACTTCACTATTCCACATGTGTCCATTCAATTATAAATTAAGACTAATTGAGGGCGTTACTATGTGAGTACTATCTTCACGGTCACTTCTACCGAGAACTACCAGGGGATAACCTGGAAGTGGATAAAAAATGGAGGGGGGGGGGGGGGGGGAACCAACAAAAAAAACCACACATTTCTTGTAAATTTCAAAACACAGCTGCTCATAACCACAATGCATATCCACAAATGTGTCCCTGTGGTTTACCACATATTGTAAAATTGGTTGCATCTGCTCTTATCAACACAAAGAACAATATAATGACTGCAAAATGTCACGCAATTTTGCACTTCAACCTGCCATGCAATCGAATAGAATGCTGTATGAATCAATATATTTACTTGATTTTCCTTGCATCAAATTGTGCAGCTGTTGCTCAGCTTTCACGCTAACATCATAGTCCAATAGATCAGCCCTCACCAGACAAAACACACGCTCCAACCTGTCACTCAAGGCACGTCTCCATAGCAACAACACCTGGTAAAAATCAATAAATCACACCAACACATTTGTGTAAAAATATAAGAAATAGTTTTTTGTTTTTTGGGGTAGACCAGAAAAGATATTGTTCCTCAAGAGTTATAGGCCAATGCATATAAAAGCTTAGTACATCTGACAGGATTTGAATCAGAAGCCTTTGAAATTGAATTGTTTCAAACTTAAAAATAAGTATCATGTTCTAATTCTTCTCTATCATTTGCCTCTGCTGCTTAATAACTACCGTAAAACAGGGTGGATAGGGACAGTTTCAGCACTCTCTAGATCATAGTTTTTTTCCATTAGGCCTCATGAGCCAAACTTTTTAGCACATATTATGTCCACCTATAATGCCTTTGAACTGCCACTATAAAAAATTGAAAAGATGTTATGGGTATATATTGTTTTCTAACAAATGTCGGTGTCCCTATTTACCCCGACATCAGGGTCAATAGGAACAGCATTATTCTAGGTAGGGAAATCACTAGATTTAAAGAGTATTTACCTGTTTTATTCTACATATGGGTGAATATGGATAATGAGTGAGTTCTGAAAATCGCAAAACAATCACTTTTAGGTAGTTTGTACCACTATAACTATTCAAAATTATTTTTTAACAATATTTCTTAAACGTGTCAGTTAACAAGGAAATAAATACTTGACTGATTTAGGTAAAAAGTTATTTAGGTGCTTGCAGATCATAAAATATGTCATTCTTTGAATTGAGCTTTATATTCTAATTGATATGGAACAATTCAGTATCAAATGTTCATATTTTCTACAAATATGGAGATAAATATTATGTGTCATTAAATGTGAAAAATACTAATGAACAAAATAGCACCCTCATCACTCGGAATATAAGCATGAAGTATATCTGGCACACTTTTGGAGTTGGTTTATGACATATTAAAGTTTTAGTACCAGTTTTAACAAGAAATATGAACATTTCTGGTCAACAATGGCAAAATAACAGATAAAAAATTGAAGCTTTCAATCAAGCGCTTATAGAATTGAGTCAATAGGGACATATATACACTTATCCAGACCATAATTGTTTTCTTGTACCCAAATGAAAACATTTTGAGATGATATTATGTCCACATAATAAGCCTTTAAACTGCTCTTTCATAAAATTAAATATATGGAGTGGGTAGAATATTTTCATTAAAAATGTTGGTTTCCCTATTGACCCCAGATTTTACAAATTTTACGGGAAAAATGTAAAAAGTTTTAAAATGTAAAAATCCTTTCTGAATTTCTTACCAATGTCAAAGAGTATGTTGAAGAACCTTAAAAGCTATGTCCTTGTGCATTTCCATCTCATTCGCTAACATTATGCAGTTAGGAGCAGGAAAGTTTTGACCACACCATTTTGTCAGTGTTTTTTTTGGACACCTTTATTTTGATACCCTGGGCTCCACATTTTTTCTTTCACATCAACTGAACCATTTCCTGAACACTATTATATTGCTCTTTAAACATTTGGAAAAAAGAAAATAAATAGTATACATCAAATAAAAAAATTGACATTTCAAACACTTTTCCCATTTGTGTCCCTATTCACCCCCATGTCCCTATTCACCCCGTTTTACGGTATATACTGTTTTTGTAAAAAGTAATAGTTCATGTAACAGAACTCACAATAACATAAAACTCAGCATTTAACCGTTGACCGAACTGGCACATAAATAACACACACAATTTAGAGTATGTTACACACACGAGCTGAAATAGTGGCACAATCAGATTTTTGTTTGTTTCTGCTACATAGTGCATATAAGGCCAAATAAGAAGGTTTGTCTCTGAAACCCGCACGCATTGGTATGTGAAACAGGCTTCAGCTTGTAGCGGAGTTGTATTTGTCAACAACAACAATTCTGTGGGGCTCTGTAAGCTTGAATCACCACAAAAATGATATGCATAATTTGGAAACCAACCAAACTAAACATGGCCGATAAATATCGTTAACAAAATTGTATTCCTCATAGCCAATCTCTCTAAATTTGTTGTTTGTTTTTAAATTGCACAGCACTTGGCCTTTTTGCAAAATGTTTCTGAGACAAACCTTTTTTTTTATTAAGTTGGCCCATCTTACCTGTTCCAGTGTAGTACTTGGTGAACAGATGAACACTTCTTCTTGTGTTGGTAGACGTCCCTTGCCAGACATGTATATAGAGAGCACTGTTGTCCATATATCCCCTAATCATACATATAAGTTAGCAATACCTACCTGTTCCAGTGTAGTACTTGGTGAACATATGAACACTTCTTCTTGTGTTGGTAGACGTCCCTTGCCAGACATGTATATAGAGAGCACTGTTGTCCATATATCCCCTAATCATACATATAAGTTAGCAATACCTACCTGTTCCAGTGTAGTACTTGGTGAACAGATGAACACTTCTTCTTGTGTTGGTAGACGTCCCTTGCCAGACATGTATATAGATAGCACTGTTGTCCATATATCCCCTAATCATACATATAAGTTAGCAATACCTACCTGTTCCAGTGTAGTCCTTGGTGAACAGATGAACACTTCTTCTTGTGTTGGTAGACGTCCCTTGCCAGACATGTATATAGAGAGCCCTGTTGTCCATATATCCCCTAATCATACATATAAGTTAGCAATACCTACCTGTTCCAGTGTAGTACTTGGTGAACAGACGAACACTTCTTCTTGTGTTGGTAGACGTCCCTTGCCAGACATGTATATAGATAGCACTGTTGTCCATATATCCCCTAATCATACATAAAACTTAGCACTACCTACCTGTTCCAGTGTAGTCCTTGGTGAACAGATGAACACTTCTTCTTGTGTTGGTAGACGTCCCTTGCCAGACATGTATATAGAGAGCACTATTGTCCATATATCCCCTAATCATACATATAAGTTAGCAATACCTACCTGTTCCATCAGTGTAGTACTTGGTGAACAGATGAACACTTCTCCTTGTGTTGGTAGACGTCCCTTGCCAGACATGTATATAGATAGCACTGTTGTCCATATATCCCCTAATCATACATAAAACTTAGCACTACCTACCTGTTCCAGTGTAGTCCTTGGTGAACAGATGAACACGTCTTCTTGTGTTGGTAGACGTCCCTTGCCAGACATGTATATAGAGAGCACTGTTGTCCATATATCCCCTAATCATACATATAAGTTAGCAATACCTACCTGTTCCAGTGTAGTCCTTGGTGAACAGATGAACACTTCTTCTTGTGTTGGTAGACGTCCATTGCCAAACATGTATATAGAGAGCACTGTTGTCCATACGTCTCCTAATCATACATAAAACTTAGCACTACCTACCTGTTCCAGTGTAGTCCTTGGTGAACAGATGAACACTTCTTCTTGTGTTGGTAGACGTCCATTGCCAAACATGTATATAGATAGCCCTGTTGTCCATATATCCCCTAATCATACATATAAGTTAGCAATACCTACCTGTTCCAGTGTAGTCCTTGGTGAACAGATGAACACTTCTTCTTGTGTTGGTAGACGTCCATTGCCAAACATGTATATAGAGAGCACTGTTGTCCATACGTCTCCTAATCAGAAGTAGAGACCAAAAAATAGTTACGCTAGCAAAGTATTGATTTCTCTGTGGACCAGGAGCAGTTAAACTTCTCTTCACTAAGTTCTACTGGATTGTGTTTAGACATACAGGGCCGTATTCTTGTACGTATTTAGCTAAACACGCATTTAAACTTTGACGTGAACCACATCATTTAACAAAACGCAATTCTCAAAAATATGTTTAACTTAAATATGCGACTAATTTGCTGAAAAGTGTCTAAATTTAAACATGGGTATGGAGATTGTTTAACTCCAGTTAAACTTAACATTTATGCCAAGTGATCTTCTTTTTGCGACACCATGATGCATATGTATGTTTGGTGTATTTCGAGAACAATATAGACACAGAATAGACATACATTTGATGCATTTCTTTCATTTCTAAGGTAACCCATTTGAATCAATGATTACTGAATAAATACCATTCCATACAATGGCATGCTTCAACAATTTTTCTGGGTATGAAATTCATGTTGAAAATGTGTTTTGTTAAACGTTTTTGGTCAAAAAGATAAATTTGACTTTAACATAAACTTGAGTTTAGTTAGCGACGGTTTTTCTAAGTGAAAATTCTGCTAATTTTGTTCCTCTTTCACAAAAGATGAATTATATAAGAGCCTTTTCACACAAAACCTACGATAGGTATTATCAGGGAGCTTTATAATGGGAGAGGAAATTTGAATCGCAAAATTGAAGCCTCCCATATATGGGCATGTGGGCGTGAGTACGCGCGATGTAACTCTTGAGATGACAGCGAACACTCATTAGCATACTTTAGACGCGTGATGTAACTCTTGTAACTTATTAGCATAATTTAGACGCATGATGTAACTCTTGGAACGGGGGCGCTGTCACGCTAGAGGCGTCAATTTCGGCAATGGGAGTCTGTGTACAGTGGCACCGGTCTGGTATTATTCCTTATTATTCTTACCTGTTGATCTAACAACAAGGTTTGGTTGTCCAGTCTTTAGATATGATGGGAACATTCTGGCTGGCAGTCTAGGATCTAGGGAAGAAAAGAAACATGGATAAATAAGTACCACTGTTGAATGAATAGTCCATTATTCTGAACCAAACTGCCACATAATTCCTCTTTCCATATTGCTGCAACATCTGGTTTCCCAGGGCAGACATACAAAGGTGCTCTCATCTCTTGAGGAAACATTTGAACTAAAACCACATTGCTTTTGCTTGCGCTTTAAACACAGCACTTATTTCCGCACAGACTGCTAGGCATTAATTGGCCAATTTTTCAAAAAATCACCCACCTAAATTGATATTGCAATATATACAAAGCCTCCTTTTAAGTTTTAATTTCTGTCGCGAAAATCTTAAACGACAATAAATAGTACATACTTGCTTCGCTGAGATGATGCAGGATAAGACCAAGATGTTCCAGACTCAGACAATCTTCTACATCCATTGACTTCATTGAGGTTAGATGCTTCTCCCACAATTGTAACAGGTCTTTGTCAAGAGATCTGAAAAAGTAACAAAATATGTTGATCTTCTGAAATTGTCACATTTTTTAGATTACAGAATTTTATCTTTTTTAAATTATGTTGTTGCTTTTTTAACCATTTGGTGACTTTTAGGTGGAAATCACAGAAAATTATTTATTTGAAGCAAATGAAAACAGAAACCTTTTCCAAACGGGTCATTTTGGGTTGATACTTTGCACATATTTAAAGTAAATAGATCATTCAGATAGGTCTCATAAGGAATGAATACAAGACCTTATGATGTCTCGTTAGAATGAACAATATCGTCTCAGAGACAAAACACATCAAGACAGAAGAATTAAGAATTAAGCGAGCTCCCAGCATTTGCATTATCCTCAATAAGGTCATGAACCAGACGAACAAACCAATTATACAACCAAAATGAAGGATTATGACCAAAAAATCCAGATGCCTTTTAGTCATCCCTAATTATGCATCTACAAGAATTTTTCGCAAGGCATGACACAGCCACGGCAATATTTCCCATTCCCAATTATGTGACTCTTCACACGCAAGATAAAAATGCATCCCAAAGATAAAAGGGAGCCTGGATTTTCTACGGACTGGATACAGAAAAAATAAAATTTGATTTCAAACATCACAGAATTTACCTTCAAATGGGTACCTTTACATGTAATAACAATTCTTACCCTCTATTGATGAGGTCTTTGAGATGCCCCTCTGTCACTTCCTTCATTGTTTTGGCCATACTTGGGAAAGACTCAAACATCTCTTCCTCAGACTCAGGGTCCTCCCCACCAGCTTCATCCATATCATCACCAGACAAAGGTTCTTCACTAACATCTGCATTCAGTCCATGCATCTCTAAGCCTGACACCAATTCTTGTATTAGGTCATCGTCATCTTCATGTTCTATGCACCATTCTACATAGTCGTCATAATCACCATCATCGGCACGATCCAATCCTACAGACTATAAAAGTGAATGGGACACAAATTGACAGTGAGGAAAACAAATGAACCTCTCGGGTATAGCGTTGTTCGGGTGGGCTGTTGTTTTGATAGCTGGGGGCATGGGGTTACCAAGTCAGACATTTGAGAGCGGGACTGGGTGGGGGGGGGGGGGGGACTTGTGATGACGTGCTGTCCCCCACCCCATAATAGGCACACACAAATTGAACTCAATTATACAAAGTACACCACTTTCAAGAATGTTGATAACTTTTGAATAAAAAACAATATTGCAACAAATTTGCAACACAATTTAAAACATTTCTGAATTTTTAAAATATATTTGGTAAATTTGAAAATTCGGTCGGACACGTACAAAAGTGGGTTTTTTGTTTTCGTCGCCTAAAGCAACAAAAACGATTAGCTAATGCGACTAATACACCACTTTTTACTTGTTACATCAACAGATCCAGTCCAGCGTACACAATCATGTTGCAACTGCAACAATTTGTTTTCAATCGTTCTGATATGACTGAATAACATAATGCAGGACAAATCAAATCCCAATGAAAAATATTGGTCTAGAATTTAAGCTGCTTATTATCACTCTCACCTCAATATTAAAGATATGGAATATCATACATTTGGAATAAAATGCAATGAACAAATCTTAACCTAATTTCAAATCATATTTCATGAATCAAAAGCTTGATTTTCAGAATGAGGTATAATCAGGGATTCTATTAAAGTCAACAGCACCACTTTATGATGATCTCCAGAATGAAAGGAATTTAAAGACTTGCATCAAGTCCGTAGGACACAAACAATGACGGCATGGTGTAAAGTGAGAGAATATGCAGAGAATTAATTCAAATACATAAAATAAATAATGAAACGTGAAGTATCATATATTTCAGGCTCGTAAAAAACCGTCCAACACGTACGTTTCATCATAACTTTCAAAACCGGACACATTTTGGGGACTTTTAAAAAACCTAAAGCAGATGACACAAACAGCGACACCAACAATGACACAATCACCAAAGTTAAACAAAAGTAGCTTCAGATCGGCAAGTTGACTGGCACACCCCTGGTATAGTTTTAAAGCTTCATGTTTGCTTTTGGAACTGATATTAAATAAATCACATAATTAATTAGTGCTTGAGACACTTCCCTGCTATGTGTTTTTTCCTGATACAACAATATTTGAAACTTTAGGAACCAACTAGCATCAAAATAAATGCGTGCTTAAAAATATAATTTGTATACAAGGCTAAATGAGATAAAGCATCAAATTGTGAAATTGAGTACCTTTATGTAAGCTCAGATTGTCACATTTATAGAATACACACCTCAACGGCCGCTAGTGCCATTCCTTTCCCAAACAAGTAATCATCCATCAGCTTCTTAGCAACCATCTGTTTCTTGGCCAAGATGGCCGCCTCGGATAAGTCTGGTGTCTCTACGGCAACCGTCTCTTCCATGGGGGCTTCCACTTCTGTCTCCTGTTTCACTTGTCGCATGGCAGCCCTAATAGCGCCCTCTATGTCGGCCTGGCTACACATCTGTTTGACACTAGACAGCAAGACATAAATCTGGAAATACGAGGAGAGATTTAAAGATATAAGACGAGGGTGACCCAATTTTCCATGATTTTTTCTCCATTCTATGTGAAAGCACATACAAAATAGGTTATAGCTAGGCCAGATTGAGTGCCGGCTTATTTTACTGACGGCGAGCGGAGTGAGTGTAGAAAACGAAGCACAGCATATCATGGCATGGGGACCAGAGGCCTGCTTAACCTTTCCTTACAGCCCAAATCCCATGAAATCCCACTTGAAAATTATGCTGGCATCACATGTCGCCTTGGTCTATCTCGCCTGGTATTCACGGCGGGTGATAAACGTGCATGGAATTGTTAATTAATTTGTTAATTGGGGCAGTCATCTTTATATCTTTCTCGTGTGTTAGATAATCGTATCTTTCTTGAGAAAAAAAGACACATCCAGAAACTCAAAAAATGACACTAGCAACCATTAAAAGGGACTATTTTGTTTTTACCTGATGACTGTTAGCTTACCTGAGCTGGAAGGTTTTTGTTATTGCTGAACAGTGCCAAATACTCTCGCAGCAAAACCAACTGTTCCGTCGAGAAATAGTTCAACTCGTAACATTTCGATCTCTGCTCGTCAACATATTTATGCCACTCTGTCAGGCAGGTATCCATGAATTGTCGCAGGAAACTGAGTTCCAACATGAGAGGACGTGTTCCGCTGAGCAGCTCGGTGGCACCAAAATCAACATGAACCGAAACCTCACCTAGACTCTTGCCGCAGTACAAGATTGCGTTCCAATCTTTGAAGAGTATGCAGCCAGCCGAGCATAGCTTGTTGTAGGTGGAGGCTAGCTGTTGGGCTGCTGTAAACACCTAGAATTGTGTGAAACGTGAATATCACTTAGAAACAAATGAGAGGCAGACTATTAGAGAATAAAAGATGAAAATTGTAGTTTGATTTGCAGGACTATATAACTGTGTGCTATCTGAACGCGCAACCTAGGTATATGAATGAATGGGTCTGGAGGGATTGCGGTATAAAGGGTGTGACTAGCTGTGAAGATTAAACTCTTTTGCTAATTAGCTGTGAGTCTTTACACACACATTTTCACTGCGTTATTACACACAAATCAATGATTTCCTATACCTAGTGCAACTTTGCTGTTGTTATGCGCAGTCATTGAAATCTTCATAACTTTAAAAGTATCCATTCAATTTTTTTGAATGAGGTATCAAACTGCCGAGAAGAAATTTGCTCATTTAATGTATATCTCAGATTATCTATTTTGAATTAGCCAACCTCAAAGCACCTGGTCTGGGACTTTTGGTGCTAGGTGTAAATACATCTTTGTGTAAGAGATTTATTATGACTATTCATACATTGAACAAAGTTGAAGCTATCCATGTAACAGCATACCCGTGTAATTACCCACCTCAACAAAGTGTTCCACCTGTGTCTGTTGTCCATGTCTATCCTGCTGAGTCTTGCCAGCCACTAAAGTCAATCGGCTCTGAAGATCCTTCAGAGTCTCCACGGTGTACATCCTCTCCTCTTCTTCCTCTTCCTCATCCACCGTCATCCCTCTCATGGCCACCCTCAGCTTCAGGGTGGTGCCGCTGCCGCTCTTTTCGTGGAGATTTCCCACTGTGTATATGCCACCTCCATTGATGGCCTCGGCTTGGCTTAAGGATGAGGTTTCCACGGATCCCTGGGAGTCCTTGACTCCTTTAAGCCAGAACAACTGTCTTTGGGTGTCTCTCTGTGATAATTGTCAAACAAAATTAAAAAAGGACAATAGTAAGAGAATTGACTGATTATGTCACTCAATCCATGGATATTGACCAATAAGAAATTCCATATCTTTGGACTACAATCTTAGAAAAAATGTGTTTGAACACGGACACTAATTGACATGTTGTTTGTACCAAAACATGCACACTACAGGGTATCCCAATAAAAAGTTTACCCAAAATGAAAGTGATATTTTTCCACTTCCTGTAATTTGATATCTGTGTTTTTTATTTTATTATAAAGAATGGGCAATGGAGCATCTACCCTGACAAAAATATTTATTTTGGTTGAGTGTTTTTCAAGATATGGTCTATTGAACATTGTTTTAACAAAACAGACTTGTCCTTGGAGCAAAGGCATGATTGAACACAAGTGAGACATACAAACTAATCCTTTTACAATTATTTATTATTTTTGAAGGAATACAGGTGTTATTTTGTTGTTGTTTGTGATGTAATGATAAGAACACACAGAGATTGCTTTTTCAGGGGGGGGGGGGTGCTTTCCAAATCTGAAATCATAGAGTGCAGTTGTGCTAAATGCCAGTTTCTGTCTTGAGTCAGGTCGGGCTTTTCAAATCTAAAATCATAGCGTGCAGTTATTTAATGCCAAATATCTTTCTTGAACCAGAGCTTTAAAACATAGTATGGGACCTCAATTTCGTGCCACAACAACGAGCCTTTGCAGTTAAAGTTTACTACCAAATTGGTAGCTAAGTAGGCGTGCAACGGCAATGGCCAAACAGGTTCCATGGAGTGAGAATACCAACCAAGCCAGCTATCCGCAAAATGAGCTCTTTGAAACGTTTAGGGAACTTTATAAAATGTCACTAAAGGGAGAAGCGGACAGCCTAGGAGCGCCAGAACACCTGCAAACATAAGAGCTGTAAAACAAGAGCTTCAGAATAATCCAGGAGCAAGCAGCTGTGTTAACCATGCCTAAGAAAAATGATGCTCCGTGGACAAGTCTGTTTTGCTGAAGTAATGTTCAAGGGACCATATCTTGAAAACCACCCAACCAAAATAAATAATTTTTTCAGGGTAGATGCTCCATTACCCATTCTTCATAATTAAACAAATACCACAGATCTCAGGTTACAGAAAGTGGGAAAAATATCACTTTTATTTTGGGTAAACTTTTTATTGGGTCACCCTGTAGTTGAGCCATGTGAAAATAGAAACTTGTTTATGGTTGCCTGAAGAATCCCTTTCCTCTTACCCTTCCCTTTTCCACGGCCATCAATGTTGCGAGGCCACGAGCTGATGGTGACCGAATTGTAGGATTCAACATTGATCAACTTCTAGGGTCTGTATTCTGCCTAACCTTTATGCTGTGTTTTACACCCAACTTACATGGACTGTATTCTGCCTAACTCTCAAGGTCTAAGTACAACGCCTAACTTTTATGCTGTATTTTACACCCAACTTTCCGGGTCTGTATTCTGCTTAACTTTTATGCTGGGTTTTATGGTTAACTTTGAAGGTGTGTAGACTGCTCACTTTCATGCTGTAATGCTATGCTTTGTAATCTACATACTTTTATACTATTAGCGTGATTCTATTGAGTATCCCCATTTTATCCGGGGAAATTGCTCACCGGATAATAGCGGAGGATAGCGGCGAGCGGTGTGTTTCTATTGGCGAATGTTTTCCCAGGAGGATACAAAGTTGCATGTCGTATTGTGTCATGCATGTCTTGCCAGCTAAAGGCCGTATGCTTGGCAAGGCATTGTTGGTTGACTTTGATTGACAATATGGCGCCGTGCACGACATCGCCAATGTGATGACAATGTTTACATTTGAACAGAACCAGTCCTTGCTTGAATCATACATATGAATGGTTCTAATGATCAAAATAAATTCAAAAGAATACCCAGCCTTTTTTAAAAAGAAAGCAAGTTGGAAACGGCAAATAATGATGGCACTTGCGATCGATGTTGTATGCTTACTTCCGGGTTCTCTAGCGCTATCCGGATATTATCCTTACAGAAGCAGGATAAATACCGGGGGGAAAGTCCCTCCGCTATTATCCGGAGGATAGCTGATAATGTCAGTTTCTGTTTAAAGTATATTATGTGATCTTTTACAAGGGACGCAAAAAGAATTGGAAGCAGATTTATATTTCTGATCATAAATCATGAATATATTCCAGTTACAGAGCGATACGATTCCTAATTACCTCAAAATCATGGTTTTAGAGTGAATTTAGAGTAAAAATAAGTTGTCAGCGATGACTCCTTCAGTTATGTTCACTCTAAAACCATGATTTTGAAGTAATTAAGAATCTATCGTCCAGTTACTTAGAATGTATGTACAATTTTTTATCAGAAATCTAAATCTGCAAGAAAATCTGCTTTCCATTTTTTTTCGAAGATTGAGGGCATTCCCTGGAAAAGATCACATAATACACCTTTAAGTAAAATTAATCTCTTATGCGGTTTAACTCAAATAATGGGTCTCAATAGAAACACATTATCTGTTTCCACTTTAAAACTTTCAAGGTCTGTTGTCTGCCTATTTCTTAGCCTGTGAAGCCCTCCCCCCGTGGCTGAGTGTTAGTATATCTCGCCTGTCACGCGGCCGACCCGGGTTCAACTCCCGGCGCCGGCGGACATAATTTTTCCCATTTTTTATTTAACCCCCTCCCCCTGTTCTTCGTTCCATTCCCACTGCCACGTTCTAGGGTTAGGGTTAATACGACACCACACAGTGCATTTCTTTAACCCTAACGCTACTACGTCTCACAGTCACCTCACAGCCAGCACCACGTGGCTTGCGCGCGCACAAGTTCTATCTCCTGTAGCACTAAACTACGGGTATATATGGTCTCCGATTTCTTAGCCTGTGAAGCCCTCCCCCCGTGGCTGAGTGTTAGTATATCTCGCCTGTCACGCGGCCGACCCGGGTTCAACTCCCGGCGCCGGCGGACATAATTTTTCCCATTTTTTATTTAACCCCCTCCCCCTGTTCTTCGTTCCATCCCCACTGCCACGTTCTAGGGTTAGGGTTAAAGGCATATTATGTGATCTTTTCCAGAGAGCGCCCTCTATTCATGATTTTGTTTAGAAAGTAGATTTTCTTGCAGATTTACATTTCCGATCATAAATCATACATACATTCCAAGTTACAGAGCGATACGATTCCTAATTACCTCAAAATCATGGTTTTAGAGTGAATTTAGAGTGAAAAATATAAACTGTCGGAATTCCGACAGTTTATTTTCACTCTAAAACCATGATTTTGAAGTAATTAAGAATCGTATCGCCCTGTAACTTGGAATGTATGCATGATTTATGATCAGAAATGTTAATCTGCAAGAAAATCTGCTTTCTTTTTTTTTTCGATGTTGAGGGCATTCCCTGGAAAGATCACATAATATACCTTTAAGTCCCCCCTTAACTTTTAAGATATGTAATACGCCTAACTTTCAAGGTCTGTATTATGTGTATGTACAAGGTATGTTATCTGCCTAACTTTCATGGTGTGTAAATCTGCCTAACTTTTATGGTGCATTTTCCCCCTAAGGTCATGTTTTTTATACTGGGTACAATTTGTGTTACACGTCCCTTTTTCCATAAATTAGGTTCCTTTTTCAGTTTATGCAATATATCTGAAAAAGTTTACATTTAAAGTTGGTAAAAGTATACATATTCTGAAAGCATATACTGTAACGGATGCAAATAGCATACAATCAAGTTGATTATACAGGGTGGTCCGAAATTGTACAGGGTGTAACAAGCAAAATCTTCTTTAAAAAGAAGGGTTACAATAATTACTTCCACTATGTATATGAAGTGATGAGAGAAAAGTTCAGTACAGATTTAAAGTAGTTTAATAAAATACCCATCCAGACATATGCAAATTAAATTTCATTACGAATCTGAAATTCTACATACAGGGTGTCTACAAATTTGTTTATTTAGTTCCAGAAAAATGCTTCTATTACTACATACATACAAAGACTAGTATTTTAACAAAATTCAAGTAGATTTCAAATAAAAATGCATCAATTACATGCACATGAACATTGAGTGATTTTAAAAGTCACCCTTTTCTAACATATAGGGTGTTTAAAACATTAATTTATAGGTATACATGATTATCCACAACTCATTAAATTGAATGAATTTATATTTGCATCTGAAACATGATTTTACATTCCAATTTGATGTGGCAAATGCTTAAAGTGGTATGAGTTTCAAATAATGTTCAATAAAAAGGGGCCCTTTAACTACAGGGTGACTCAAAATTTCCCAATGGCACATGTTTAGTGGCATACAATGAATTGCGTTCATTCTTCTTGTACCTTCATGATGTGCAAAGCACATTCAAATGAACAAATTAGGTTAGTTTCCATAATGTTTGAACCCAGTATTCAAATTTCAAGAGTCTGATTTAAGTTTGAAATATAATTGTTTTCATTTTAAGTTGTATTCAACATATAGGGTGATCCAATGTTGATTGGCAAACTGCTTATGCTGGTCATCCTATACTAGGTCAGGTCAGTTGCATTCCTAAGAATTTAATAATTCTCCTAAGTTTACAAGCTTGATGAAAACCAGCAGTTTTTTACTTATTTGGTAACACAGTTAAAAACAAGTAATAACACCACACTTAAACGCATTTAACAAAATGTGCTAATTAACATCCAGACAATACAGAATACATGAGGTTAATTACATATCTTCTTTTAATTTTTAATTAAATAGTTACATTTATTTATTCAAAAGGGTACCTCAACCTTTCTATATTTTTAAAATGCACAGTTTGGTGCAGGCAAATGTTTGCATACATTTGCAAACTGCGACCAACTTACTTTTCTTAACATTTTTTTGAGCTTCTTATTTAATGCTAATTAATGATTCCTTAATTAACTAATTATATTTTTAATTCAAATATACTTCAATAATGTTATGTTTTCAATATAGAATTGTACCAAGAGTGAAACCAGTGCATTTTATGTTTGCCCAATGTATATTGCACCATACTTGTTCAACTATGCACTCCTCCTCCTCCACATACTCCTCCTCCACATACTCCTCCACCCCTGACTAATTAGGTTTAACGAACTATTGTAATTAACAGAACCATGGTAGTTTATATTTTTCTTTTTAAAATAAAGGCCAAACAAATACTTTCTCATCAAAATAAGACCAAATTTAAGTATGTGTGATAAAGAATAGCCAAAATATATGCATGCAAAGTAATAATATGTAGTGCAAATGTAACAGATCCACCTTTTTTGGGTACCCAGTATAAAAAACATGACCCTAACTTTTATGATATGTAATATGCCTAACTGTCAAGGTCTGTAAGATCTGCAATACGGGTAACTTTTAATGTCTGTTATCTGCCTAACTTTTATGCTGTCTATGTTTTCCCCTTAACTTTCAAGACCTGTATATTACGCCTAACTTTCAAGGTCTGTTATCTGCCTAACGTTTATGTTGTCTGTGTTTTCCCACTAACTTTCAAGATCTGTATTACGCCTAACTTTCAAGGTCTGTTATCTACATAACTTTCATGCAATGTAAATCTGACTAACTTTCATGCTGTGTAAATCTGCCGAACTTTTATGCCGTTTCAAGATCTGTATTCTCCCTACCTTTCACGGTCTGTATTTTGCCTAACTTTCATGCAGTGTTTTCCGCCCAATTGTCATGGTCTATATCCTGTGTAGCTTTCAAAATATGTAATTTGGCTTATTTTCAGGTTTCATGGTGTTTATTCTGCAGATGATTAAACAATTTTCAGATCATGAATTATCCAAGGTGGCTCAAACTACAAAAAGGTTTTTTTTGGCACATTTATGATTAATATTCACAGAAATGGTGGCAGTCATTCTAAGAGGGAAGCAAAGATTATATGGTTTTAAAATAAACATAGCCTACCAGTTTCTTTGGTAGATCTTGGTCAGTGGCCAGGGCTTTCCAGACTTTCTGGGTCATGGTGAGAAGTTCTCTGTAACCGACGTTTTCTTTCTTCAACTCAAATATAAACGGAGCGTAACCCGTGGCCGCTCTGTGGAAGCAGGACACCCGGTCAACGTCTATGTCCGTCTCACCGGCAGATATCATGGCCAAGTCAACAAACACTTTCAGCTCTTGGACATCTGTCAAAAAAATATAATTAGTAATTATTTGCCCTGTCAATAATAATTCTGAGTTGTTCCAAGCACTAGGGTTGCCAGTTTGTTTGACCCAAGATTAAAATATGTAGCCTATTATATACCAAAGCTGTTCATAATCTAGTGTATAATATGATAGAGAATTTGATTTATTTTCTATTTCACTGTCAACTACTGAATAACTGAGGACATTCATCATCGTTCATTACATGCTGATGTTACAAATATAAATACTGAAAACTAAATAACATTTTTTCAATGATTTGCATTGTATTCTGATTTCATTCAACTAAGACATAAATTACCCATACATTCTTTGGTAAGTAAATGGGCTCCTAAAACATAACCTAACAATCCAAAAACACCATATGAAAGGAACTTATGTATGTAATTTTGACAAGATATATATATTTGTCATTAACCCTAACCTTCCCTCATCACTACAAATAACTACACTGCTAGTTGCTGGTCGCACGCGCTTCCTCAGTGGCGCTATCTTGTGGTGCGATCAGACGGGTGTCGGACCACCACATGGGCGGCCCAGGTTTGATCCCCAATGCTGACGTAGCCTGATTTTCCCAAATAAATTTGACCCGTTTTTCTCCCCTGTTTTCTTCGTCAAAAACATGCCTGGTGAGTTAGGGTTATACACAACTCCAAAATCAAAAGAAAATACTTACTATCAATTTCTTGTTTGACCCAATTAATGAGCTGCTTGCACTTTGCCAGCTCTCTCAGACATTCAACCTCCCTATCACCAACATTTGTTAGTATATCAGCTGCTTTAATAACATCCAGACTTATGGCTCTTAGTGGTTGCTGCTTGAAGGCTTGTTCGTTCTTTGCAAAAGACAGTTTAAGAAAAGATGTTTGTTATTGAGGCCAATAATAACTATTATGTAGGGATCAAAGTCAGGGCAGCCCTCATGAGTCAGCTATGAGCAGGTTGTTGGAACTGAGTTCTGATGTTGATTTACTCAAAGGACAGAATAGAATCCAACAATATTTAAGCAGCCAAAAGTAGCCCATTAGGTGGATACAAACAGTACATATTCAATATAGTTTAATCAGTTCCAATTGGCGAGAAATATGCATTTTTTATCTCCCTGCTCGCAAAGTAATCCAAGCGTAGGCAGGCTATTTTGATGTACGCCAGCATCACACATACGATTCACAATGCGCAATGTAGCGCCATGTCTTATCTAAATTAATTTGCTGCGCAGCAAATCTGTAAGCAGATTCACCAATTTGGAACTGACTGAACTATAGCTACTGTCACAATAGCACTACTACTCTGCCATAACCAAGAGCCTGCTAAAGAATACACAGGACTTCAGCAGGGGGTAGAAACAGAGCCATATCTTAAGCAAACATGTACACACCCACACCAGATTGACGTTCAGGTTGCGTTTCAACGATTTAAAAATCCCATTACATACAAGTCTGAATTACCTATGTACTCAATAATTTTGTGAATCCCTGGTAACGAGGCTCATAAAGGGAACATTACAGGCTTCTTTACACACATAATTTAAGCACATATCATATATCTAAAACATGTTGATGAATAGTGTGGCTGGCCCAAATCACCCTTGCAGAAATTTATATGTCAAATGTATGTCAAAAGTGTGTCAAAGTTGTGTTATAGCAGTCAGATACAAATTTGGCATGTCAAAACAATGTCTAATTGCTTTTGACATACATATGATTGTGTCAAATTTATGTCAAATATGAGTTTGTATGTCAAAATTATGTCAAATTCAACTTTAATTTTATATACTATGTCAAAACTATGTCAAATATACCAAGTGAGAAAAATATGTGTCAAAATTGTGTCAACATTATATTAAAACGGTTAAGAATAGATATCTGCATTTGCTGTGCCGTCTGAGTATAAGCCATGATAAACCATTCTTAGATGCCTTGCAACAAATAAAAGCTAGTTGGTTTGTCTTTTAAGCCACAAACAAACAAATAAATTAATTGTATGAACCTATGCCAGATGATATTACTGCACCGTAGAATTTGATTGTTCATGTTTTAAGTAAGATGTGACTCTTTTTAAAAAAAATAACCATTTATGAGCAAACACCCACATCAAATTTGAACCATACCTATATGCTATGAAAATAAAATGAGCATGTGTTGAGGCCATTTTTGTCTTTATTTGACAAGTAGCAACCTCAGATAAGGCAATAAGCCTGCCAATGAAGAAGACATTTAAACACTGAAACCATTCAACAACAAATTCTATCTGAGCAGAAGAGCTTACAATATTATTCAGAAACTCCATGGGTCTGAAATCTCCCTTCAGTTCAAATGCATCACGTATCTTGAGCAACTCTCCAGCTGCCTGTGCCTGATTCTTCACCCGGTAGTAATCCTGAATCTGTTTGAGTCTGGCTGACACCCAGTTGTCCCCTTGCGTTGCTGATGGGAGTTGAGCAAGCTTTAGAAGCTCTGTGCGCATCAAATGCTCTCTATCCTTAATGTCTTCGAAATGATAATCGATGGCCCCCAGCGTGATGTCTTGGTCACGCAATGTCTTGATGATGCGTGGGAGTTGATCGTTGTAGACCGGTATGAATACATGGGTGAATATCTCGGAGATTGAGAGTATGTCACCCTGAGGAGCTCCTCTACGGTCTTCTCTCACAGTACCTGCTCGTTTCTTCAGCAATCTACAGGGTGTGTCAAAACAAAAAAAAGTGTCCCATGTGAAACATGAATTTGTTTGGGCAATGAAAAAAATATGTTCGCGAAATATAAATAATCATATTCAGCAATCTTTAGTGTGCCATAAGATATTTTTCTCTATCCATTTTGTAGTTCTCGTTATCAAATTATGGAGAATCTACTTGGGCATGTGGAAATTCAGCTTTGGCCACTTTTCATGTGAAGAGAGCTCTTTTATTAGAATCGTCACTCAGTGTGTCATTGAACATAATCATTCAAATCAATAATAATCTACCTACCAATGTTGATAGTTAGTTGAATTGAACAGAAACAATATTTTCATCCATATTATCCATGACATACCATAAATTATTTGAATTTTAAACAATACATTGACATATCCTATAATCATCACCGGAATTGCAAAGGCAGTTTTTTTCAGTTGAACATCATTTTATTGTTCAGAGTGACCAAAGGGGATTTGCACTCTTGTTACTGAATTGATCATATCTCGGTAGTTAGGTGGCAAAATTCAATGGGATAAAGTGTATTTAACAGAAGACAAATAGGACTTACCAACTATTTGTTTTTCCAAAACAAAAAGATATGGGATGTATTTGTAACTGGTGGCAATTTAAATTGTGTTAAGGAATTTGGTTGCAATGGAGGCTAATTTCTTACCAAATTCTTAGCACACAACTCTTGACTCCATATACATTGGATTGTCTGATCAATGTTGTTTATGCCACTTTTTTTTAAATTGTTTTAAAAATTGCATTGATTAATGAAATTTCTTCAGTAAACAGATATTTCGGTTTACATTTTTTTAAATTTTAAACCTACTTCTTGAAGACTCTGCTTTCTTGGATCTCACACAGTGGCTCTAGGTAGATTTGCTCTTCTGCTGACCGAGCAAAGTAAGTAATATTTGGCTGGACCTTTAGTTGAATCTGCTCCAGCTGTGCCATGGTTGCTGGTCTACACACTTTGTTAAGTTGGAGCTCTTGAATATTAGCTCTGAGTTTCTGAACCAGGTGTCTGTCATCCACTGAGAAAATGAAAATAAAAATTAAAGAAGAAAAAATGAAATAAGTTTCAACAGGATACCATTGCAAATGTTGTCATTTAATTCACTAGCATGCTTTTGCCTGGAGGAAATAAGAAGAATATATACATAATATAAACAGGGATGCCAGTTAGGCCTGAAGAAGAAAAAAGGAAAAGCCTGAAAAAGTGTGTGAATTTGGACTTAAAAGGCAAATAATGGGCTGAAAATAAATGTAAGTGTGGAAATTTGGATCAGCAAAAAGTAGACATTTAGGGCCAAAGTATTAATTCAGGCAATTGCCTGAAAACTGGTATCCCTGAATAAATCTTGACTAAACCATCACTACAGATAGATAAAGTAAGGAGCAAATATTTATACAAAAACTAAGTTTTTGAACTTCAGCACATTGCAATACAGATCTGTTTGTATGGATGGAGGAACCCATCCACACTCCTCAGTTTATAGCTGTATTACATTTTAACGTTCTCAACCTGTGTGCAACGCATTAATGTACCAAATTATTTTATAATTGGTAACTGACACCTGCGATTCAAAGAAGATTTTTAAATTATCGATACCAGCATGGGCATTTTCACAGCACATGCACCTAAGCCCAAATTTGAAAGACTGGCTTTTACAGCCAATACTAGTACTTGCAGTTATACTTTTAGAAGCTCTGAAAAAATAATTTATGTAATGCTATGGAAAACAGCAGGCACTGGAGACAGAAATACCACTAGTCATGAAACAGGATTCATACATGTAATGAATGTATTTTCAAAAGTGCTAAGGTAATATAATCTAAAGAACCATAATTTAAAAGTTAAACATGTCAATACAAATGGCATAATGATGATTTGTGCTAAAGTCAGAATTTGACAAATTGGTTTAAAATAACATAATATCAACAGCATGATAACTTTAACTGTAACCTATGACTGGACAATTCTGTTAAAGTAAAAACAAAAAATTAAAAAAAATACCCCAAACACTTGAAGTTTGTTATTGCTTTACCTGGTTGTATTAGATTACAAACAGAACCCAGAGTCTTATTCAATTGTATGTGATCTTTTAGAACCTTTAGTTCATTCTTCCTTGTATTCAGCAGACGCAGTATGGACTTTTTGTTGCTGTCCTCTCGGCTCTTCTTTGCTGACTTCGTCAATGGTTTCTCATCAACGTCATCACCTTCATGCATTGCAGATGCCATGATGACGTGCAGATCTATGAATTGCTGCATACACTGTCCTTGTGTGATGAGCTCCAGTTGACCGACTAACACACTGCCATCTTGGACGGCCATGGAAATTGACAGGAATGTTGTCTTGGCGATGTCTAGCTGACCATTGGCAGCCGCAGATAAGATCTTGTGCAAGCTTGTATCAGGATCAGCTGCAAATAAGACAACAATACAAATATTGAAATGTTATCCATACAGCATAGTCATTGTGGCCTTGACTATATTTTTTGTTGAAGTATCAGATATTTGCTTTTGTTTATTTACTGAAAGATTTTGCTACATCTGACTTTTAGTATAGAGAATAAGGATTAGTATAATGATTTCAAAAGTAATCAGATTTTTTGCTTTATTGTAGCACGCACAGATGTTGATTTGAAAAGATATCAGTATCCAGTAGGGAGACTGCCATGTGAGCGTATCAGCATCAGTGCACTTACATTGATTGATTTTTCATTTCCAAAGGTACAAGACATGGATGAATCAAACTAAGGCCACAAAAAAAAGAGTTGACTTGCCCTTTCCGACCGACCAGATTTTGCGAAAATCTAGGGTCGCTATTTTTTTTGTTTTGAAAGAAGCACATAATAATAAAGAAAGATGAAAACATGTTCTTGAGTAGTGTCTGCTTGTTTAAAAATCAAAAATCAAAACAAAAATCAGACCGTCCGACCCTGACTTTGACCCTGAAAGGGCAAGTCAATTTTTTGACTCAAAACTATTTGGTGATGATGACAACTTGTTCTGGACTATTTTTATTTATTTTTTTTTTAATTTTTTTATTTAAAAAAAAAAACCACTTAAGAGGTATATTAACATATCTTTACACTATAAACACAAATATAGATTCAGATCAGAAATGTAGTGTTTGACAAATTAAGTATTTACCAACTGATTACAACTGATTTCACAACCACAACACCTCTATACCCATGATTAGTATAGGGCAGGAATTAGAATTTCTGACATCAGGTCACATGTATGCAACTGATTTCTACCACTTACGTACCGGTAAAACGAAAGAAGTTTACAAATGGACTCCATCTCAGAACGTGTCTGAGGATCACCATGTCGTCTACATTGTGACCTTCTACTGTGGGTCTGGGCCAAGATTTCAGCAGCACGCCAGAAAACAAATTTCCAAACTTCTCAGATCCACTGCTGAACCACTCGCCAACCTTTGCGAAAAAGCCCTTGTCGTTGTTCCCCTATATGTTTGGGAAAATACAACAACTTAAAGAAATGTTATGTGATCTTTTTCAAATTTTTACACATATTTTTCTCTCTCTTATAAGGAAGTTTGACTATCAGGAGAAAATTTCCTGGACTCATAAATCTACTTTGATTGTATTTTACATTTAAGAAACCCATCACAGAACTTAACAAAACCATATAAATGGAAATCTGCTTCTGGAATATCTGGAATATTTGTTTTGATTTTCATCATAAAGCATTTTGTTATTGCTACAGATTGCAAACTAATGACTGATGAAATTCTCAAGGATGTTAATGTAAGAATTGGGTCATACACTCTTACATCATGTTATCGATCACATCACATATTCGATGCACCATACAAAACCCACATCAACAGATCTATTCGATGTAGCTCTTGGATTTTGCTTACATCTTATTTATTGCTCGACCAATTTTCCTGTATTTATTTGACATAGATTAATATGTTATTGAACTTACACACCCCTGTATGTGAAATCTACATTCACAACTTACATTGAGAAAAAGTGTTATGTCAAATAGCGCAGTATGGATGTGGCTGACAATATATCAAAGGAACTGAGACCAGGTTTTTCTGGTAGAGGTCCTAATTACACCAAATCTGAGCAATCCTAACTTCAAATCAAGTCCCTAGGAGATCATAATGGACTTAGAATAAGTAAAGATCTTGGCTAGAGATCCCTGTTTGGGAGATTGATTAAGGAGCCAATTTACATCACAGTCAATCAGCCATGAAATGACCATGGATAACTCTGTTATGCTACATTAAAATATACATGTAATGGTAGAAAATTAGGGAATCATGCTGAAATAATACTTCCTGCACTGACAGGTTTGCTATTCATTTGATTCCATCATACATCATGTTACTCAACATTAGTCTACACAGTTCTTTTCCCCTCTTTGTAATCCATCGATCGATCGATCGATCGATCGATCGATCGATCGATCAATCAATCAATCAATCAATCAATCAATCAATCAATCAATCAATCAATCAATCAATCAATCAATCAATCAATCAATCAATCAATCAATCAATCAATCAATCAATCAATCAATCAATCAATCAATCAATCAATCAATCAATCAATCATTTTAATGAAGAGAGTTATTTATACTAACAATTTTTTTAAAAACTCCATCCATTATTCATTTCAAATATCTTGTGAAATTCCATTATAATCTTGAAAAGATTATTGCTGTAAAGTGTAATACTATGTACAAATTCCTAAAGAAATGTAAGGCACTTGAAACTTTTTGTATTCATTGAGTATTTTAAAAACAATATTTGTATGTTCAGTGGTGATTTTGTTGTTGTTGTTGTATATAAAGCGTAATGTGAACAATAGCCCAACAGACATTAACAAGGTTAATGACCAGAGTGATTAAAAATCAAACTGGTAACTCTCGAAAGAGAGCTCTGAAAGGCCAATCAATTGGTTCACTGCAACTCAGAAAATATGCATAAAACAAGACACACAAATGGGCAGAGGTTAAAAATGCCAATGAAAGTGACATAATAATAAGATAAAAGCCCAAACATAGAGAACAACATCAAAATATAAATTATAGAAAAATAATAATATCTGGAGGTCTGATGGGCATCAAGAGAACCTACACAACAAACTTGGGAACTAAATCTACCAGGAGCTGCCTGTTGTCACCTGTTGGGGCATGACCGTATCACCAGCCCAGCTGGCTACATGCTTTACAGGACCACCATCTCCCCAACCAAGCATTAACCTACACTTAACTCATGACCACCATGCTATTATATGTATCAGTCGGATGTTGTAAGGACTTTAATGAAGGATGTCATGAAAGAGTACGAAGGCTATGACAAGTTAAGAGTTTGAGAGAAAATGTCCGTGCACACGGCACTTGAAAGCCTGGATTCCAGCTGCTGCAATGTTGCCAACAATATCGTCTGGAAGACTTTTCCATAAGAGAACAGCAGTGTGAATGAAGCTTCTGTCTAAGCAACGAGTTCTGACTGTCGGCAGAGAAAGAGCATGGACTGGCATTGATACGCTCGAACGGGTAGCACGGCGTTGGACATATGGTGCGGGAAGTAACCCTGCTAGATCTTGTGGGCAGTTGGTAGTATGCATCTTGTACAAGACCGTAGCCGCTGCTACCTGTCGCCTGTGAAGCAGGCTGTCAATTTTGAGCTGTGAACGAGCAGTAGCTTCATTAACTCCAATGATTCTAAGTGCCTTCTTTTGGATGTTGTCAATCTGGCTTAGGATGGTGGGTGAAGCATTCGCCCAGCTTAGTGAAGCATACTCCATAATGCTGCGGACTTGTAGACAGTAGATCTACCTTTAGCCTCCAGTTTATTTGCAACTTTGCGTAGAGCGCCAAGCTTTCGACCAGCTTTAGTTGCAATGCCTGAGATGTGCTTTGACCAGGTAAGCTTGCTGTCAATGGTGACGCCCAAGATATCCAGTTCTTTTGTAGATGGTAGTTTGCACTCTCCAAAGTAGATATCAAGTTCAGATGGGGATCTTTTCCTGGAGATTACCATGGTCTTGCATTTGGTAGGCTCAAAGGTCACTTTCCATTCCTCAGCCCATACTTTCATGTTGCTTAGATCTTTGTTGATACTAGCAGCTACTGTGTTGGGATCGGTTGATGACTTAATGGGTGCAAAGAGTGTTGAGTCGTCGGCATATAGATATAGCTCGTTGTCACAAACATCTACAAGGTCATCAATAAAAACAGAGAACAGTAGTGGGCCAAGGATAGATCCTTGTGGAACAGAAGCATTTATTAGAGCAGTGTTGGATGCCTGACCTGACATGACGACGTTGATGGATCTATCAGATAAATAGTTGTCTATCCACGAAAGCAGTCTTCCAGTAACACCGTTAGCCAACAGTTTCGAGCAGAGTCCGTTATGCCATACCTTGTCGAAAGCTCCTTTAATGTCAAGGGCGATGACACAAACTTCATCGCTTTGGTCTAGGGAGTGGTTCCACTTCTGTGACAGGATGTTGAGGAGATCAGCTGTGCTGTGGCCTGCTCTAAATCCAAACTGTCTGCTGGAAATCAGGTTATTGCTTAGAAGAAAGCGTTGGAGTTGTTTCTGTACTACAGCTTCCATGAACTTGCTGATGTTGCTTAGCAGCGAGATGGGACGATACTTTGTTGGGTCAGCCTTGGAACCTCTCTTGTGAATTGGAGTGACCGAGGCTATCTTCCATTGGTTTGGAAACACACCATGCTTGAAGCAGAGGTCAAAAAGCCTGACCATAATGTATTGTACACTTTTGTTAATGTATATGTATGTATGTTTTTGTAATTTCTGTTTGTTGTTGAGCACTATATAAAAAATTAAAATAATAAACGCTCCTTTTGGAGCACAACATTTTTTTAAAAACTCAATCAATCAATCAATCAATCAATCAATCAATCCATATCAATCAATCAATCCATATCAATCAATCAATCCATATCAATCAATCAATCAATCATTGATATGGATGGATGGATGGATGGATGGATGGATGGATGGATGGATGGATGGATGGATGGATGGATGGATGGATGGATGGATGGATGGATCGATGGATGAATGGATCGATCGATCAAACAATCAATCAATCAATCAATCAATCAGAACTTACATTGAGCAAATGATCTAATGCTTCAAAGGCTGCTTCACTGAATACTTTTCCGATGCTGCCATGGTAATTGGTCATATCCAATGAAGCAAAGAGGTCCAATCTATGCTCAGATGACAACTATATGATAACAATGCATAATATGCAAATTATAAATAGTTTGAATAATGTAATAATTACAAAAAGTCAATTATGTTTCAAATCATACTATAATTGTATAGCATCTGTATGACACACATACACCATTTAATCTCTTCTGTCCCCATGCAGCATACAATCCTGTAATTAGAATTATGTCCAAGCAATATGACAGCAAACTATAAGTATCTAAAATACCACTAATTTTATTTGCATACTGACTACAATAATATTAAAGAATATTCATTGTTGGAAAAAAATATTAGAATCACATTTCTTTTGTTCTAAATGTGCTTAAATTCAAAATTCCTTTCTCTTTAGGCTACTTTCAAGCTTTGCTACATTCAAATTGAAGCTTTCCGAGAATATTATGTCACCCATTGCTTAGACAATCACCTGATGCACTTATGAGTAACATAAAAAGCAGATGTCAAACAAATTATAATTAACTATTAAAAATGTCATGCCTTAAATCATAACCATGATAACCACCGGTTTTCAAATGATTCTGTGAAGTTTCAATGCTATATACACACAATTTAAAATGAATAAAATACCTTGTTCATCCGATTTTGAATCAATGTAACTAGTGTCAAGTTGAATTGTTCCGTAACAGTAGCCTCTGCATAAGATATACTCAGAAGACTGTGCCAAACCTGAAACAATACATAAAAAATGTTTATGTTGAGACATTGCATACCAATAATTTACAATGTACATTACCCCACTCGAAGTACTTCTTACTATCAAGGAATCTTGCATCCTTTTGAAGAGTTATGACTGTGCAATTGAAGCCAGTATCAATGAGGTTTTTTCCTCATATTAAGGGGGGTCTAGGTTGGTCAGATATCAAAATTTAGTTATTTTAACAAAAATGAGATATTAGCACAGTGGAAAACTGCTAAGTCTCTGCTTTAAAATGCTTTTTATTTGAGTTTAATCAGATTTTCGGTCATGACGTTATGGTCAATTGAGTTTCAGGTGTTTCCAAAAATCAGTGGTGTTTTGTATACATTTGTATGTAGAAAATGCTCACCCTGTGATTTTTAGCATATTCAGTTATAATTATTTTTTGATCAAATAATTATAACATTTGATCCAATTTATTTATTAAAATATTAAAATAATTAATTACACATCATTAATCATAAAAATGTCAAGGTCAACATTATTTTTTATGTACACCCGACTATATTTAAGCAATTTATCTTTAAAAAACAATACAAATGCTAATGTAAATGCTATTTTCACCCCAAATGGCTCAAAATGTGTCTTAATTCATGCTCTTCCATAATCGAACTACTATTTTTATCCCAAATGTTAGTATTTTTTAATACGTTTCGCACGATAACGCAAAACTATAAAACATGCAAACTTGCAATATGGGAACAAACGTAACTCAAAAACGAAAGGTCATATAACCATTAGTCTACTCGTATGCCTTGTATAATGTCACTGTCACACAATCGAACAACACCCCCTGATACTTCCCATCCGAGAACCGACCAAATACAAGGTCTACTGGCATTGGATTTACAAAAGAACTGTGCTTGAGCACACTAGGGATTACTAGGGACGATGCTTTTTATGCGTCACGATAGTATCACACCCCTTCATAACGCGCTAATATTGAATTTGCTGTTTGTACATCTAGAAACGCGTGAAGGGGGTATTTCTGTGGCTGTGTAAGAGTCTCTAGTTATCGTAAACAATGATCAAATTATTTGTCTCTGAATAAACGTAAAAAGGTTTTTTATTACACGATATTGAAAGATAGGTAATAGCATGGAAATAGTCACATATGCGGAAATGTAGCTATATCTCTGAGGAACATATTTTGGGCGAGGACCAATGTCAAAGATAACTCCTAAAGTGTGATTTTAGACCGAAACGGCGGCTATACAGTGCCAGAAAATCGACATTTTGAATTTATCAAGTGAGCAAGATTCGTCTCTCTGCGAAGACGTATATAAATATTCATATACTTCGTATTTATCGTGTCTGCCATTGGTTAATTTTGAACCCCACACGAACAAATAGCTCATTACGTATGCGTCCAATTTCTGGACGAGCCCTAATGTAAAAGTATACGGAGGTCAACGAGGTCAATCCAATGCAAGTAGACCTTTTTTTCCCGGGGGTGAGATCAGAGGATGGGGAGCGGTCCATGGGGAGTGAGCCCTCTATCGGTACATGTTCATAGAGTGACAAAGAAAAGGAAAAAGGTATACTAAAGCAGACTATATAACCATGGGATTTGGACCAGATGTTGAGCACACAAGGGGCTATGAAACCATGGAGCCCGATTTTTAATATCTGTTTTCAAATTTGAATTACAATGCAAAATTACCTGATTGGTCGGTTCACGGTGGCCATGGCAACCGTATAAAACATCTGGATCCATAGATTCATGCGCACACTACCGATCATCTACTCAAGTATGGTGTATATGCAACATTTCGTTTTCTAGTTACATTTGTTCCCGTGTTAAGCCAATCAGAGGCCTTGCATGGCTACCATTGCAACCAGATAAAAATAACATGCATTTTCTGAAACGTCTTGACCTAAGCTTTAATTTGATATATAACACTATTAGGGGCAAGTCTCCGGTAACATTGAGAAAATTGGTTTCCAAAGTTGGTGCAAATCAACCTAGACGCCCCCCCCCCCCCCCCCCCCCCCCCCCTTCTGTTGGGAGCATTACTTCATGTGCAATTGTGTTGGCGTCTGCACAATCAAAGGAGAATAAATGTGGGTCTATGATGATGATGTGTGCTGATGTTATCTCCCAACAACTTGATCTGGTCATTATGTCTGAACTTGTTATCATCCCGGGAGGGCACTCACATTGAACCTTTTTTTCGTACCTCTTTTTCAGTTCGCTAGAGTATACTTTC
Source organism: Ophiura sarsii (assembly GCA_035610835.1). NCBI lineage: Eukaryota > Metazoa > Echinodermata > Ophiuroidea > Amphilepidida > Ophiuridae > Ophiura > Ophiura sarsii. The sequence goes on from CM069444.1 coordinate 19,488,137, forward strand.
ACATGTTAGCCACTCATCACTATGGTATATAATATACTTTCACACCTCACCTGCTCACTATGACCCCTAGTTTAGCACCGAATCATTCTCGTGGTAAATTTGCTTGTTTACCACATATATTTTCAATTAATTTGATTGAAATTTATCAGTTTTGGTTATCTTTTTGAAGAAAATTATCATTTCACATGTGCTGTTGTCATTGTCAATCAGTTCGCAAGTTCAGCTTTCCCCCATTTCTTACAAACACTGACACTGCAAACAAAAAAGATGAGTGCCACCCCCCCCCCCCCCCCCCCCCCCCCTCATAGTTTCCATCTTCTGAATACTCACATCTAACTCCTCCTTGTAAACAAGTGTTTTTCCCTCATGTGAAATATAGTTTGGCAGATTCAAGTTCAGCCACTTTATCAGTTCCTGATGCATCTCCCCAACTGCCCGGTCAAGTTGCTGCATGACAGTCTGCTGCTGGTGTGATCTTGTCTGGTGAAGACTTGAAGCAGTTGCAAAGTACAGATTGTAACAGGCTGCAAACAGGTGACATGTGGTGGTCACAAGACCATGCTGTTCTCGGTCCAGCCATTTCTGAAAGGTGGTCTTTTGCAATCGGTTAGCCACCTTGGCAAGGTGGAGGCATGTATCCAGTGCTATTTTTTCTTTGCTGTAAATTTGAAAAATAATGACTTAGACCGAAGGGTCCGTATGCACAAAAGAGTTAGACTGGGTCTAAAGTTAGACCTGGTCTTAGTGAAATCTATTCATGCCTCAAAAGCTGTTGTCCTCTGCATTTTCATGAGGTATTTTGTGCTATTTTTGATCTTTGCATCCAAATCTTTACAATTTGTTAGCTAATTTGAGAATGAAATGTAATTAAAGGGGTCCTTTTGACAAAACTAGACCGGGCTAACTTTAATAGACCCGGTCTAACTTTTTGTGCATACGGACCAAGGAGTCCTCATCATCCGATTCCGAGTCCTTGAGGAAAGGACTCGAGTTCGAGTCCGAGTCTTTGCCAATTTCTATGTCCGAGTCCGAGTCCTCAATATCCGAGTCCGAGTCCTTATGTAACAAAATTAAGACGCAGTTCACCCATTATTATGCAGTTCAAATCTTCCGTCCCATACTTGCAATAAAGACCAATTATTCTGAACATTATGTCACTGGAGTGAACTTGGTCGACCAAGTTTATTCAAACTTGGTCGATTTAAGTTGGTTACCTGCATGAATAATATACCAATTGTATAGTAGCAGTCAAAAAATGCAGTAGAAACCTTTTTTTTTTATTTGTTCTTTTTTTATTTTTGAAATATTGTGAAATTTTTTAAGGAATATTTTTTTAGGTTTTTTTTAATTTTTAAAAAAAATAATTGCAATTTTTTGAGAAATTTTTGGGATTTTTAAAAATTTTTTTAAAAAATTGGGGAAAAAAATTAATTGTACTTTGAAAAAAAAAATGTTATTGATATTTTTACAATAATTATTATGGTGATTTTTTTTTCTCTTTTTTTTTCTTCTTCAAGTCAGATTCTCACTGCATAATAATGATAAAATTGGATGGATTTTTTCGCATGATGCACAAATATATTGGTCTCGCTATGAGTTTTTGAAAATATTGTGCTCGACTGCGTCTCGCACAATATTTTTTAAAACTCATAGCTCGACCAATATCTTTGTGTATCACGCTCAATCCATCCAATTTTATATCATACTATATCAACGTTTTATTTATCAGAATTTCAGTTCTATACTGTTTAATTGTAATGACTTATTAAAGTATAATCACAGCCAGTTCAGTAACTAACTTGTGCTGTCTTTGTGGTTGTTCTTTTATTTACAAACTGCTTATCTGCAATTATTTGCATGCAAAATTACTTTAATTAGAAAGAGTGTAAGAGGAAAACGTGAGGTCCGCAAGACAAGAGCAGCAAGTGTCACAATACCAGATACTGATCACAACTTAGTGCCACACATGTGGGAGATGCTTCCTTGCCCGGATTGGTCTTGTTAGTCATCTTCGGACACATAGATCAAATTCAACTAACTGATCTTTGTTGTCATCTTTGCTTTGCGATGGACGAACAACAACAGATCAAGCGTAAGAAGTAAATTATTGCTATTGCTAAGGCTAATAATTCTGATAAAAGCCAGGATATAATTTAATATTTTGACTGACTGACTGACTTTATTATAAGCTTTTAATATTCAACTCGACGAACGATAAAATAATATTTGAAGTAGCAAAAGTCAAGCTGAAACAACCCTAAATCATTTCAACACACGCACGCTAATGTAATCAATATTGGTCAGCTGTAAAGTGAAGTGAGCGCTGCAGATCAATACAACTGCACGAACTGGTAAATGGCGGTAAAACCATGGGAAAGAGATTGTTTTTTCGCCCAAACTCTCCAAACCTGGAAGTTGTTCTACATACATGCACACACGGCATGTTGGGTGATACTTGGCGCACCCGTATGCACTAAATAGTTGTGAATTCGAGCCCAATCGTATGGCGTTGATTCCATGAGGCTGAGATGCTCCTTCAAGTTGTCATTGTGTCAACCAATGGTAAAATTGTATTACAAAAAGTATCGCACCTCGGCAGGCAAAATAATTTGTTGGGCATTTGTCTTGGTTTATTCGATCATTCATTTATCAATATATCAGTTATTTTTTGCTAGCGGCGGACTGCGGAATTCAGTCCCTAAGCAAAACAAAATTCAGGTAAATTAATGAAAATAAAACGCCTGAAAAAACCCAATTTTGCCTGACTCGTTGAGGACTCGAAGCCGAGTCCTCGAGTCCTTGGGGTCCAAGTCCGAGTCTGAGGCTTTGAGTACTGGGACCGAGTCCGAGTCCGAGTCCTTGAAACAAAGGACTCGAGTCGGACTCCGAGTCCCGAGTCCTACAACACTGCCAAGGAGTCTCATAACAAAACAACAAATGCTGTCTATTAACTTTTTGTGAGTAAGGATTGCTATCACCTTTGCATGCTTTAAAGGGCCTATGGGTGAAATTGAGTTAAAGAAAATATATTTTAAGAGGCCTAGCAATCAAGGGTAGACTTTTCTTTCTTCAATTTTTTTTTTCTCCAATGAAAAGGTTCCTGTGCCATTTATGAAAAGGTTCATATAATGGGGGGGGGGGGGATCAATAATATTAGATTTCAAATATCGGTTAGACTCTCATTTCACACAAACCACACGGACACATAACACAGTTTTTATTTCTCCACTAACAACCGTAAGCCAAGCATATTTATGTGATTATGGCATACGCGCATGTCACACATACGTGATACGTGTACAATCACATTGTTACGGTTGCGTTTGAAACATTCTCTATTGAAGGAGTGCTATATATGAATACTAACCTCGTGTTCTCATCTGAGGCCATCTTTGTAACTTGATCACAAAATAGCTGGATATCTTGAGTAATTGTCTGGAAAAACAAAAACAAAATTATGAATAGGACACTACAGGTTGTCCCAGAAAGATTTATACCGTGTTTGAAAAAATATGAAAACAATGTTGCAGTCAAAAAGAATATTCAAGCCTTGAGTGGCACTCAAATGTATTGCTTTTAATGGGCATATCCATAATACTTTAAAAAAAAAGGGATTTGGAAAATTCAGCTGAAAATTGTTACCACACTCAAGTCAAGATTGTACAACTGAACACATCGGCATAACAAAATTAGCCAGTCACATTTACAACTCAGAATTTCCATCAGATAGAGCCTTAGATGTGTACTTGGGCCTATTTACAGTTAGTCATTGAGCAGGATTCACACGATTTGGCTGAACATGAAATTACCAAGTTGACCCTATACACTTTGGTGTTAGCAAGCTCCCCTCCTTTGAATAGGTTCACCTGTATTGTTCGTAAAATATGGAAATATTCTTTGTGTATAAATCCAAAATAAGTGAAAGATATTTCCCGTAACCTCAATGCAGTAAAATTTCAACTGAAATACTGAAAAGGTAAATATATAGTTGATTATAAGTGAAAGATGTTACTCGCTGAATTTAAAGACATTTCACAACCACTATGGACTTCATCACTAAATTGCAGGGAATAACAGCGTTCACTCCCTTTGGATTTTTACAGACAGAATTTTGCCATTATTATTACGTTTTCATTTTTTTCCGTAAGTGGAGTTACCTTTATATGTTCTTTCTCATAGGTAGATACTTTGGCCAAGACAGCATCCAGCGCACTGCACATAAGGCCTGGGGGAAATTGCTGAGACTGAATATACTGCTGCAAACCTGCAGGAGTCATTTGAAGCCAAAGAAAGCTGCGACACAGGAGATTATCTATGTCAAAGAGTGGAGCAAGTTGCTCAAGGATGGCTTGCAGTTGAGTGGCTTCCCTGTTTGAAAAATACCAATTTTAAAACAAATTCAGGCTATAGAAGATACAACACATCTCCCATGTTCAATCTCTAAACATCAATCCATCAACTGTACATTTGTAGACTTAATAACAGTCACCAAGAAAAATTGATGGCAAAAACTGGACATTTCTATGTGAATACAATGAAAGATAATCAATCGCTGAATTAGACCCCACTTAGATCAGGGATTCTCAACCTGGGGGTCGTGACCCCCATGGGGGTCGTTTGGAGTTTTCCAGGGGGTCATGAAGGGATCATAAATATAGCTTTTTGGGGAACCATTTTGATATTTCGCTCTAAAGACACTTACAAATGCTAAATGACCTGCTCGCTACGCTCGCATCATATAACCAAGCAGTTTCAGTTTGAATAAATTGGGGTGTTTTTTTCTTCATTTTTCATTTTGTGGGGAGGGGGGGGGGGGAGTCACGGTACCGACTAAGAATGTCAAAGGGGTCGTGGGCCAAAAAGGTTGAGAACCACTGACTTAGATGATCGATTATTAAACGACACATCATTAGGGTAAAGTGAATACGGTAGGCTTTGTTTATTATTTCTTTGGCCCTATAATTTTGACAAAGATGTCTACGGTCTATTCCAAAAATATTCAGTACTGCCATGACAGCATTTCCTGATCTACACCATTACAATAGACTTAAGCTTGCTTTTGCGATGTAAATACATTGATACAATGTAGCGGCATTTAAAAAGATGAAACTCTTACTTGTCATTGATATCTTTGATTTTATCCACTCCCAGGTTTTCAACTCCCCACCATTTTGGCCTGTGGTACTCCACCGTCATTTTTACATCTGTGCAAGGCAGACAGTCTTTCCTGAAGAAATGCAGTATGGGTAGAACCAGCAACCAGTTGTATTGGTTAGGTTTCTCACCACCAGATTGGAGCTTGTGATTCTTGCAGAGATGTTCCAGGCTAAGTATGATCTGTCTATAATATAGTAGAAGCCAATAAGAAATGGATCAGCATTATTGTACCATATTATTATATTGAATCTCTTATCAACTCTAACCCCCTAACTTGGTTTTTAACCTGGATCGATTCGGGGACCCTTCGCACGTTGGCACGTTGTCTTACCCACGACCTCAGCTACTCCTTCGCGCAGTATCCCGCGCTCACTATATAGGCTCGGTTGATAACGTCATCGAAAACTTTCCACACATGCGCTTGTAGATAGGCTTTGAAGTAGTATTTGTTAGTTCTCAGGGAGGTTAGGGTTAAAACAGGATTTATTAGTGGGTAAGCATTAGGGGTGTATTTGTCCATGTATTTTACTATATGTGACACATTTGTTTTTACCCTTTGTGTCACGATTCAAGTTGGGAGATTGCAAATTATTATGATCGCTACTGAAAATAAAATAGAAAACAGAATTTTGTAATTTTGTTGGCATACAACAACGGAGGCAGTTTATACACACACAGTGTGGTGTTTTAGATTGTCATTGTTAACCTTTTTATGACAATTACAACAAATAAAGTGACAATAAGGATGAAATAGATGACTTATAAAGAACGTCCACACAATCCCGCATAGCATCACTTACTTCTTGTGAGTTTCATATGTACTGGCAATTGATTTCATCAACTGATTGCAGGATTTCTTGTTAAGTTGATGAGTAGGAAATCGCAGACCGTCCAAAAGATTTCCCCACTGCACATTCGTCATTGGCATGTCATACTTGCCCGCTATGAGAGTAATGGCAAGAGCTGAAGTGAGACGATTTTCCACATCATACTCTGTTTCAGATGTATTGGCACGAGAGAATGAGGCAAGTTTGGTAGCTAGGCACCGTAGCAACAGCTGTGTACAATGATAGACCAAACATATTAAAAACTTCAGTGCATCTGCTCAACGCAAACCCAATCAACCCACTAAGCACGTAAATTTGAGCTCATCCCTTGCAACTCTGTAAATAACTTCGATCATCACCGACCAGTAGAACAACTTAACTTACATTTACGCTCAGGATAAAGAAGTAAATATTATTAGCTTCCATTAAATAGTAAACATTAACTATTTGAAATATAAGATCCAACCGCGTTTTCCGAAATAAAATTACACTTTTAGCTGAAAAATACGGCCCGCAATGACAAATGAGCCTGATTTGGGCCATTTTTACAAGGGTAGGTGTATTAAATTCAATGGCAAAATTTGTTGAAGCGGCTCATCAAAAATTACGATGACGTCAGAATCACTAGACAAAATTTCCAACAGATTGATAAAAATATAATATGATTGGTTAAAAGGAAAAACCCTGTGTTTTTTCCCTCCAATCAGGACTGTTTTAGGCAAAATATTGGCTCGACGGATGTGTTGGTCAGTGAATCAATACAACACAATACACACACACAATACGACATCGATCCACATGCATGGGTCGCGGAACTATCGCTACAGGGGTGTAATAGTTCATAACATTATCTATTCAGCTGTAGTTCGTCATTAAAAAATAGGTCACAATACCTCACGTTAATTGTTGTATTAACATTTGACGTTGCAATATTACTGAATTGTTTTATTGCTTACAAATAAATGTTTATTGTGAAAATGTCAAGTGGTCATTATTGTGTGTATTGTGTACTTCACCCCTATTGAGTGCAATGGAAGAGTCCCAAAGTCCTGATAGTACAGAGTGTGTGGTCAATTAGGCTCACGCAGCATAGGTTGATTTTGTGTGGACTTTCTGCGTTTAATTACCCCCAAAGTTTTTCATATGTAAAAACAGTCAAATGAAAGTTCTGTAAATGATCATGGTGCATATCATAGATATGTGACACATCAAGTCATCTTGTCACCTGAATAGTTTTGAGATAGAGCAAAAATAGTTTGCAAAATATTAAAATATGAAGAAAATAAAAAGAAATATATACTCTCTTTTCCCAATATTTTTGTTAATTAACACCATTAATTCGAAGCAGGAAATTGGTAAGCAGCTCACTGGATTCGCCGATTTTATAAAGGGGGATATTTGTTGTTGTTTGATTAAAATAAATCTAACAAAATACAAAATGCGTTTTTTTATGATAAAAGATAAAAATAACCAATAAACTAAATAAGAATGAGAATAACATATATTTGTGTCGTCGTATATGGCCGGTTGCGGCGACCATACACGACTCAAAATATGGTACAGCCTATACATTAAAAGACCATTGTATAGCAAAACAGCTACAAACTATATTTTATTCTCATATATCTTATAAGCAAGAGAGAAAAGGGGTACTGCCCAAAGATACTGTAATTTTGGAATTGGTTTAAGCATTATGTCCAAACATTCCATAACCCTAGCGACTTCAATTACAGTTGCACCTGATTATAACTAGTGTTGAGTTATCCCGTGTTTTTTCTCTTACGTGACACGGGTCATTCTATACGTGCGTGTAACGGGTACCTGTATCCCGTAAGTCTCACTCTCCGTGAATTCCCTCAAACACACCGGGAGTAGAGTTCAAGCCCAGCAATAACCTGCATAGTTTCCTTATACAAATGTAGCATCGCGAAATGCGAAACACTTTAGAAGACTCTGCGATGCTAATGCACATATATTTAGCAAAAGTACGACGCAAAAAGATTCCCTACTTGATCTCTGATCACGTAGCATCAAAGCCAAACCTACAAAGATTGAGTTTCATCTTCAAATAACTAGAAAAAGTATCATAAATCCCGAAGTATTGGCAGTTAATATTTCGTTTTCGTCAGAGTTAAAAAACCCATTGGATTACATGTACCTGCGCAGCATTTTTTCTGTCGGTTTAAAATCGGTACAAAATGGCGGTTTCTGCGCATTTATAATCATGACGTCACTGTTTTGATGCTAGTCTTGTTCTCAAGTCGCCAAAAATGTTACGATTTGGGAATGGCCAAAATTGTAAAATCTAGTTTGTGTTTTCGTATACTGTGTTTTGCTTACGGGCCACGGGTTATACGTGCGTTACACGGTCGAACCGTGACACGGTCGCGTGCCTAATTATAACCATATACATTTCAATTACATGCCTGTGGTATACCATACTATCAGAATGTACTATAACTCTAAAGTTGTGACATTATTCTTGCAATAAATGCAAATTATACTATAAGACTGCAAATAACTTAATTGGTAGGCTACAGCACTGATGTATTACATTAGATGGTACTACTTGATCATACCTGGTTTCCATCAAATCCAAGAGGGGTCCAAACTTTACATGATCCGTAACCGGTTTTCACCATTGGTGCTGCTGTGTACTTGAACACTTGCTCGAGTCTATCAATAGCATCGGTAGCACTTATATCGTCTGTTGCACCCCGTTCTGCGATGAAGCCCTCCCACTTGGGCAGATAAGTCACAACTGCTAGCAATCTGTCTTGCACCAGATTGGAGACTTCCTCATTTGAGTCGTCTTTGTTTTTTCCTCCACCGAACACCCAAGACACTCCAGAAGAAAATGCTGAGGTAACTTTCGACCTCATGGTGCTTACATCTTTGGCTTTCTTCAACTGCATGGTGTTGTCAAATTGATGCCATACCCCTGGAATATTTCAAAATTTCATAAGGGGTGTACAATTATGCTCCATACATGTGTAGTAACATCACAGTGTGACATCATTCACATGGCTAAAATACCCTTCCGATTTCACACAGCATGATGCCAGTGCAGGGTGTGATATATGCTGAAAAAAAGATTACTAATGACTTTAAAATTTCACTTGTTTCAAAGTCTACGTTAATCAGTTTGTAAATGTCTACCATTGCACCAATTTGTGAAAGATATGGATAGGGGTAGGATATCCAACACACCAACTGATAATAGCTTATCTGGTGAGAATTTCAAATAATTGATTTTCAGAGCAGTAATTAACTTATTGATGAGTAGAAAAAAGTTGGCCTAATAAAGAACCAATTATACATGAATCAGTAATAACTCTCCTTTGAAGTGTTGTCACTAGCCAAAATTTAGTGCCGGTTAATTTTACTGACGGCAAACAGAATAAGTGTTGCGAACGAAGTGCAGTGGATCATGGCATGGAGTCCAGAGGCCTTCTTAATGGTTTTTAGGGTTATTAATGCACATTGAGGGTTCCTGCCACATAATTTCTTGTTTTGTTTTATGAAGCAGTTTAATGATTTTATCCACAAATTGTAAAAAAAAACCCCAAAAAACAATGGTGTTGGGGTTGTTTTAGAGTGCCGTTTATTTTACCCTTTTTTTAAGAGTGCCGGTTGGCAAATCGTGAGTGCCGGCTCCGCCCGACCGGCACCGACCGCCTTAGTGACAACAGTCCTTGATTTAATAATAAGTTAGTAACTTTCTTTGACCATATAAGTACTTCTGAAATTAAACATACAATAATTGGGATTTAAATCTCTGAACATTTTTCCTCCCTAAAAGTGCATTATTTACACTACAATATAGCCTCTAGTAGAAGTAGTAATACTCCTATTACATAGGTGAAGGGACAAAGATACATAAAGGAACGGTGACCCATAAATCAAAGTAAAACCAAACCTATACTAAAACTGGTCACGGTTGTCGCATATAGGGGAAACCTAGCGGCCTAGGATACATCAAGGAACAAATGCCTAGATATTCAGCGTGATACCAAACCTTTAAGGAAATCAGTCCACATGGACAGTTGCAATGAGTGCACCCTAAAAGCCTAGGATACATCAAGGAACAGAGGCCCAGAACGAGGGAACTAAGGCGAGACTAAGGATCATCCAGGAACAAGGTCTCAAACATGGAAGGGAGCAGGCTGAGATCATCAAGAAACACGGTCACAGGGATACCTATGCCAATCATCAAGGAACATGGCAGCCGGGGAAACCCGATTGGAACAGGAAATGAGACCCAACAAGGAATAAAATAAATGAGGGGGACAAAATATCAATAAATAAATCAGACAACGCTGGACACGGGTGTATTCATGAATATTCCGGTTAAAATATGCGATAATGATACTGACACTGCGGGTGGTTAGCCACCCACAACTGTTTTGGATTGGAAAAAATGTCTTCTAACCTATGATGAATTTTTCAAAATGATTAGATCAACATTCGCGATTACGTGTTATTCCAATACAAATTCAAAATTTAGGTTTTCACGTGTCCATCGTTGTCTGAAATAAATGTTTTAAACATTCAGTGAACAAAATAGAAATAAAGGATAATAAAAATAAATAAATAATAAATTAAATAGGTAGAGAATAAGTAGATAATAAATTTAAATAAAGGATCGTTCCATACCACAATACTGGAGGGAGGTAGGGGCAATTAGGAAAACAATATGCCGAGAAAAGGAATTATCTACCCATATATGTACCCAATATCCCCAAATAATGTGCTTGTGACATAATGCATTTAATTAATATTTATAAAGCGTGATTTATCAAATACAAAAAATGCAAAACCCATGGGAGGTTGGGAGAGGGTTTTATTTTAAATCATATCATCTTGGTTTGAAGACTGAAATGCAAATGGGGTGTAGAGATGGAGTGAGCAAGAAAACAAACAAAGGGCTGTGTTTTCAGTCACCAGGAAGTGGAACGTTAATAGCCAACTGGTAACAAGGGTGCCCAGCAACTGCTAAAAATTACAATTTCCGCTCCGTTGGGTAAAAGAGTTCAATCTATATCTCGCTCAAACTTTAATATTTCCAAAATGTTCTGAATATTCTTGTTTTGGCAAAGAATGTTTTATGGTTTGCAAAATATTTTGTGGGCAATTGTGTACATTTACTTGTATTTATCTATATGTTTTTATCTTGTTAAGGGGGGACTTGAGGAAGTTTTTTATTTGATTTTTTGAAATTTGTGAGTGCTGTAATTATTGAACTATTAATCAAATGTATATAAAAGTATACATTTTTGGAAAGGAAATGGATCAGAGAATCCAAATTTGGCATCAATTTTGACCAAAAAAGTAGATTTTTTGAGAAAATCACAAAATTCACTTTTTTGACCCAATTTTTTTTGAACAAAGCTAACAAAAAATAATTTTGAGTAAAAAATGGCCAAATCACTTTATAACGATGTTAAGACACTAATGAAGGGACGATTTTTTTTTTTTTTAAACCTAATCTAATATTTTTGAAAATTTTGACCAAAAAGTGCCAAAAAACGTGAAAAAATGGATTTTTAATTTTTTTAAACACTTTTTTGTCAAAATTTCAAAAAATATTGGATTAGATTAATAAAATAAAAAAATCGTCCCTCCAGTAGTGTGTCTTAACATCATCATCAAGTGATTTGGACATTTTTAACTCAAAATTATGTTTGTTAGCTTTGTTCAAAAAAATTGGGTCAAAAAAGTGATTTTTTTGTTGTTGTGATTTTCTCAAAAAATCAACATTTTTGGTCACAATTGATGCCAAATTTGGATTCTCTGATCCATTTCCTTTCCAAAAAGGTATACTTTTATATACATTTGAGTCATGGTTCAATAATTACAGCACTAACAAAATTCAACAAAAAACTTCCTTAAGTCCCTTAAGCACTTGGAGATCTTATGTATCAAGCGCATTAATAAATGCTGTGTATTATTAAACTATATTGTTTGTATGCCTTTATAAATGTAGCCTAGATTTTATCAGGCCTTGAAAAGTCGCAATAACTACAAATATGCCGAGACTCTTATTCCTGTGGTATATGCACAGTGTAAATCTCTATTTCAATAAGACCAATTGCCCGACACTTTTTTAGGAATTTATCCCACACACTCTCTGTGCTTTGATAAAAAGGTCTTTGATGTCAATTCTCAAATGGGTACAAATTTCCACCATTACATAAAAATCAACTGTTTATAAAATGTGACATGATCAATTAGAGAAATGAGTTACATGAGTTTTGAATTTTGATATTTCTCCAGCAGGTGGAGATGCTACAGTATAGTCCAAAACCCCACTCAAATCGAACTTCTGGTTTTAAAGTTACAAAAAGTTTACCAACTGAGAAAACAAAGTAAAACATCAGACTTTGTCACTTCCTTTTATACCTATAACTCAAAATCAATATTCCCGATATACAACTCATTCCGCTTGATCGCGTCACATATGTGCACACATACCTCCTGATTTACACGAATCAGCTGGCATAGTAAACACACGATCCCATATGCTCCTTTCTTCTATGTGTATCCATTCCCATTGGTAGGTTGTATGATCATTATCTGAGGCCTCCTTGATCATTACATATTTGTAAGGTACCTGTTGATTTCGCACTGATGAAGCATCTATGTATGCAAAACCTTTGAGCAGATAATATCCATCTTGTACCACTCTGAAAGAAAACAAAATAGATTGTAATAAACTTAAACCATGTGAGAAATCAATTTTTTGACTCGTGCAATCATGCCAGATCTTCAATAAGTCATGTTCATGACATTTTTACACAATTCATGTTAGCAATTTGAATACTATTGTTTTCGCTTACCAAAATCAGTAACTTCTTATAATGAGTACAATGTAAGACGTGATGGAAGTGTACTTGATTCAAGGGAAGAAATGGACAGAATTGTCAGTGACAAATTGGCTCTGTCGGTATAGTGTGATTTGAACCCGGGATGTCCAGCATAGCAGTCTGTTAAAACTATTCAAGGGAAGAAATGGACCGAATGGTCGGTGAAAAATTGGCTGTCGGTAGAGCGATTTGAACCCTGGTTGTCCAGCATGGAGTCTGTACAAGGGGCCACACTCCCAAAAACAACTATTCCGCCGGCATATATCACTCTCCTCGCGATCACCCTCTGGGAAAGAGATTAACCCTAACCCCACTGCATCATTCAAAATCATCCTAAATGAAACTATCTCCACGTGCGTGCTGCTGCATTGGCTCGATTACATCATCTACAGCAGGCACGAAGTTGGTGCCCCATATGCGCTGGGGAGTTAGCTCAGTTGATCAGGCACAGACTTTGGTGCAGAAGGTCCCAGGATCGAATCCCGTGGTGTGCTCAGTGATTTTTCGGGCAAAAAAGTTGTACTTTTTCCCCCTCCCCCGATACAAGCACAAATATAGCCACAGGAGTTAGGGTTAAGAGAGGGAGGGATGCTAGCATTGTGTTCAGGGTTGCAAGGGTTTGCCAAATGGTAAATGTATAATGCCACGAATAGACAAAAACTACAAATGGGAGTAATTAAAATCTTATTTGTCAGCTCTGATCTTTTTCTGCTTGACTGGCAGTTCTTCCATAAACCAGCCTTGGGTGTTATATTTAATTTTGCAAAATAATGAATTATTTTCAGAAAATGTGATAACAAATAAATTGTTACCATGGAAACTGAGATTTTTTGAATTTAAGAATTTGAGATTATTTTTACAAAATTTTGAAAAATTCTGTTTTCTTTCCCTTTTCTTTTTTCTTTGGAAAATTAATGAAAATTCGCCGTAAATTTCCTTGGAACATTTCCAAAAAACAACCACCCAAAAATCAAAAACAAAATGTCTGACTATAACACAACCTACCTGAAAGGTCCGAAAAAACCCCATAGAACAGGATGTGTTTTCATCCCCTTATGTGACATGTAGTACAATCTTAATGATAATGTTTACAAATAAAGATCAACATGTTATTTATGTTTATTATCTCTTTCTTAAAGTCAACATACCTGTCAACAGTCATCTCGCAGCAGTTGTACTTAAAAGAGCCAAAATCCCACCCTCCCATGCGTACTTGAACACTGTCCTTCTTGGGATTAAAGTCAAAGTCTGGTGAGATAATGGTATGGAAGTGCACACATATTCCACATCCGGCTGGTTCTCGGAATGCCTTTGGCTTATCTGATGTAGACCAGGTACTGGTGTTGCTGGATCTGAAAAGTGAATGGGAAATTTCAATTTATAAAATGTAACAAGGGCGATTGTGATCTTTGGTATAGCATAATTAATTGCCTGAGATTAACACACACTGGTTTTCCATGTTCTTAACCCTTTGAACCCTGACCGCGCCAGGCAATGTGTACCGCTGACCCTGGCCATTCCGGGGGTAACGCACAAAATATTGATTTTTGCAGGAAATGGATAAAACAATACTAAACTTGTTCCGAATCATCTGTAATATTATACAATCATATAAAAACAATAACAGTTTACTTGGATTGTGCTTTCAGGACAAAAATAAATAAAAATGGCGATATTTTGGACCCCAAAACCCACACGTACACCGATACTGATACTGATACTGATACATTACCACAAATACATGAAAAGCTTATGACTTCCATCAATTCCCATTCAATGCCCGGGTCTCAAAATCATCTGAAATGCCAGAATTATCATCTAAACAAATCCTAAGCAGTATCACTATCGTCCATCATGTCCAAAACACGCCACATTTCAATATAATTTTGATGCGAAAAAACACGAAAAAACAGCAAGCAAAATGCGCTGATAGAATCACTCGTCAATTGAAAACAACAAGCCTCTGAACTTTGACCCGGCAATTTTTAGATGCGCAGTAGTCTTATCTATGTAATCAAACCACTTTGGACATCCTACACTGAGCCTATAGTCCGTCTCATATGGTTGATTGCATACATACCTGTAAGCCGTTACACCGTCTCACCGGGTATACGGTACACATATGCGTAAGCCGGTCTAGCGGCTCGTCGGGTTCAAAGGGTTAAGTAAATTAAGAAGTGGCATGAGTTCTTACTTTATACCTCTTTTACCTCAAAGCAATTTTAATTAAATTACTATTTAAAAACCAAGTGAACAATCCCCTTAAATCAAGAGGAAATGCATACCTGACCAGTGACCAACAATGCATATTTCAGATCATCAGACAATATTTTGAATTTGGAAATCATATTTGGTCAGAGTTTTTTCTTCAGGTTTAGCCAACATGATTCTAGACTTACCCTTTTTGTTGCAGGTTCTTGTTTGCTTGCATTTTAGCCTTTTTTCGTTGGTTTCTGGTCATCGCTGGTTGAAATTCTGACTCATCTTGCACTGACTTTCTATATTCTTTAACATTGCCCTAAAATATACAATTGACAAATATTATCATATACAGGGGTAGTCATAGAGCGTGTTTCTACAGAGAGGCATTGGTCGGTTCATTCCGGCTAACAGCTCTGTAGAAACAGGTCCTCTCCGCCTTTTCGTTAGACGGCTAATCGTTCTTGGGCAAATTATCCTCAAAAAGTAGGATAGTGGGGAGAGATTAGCCGAATGAAAGCCAACGAGCGCTTTGTGGAAACTGCGCGCCGCAAGATTAGATGGCTAACCGGAAATTGATAGGACCATGTGATACATCAATGATCAGCCAAATTAATAAACTGATGATGATTTACGATGTGATAGTGTTGAATTGTTGTTCATTTGTAGCAAAATAATTTGGATTTAGCCCGTAAATTCACAATGTTATTGGTGTGCGAGTGTTGCATACATTTCGTCTCAAGTCGGCACACAATGCACTGCGCTCATAACCCTTGATCTCTCTCGCCAGCTATTTTGATATTATCCGTCTTTTGCGTGTCTGTTGAAACAGTACCACTCATCAAGTGCATCCGCCTTTCTAGCCGGATAAAATGTTCGCC
Organism: Ophiura sarsii; assembly: GCA_035610835.1. Lineage (NCBI taxonomy): Eukaryota > Metazoa > Echinodermata > Ophiuroidea > Amphilepidida > Ophiuridae > Ophiura > Ophiura sarsii. The sequence continues at coordinate 19,504,067 of CM069444.1, forward strand.
GGTAGATAGCGGAGGCTCTGTAGATATAGATTTATTCCCCTTCAACAATTAACAGTTTGATATTTCATGCGCAGGTTTAAAACTTTCTTTTCCACAAAGACTTTGAACCCATGTTTCAAGTACTGAATATTATCAGATGTGTTACCCACTATGTCATAAAATACTATGTGAAATATAACAATATAAAAAGAGCGATCCTTTTACCTTATTTCATATTGAACCAAGTGGTCGATGTCAAGTGGTTGGTAAAAGTTCAACCCATCTAAACAATACAGTACCTGTGGATTTTCAGATGAATCGTCCATAGCTTCATCACCAGTAGGAGCCAGTGGGTGCTGATCATCACTATGATGGTCTCCATCTTTATCCCAACTCCCTTGATATGTTGTTGATGATGAAAATCCTTGAGTTGAACTATTAGGGGATGCACCATCACTGTCAACTGTCTTCTGCATTCCAGCAACTTCTACCAGGGTCTTTTTCTTGCCTGTCTCATCTGTATCTCCATGTCCTCCATCCATGGCAGCGTAAGTCTTATTCCCAGATGTCTCATTGCCAGTGTCTGCTCCACCTGGATTATCATTGGTGGATGAGTCATCACTTTGGGTTGGACCAGAGGGTGTAGGATGCCGGCCTGGTGGTGGATCTTTGACATGTTTTGAAGATTGGTGGTTATCAGCTGCACTGGTAGATGTAGATTTTTGTTCTTTATCAGCTTTGAGAAATGAATAAAAAGTATACTGATTTGAATATTTCTATGTTTGTAGCCTGATGGGGCACTGAACTTTTTAGCTGTTGACAGGTCTGATACCTTGCCGCTGATGTGGTGAATAATTGAAGCGATCATCACTGAAATGGCAGTCTCTCGAGTGGCTAGAAGATCAAATTATACTCTACCAAACTGGTTTTGTGTTCTAATAGGGGTTCTTGTGAACTGACTGACAACGTAATAGTACATTTTTATCCACACAAAAAAGCTAAAAACACTGAATTTTACTCAAAATTGACAACAACAATAGCAGAAACGGAACATTTTGACCAATATAAATACAATTTTGACCATGAGACCAAGTAGCTGTTGGAAGGGCAACCCATTGGCAAAATGGACTAGGACACAGACTCACATGCTAATATATGGACCGTGGTTTGAATCCTGCTGCCGACTAGGCACGTTTTCACACACCTTTCTGCCCATTGCTTCCCCTGAAAGTTCTATTCCAACCTAGAGATGTAGGTTTACTCCAAAATAATAGTGTTATATTGGATATATGGGTTTACAAACATTGTTCTCATAAAAATTCCATGTACCTGTACTTTCAGATGTCTCTGTGGCTTCAGTTTTCATCTTGTCAAGATCTTCATTTGGCGGTCTACGAATGGAGAGTGGCTCATCAGGCTCAGTGTCCATCAGCTCTGCTGAAATATACAATACATTTTGAAATATAATTCATGATTTTGTCATCAATATGCACATTATATTTATTTATTTATTTTATTTTATTTTATTTATTTTTTTCCCCCCAATTTTCCAAACATTTTTATCCACATGTGCCCTGATTGCATGCAATCCGTAAAAAAATAAATGTTGAGGTGGTGTGACTGGGAACTGGGTTAAAGAATGTTGAGAGGAAGATATCCCTCCTGCTCCTTGTCAGATACGCCACTGCCGACCAAACAGCTTGCCATGCTCATCCAAGCATCTCTGAAACAGACCCCGGGTGGCACTGACATTGGAAAAGGGTATAGGTATGTGCCACGCTGAAGACCCCCTTTTTCACCCTCTGCTGCTAGCTCTTATGACCCCCCCTGTTGAGCCTGCATCAGTTCTTAAGACCCCAATTTTATTGAAAATTCAAAAATCGCGAAATTTTGCGTTCCAAAGCCCCAATTTTCAAATTTTGCATTCTAAAACCAAAAAAAAAAATCAAAAATTTGCGTTCTTGCTAATCAAAATTGAACTATATGCCAGTTCTCAAGACCTACTTTTTTGAAGAAAAAAATCAGTTCCTAAGACCCTATTTTTCGTCATAAAATCCACTCAGTTCAGTTCTGTAGCCCCCCTTTTTGAGACCCTGTGCGGCACACCCCTACCCAAAAAAAGTTGAGTGCCCCCCCCCCCCCCCCCCCCGTGAAACAGACCCTAGCACAAAACCATTGGAAACCCCTAAATGTTGTAACCTATTCAAAACCAACCCTAAAAGATGTCACTTAAAATATTCAATTATGCATGCCTTTTAATGACAAAATATGACGAAAGATCCAAAAGAGAGAGGAAATCAGGATTAATATACAGGCAAAAAATAGGCATTATAAATAAGCAAAATATCATTTTTCCTCCATAATACATCCAATTATTACCCCTTTAAATTTAGGAATTTACCAAAAAGGACTCCTTTTTTAAGATGTCAAGGATTACGTCATGAACCTTTTTGGAAGGGGATGCATAGCTATCATTATGCCGAATGATTGTTCACTGACAACTTAATTTTGAAATCTGATTTGAAATAATTATGAAATGTATTGCTCTATAACTTAAAAGTTATTTTAGTTTCATGTTTGTAAATGTAATTTGATCAAAAATGCATTTAGAGGTGAAAACCAAGGATAGAGATGGTGTTCCCTAATTTACAACACATGAAAAAAGACACAACAATGATAATACAGGGTGTCTCAAAAAAACCGTGCACGTGTTTACCCAACTTATTGACCATGAACTTATAGAATTTGGTGTAACAATTGCATACATATTGATAGACATAACGGTTAGCTTTCATATTCCGTTTATTTTATCTGATTTGGGTTTTCTAATCTTGAGATATGACCAATTAACTAAAGTACCTAAATCGACGTTGTGCCACTTCACAGTTGCAATGAATAGAAAGGGTTACTCCGGAGAGGGGGGTTGTTACACCCCCTTTAAAATAATCCAATCCGAAATGCAGAGTATGCTTATTTGGGTACCATGCTATAGCTAGAGGTTCCCTCTATCCATACATACAAACAAGTACAAACATCCACGCATGACGTCACAGTGACGTCACCAAACATGGCCGACCTCAAAATCCCGTCGTATTCGCTGGACAGTGAAATATCATAGAAATCTTCGCCAAAAAAGTTCTAAATATCGGAATTTCACCCGATTTTTTGCTTATAAGTGAGGGAAATGGTGTTTCTAACATAGGCCTATGCTAAAAAAATTCAGGACCATACAATTAAAATATTTTTCAAAATGGCAATTTTAAAAAAAATTGTAAGGTGGCAACCACCCCCCTACTACCTACTAAACTAAGGTGGCAGCCTCAATTTGTTTTCGTCAAAATGAGCGCAGGGGATGTAAAAGCGATCCCCTACGCCCTAGGTCACTGTTCTTCGCGTTCTAGCGCAATTGGCGACCACCCTCCCTTAGGAGGACGAGGGTTTTAATGCTTATCTTAAGCATTATTTCTGTAAAAGTGGCACAACGTCGATGTTAGGTAGCTTTAGTTAATTGATCGTATCTCAGGATTGACAAAACCAAATTAGATGAAATAAACGGCATATGAAAGCTAAGCGTTTATTCTATCAATATGTATACAATTGTTACACCACATTCTAGATGTTCATAGTCAATAAGTTGGGTAAACATGTGCACATTTTTTTTGAGACACCCTGTTATACCATATTATCTTACCTATATCCCTTGGACCTGACAGAGCTTCTTCATTCTTCTTGCCAGCATTTGATGAAGGAATTGAACCAGGGTCATCAGGAAGTGTTGGACCAGAGTCAGCAATTGGAATTGAAGTATGTTGGCCAGCAGGTTTATTTGGTTGATTATTCAATGGTTCAGTTTTGTCTTTGCCTGTATCATTTTGGGATTTTCCTAATTTTACTGGTTTGTTCTCAACATTTGGAGGAGAACGCAACTTCAAAACAGGTTTTTGTTGAGATGATACAACTTCAACTTTGACATTTACTGGTGATTTTGGTCTTGGTTGTGCCGATTCCTTGGCAACACCAGCAGCGGCATCGGGAGGCTCCTTTTTCATGACAACATTGTCAGTGTTATGTTGCTGTGGTGCCGGCTTAGAAGTGGCAACCCGTTCTTGTCCTTGACTGCCCCCACCAGGTTGTGACTGTTGATTCAGAGTAGACAAACCACGCCCTCTACCACCACTGGGTTGCGATACATTCACCTGCCCGCTATGCCCCAATCCAGGTGGAGAATGCCCACTACCATGCTGCGTACCATGACAATCTGCTTGCTGGCTGCCTACAGTCCACGCGGGTTGGGTTGTCTGTGGTTGACCACGCCCTACTCCAAAGACCAGTGGCTGATTGTTATGCCCTTGTATCATTTGTGCAGGCTGACCACGTCTAACTCCAGTAACCATTTGGTGCTGGTTCTGCCCATGGTGATGGCCTTGCTGGTATGGGTTACCAAATGGTGAACTTTGCCCTGTCTGTACCACAGGACCAGCCATAGGACCAAGAAGTGAAAAATGTGCTGCCATTCCTGGTGGTGGAGCCATTGTTTCAGACCATGCTTGTTGGGGTTGTTGTTGATGTTGATAACCTGAAATGAGATGTTTGAACGTTTTAGGGTTGGGGTCAAAATGAAAACTAGAAGCGGGGTGTCATCATCAAAACTGAAACTGATGGAGTATGCACTGACAAGTCCTTCCCTGATAAGCCCATTGGGAACGTTTCTTTTCCTTCCTTCCCCCCCCCCCCCCCCCATTGTGTTTCCTAACACAATGGGGGGGGGGGGGGGTGGGGGGGGAAGGGGGTCACGAAAGGTACTTACAATAAAAAGCCCTGCTTTTGAGCCTATAGTTCCCACTTTCATATTTAACAAATACTTATACGGTAATCATGATTTTGTTTGGCAATCTTGAAATTTTGATGCAGGAAAAAAAAAGTGACGCTGGCGTGTACCGGGAAACTCGAAATTGACTTTCAGGCGCCTTACATATAGACAGGTTGATAACCCCTGTGATTTTGCTGTCATGGTCTAACACATGATACCAAATTAACCAAAATTGGCACTTTACCCTTATAGACAAAGATATTCCAGGAAACATCTTAATCTTGAGGTTTCCAATCCCAACACTATATTTATGATGGTTTCACCAAAACGTTTAGTGACTTACTCATCATCAAGGTCTTAAAAGGTGAATACATACCCATCACAACCCTGAGAAAGTCATTACGATGAATAAAGAGTCAGTGGTAGCATTAAGCCCCGATTTGGGGTGAATGACGCCTCCAAATGATTTGTTTACACAATTTCACCCATCACACTAGGATTTTTTTAACACAATTGTTAATGGAATGTTTTAAACCTCTTAAACCCCTCCCCTCATCCCAACCCCTTCACTCTCAAACCTCTTTCAATGTATCATACTACCAACTTGTCCCTTTTAGGCTAAACAAAGTTTGTTTCCTGGAGTTGGAGGGCATTTTATTAGTTTTTAGTAGGAGTGGGCTATAAATGGATCATTTTGTGTTTCCCTCAGGTTGGAGTGGATTTGAGTACAAAATCTTTCATTACTCATTCTGTGGTTTGTTGCTATGATGTTTGTTGTAAATGAGCTCAAACCAGCTAATTTTGAATTTTGAATTTTGAAAATGTTTAAACACTTTTTTGAATTAACCCTAACCAGTAAAGCTAGTTTTTTTGTGCATATCGGGGGGGGGGGGGGGGGGGGGGGGGGGGGGGGGGGGAAAAGTGCTATTTTTTTTACCCGAAAAATCACCCAGCACCCCCCGGGATTTGATCGCGGGACCATCCGCACCCAAGTCTGTCCCTCTACCAACTGAGCTAACTCCCTAGCGGCTATGCGGCCACAAACTCTGTGGCCACATATGCCTGCGGTAGGTGACGTCATCGCGGCAATGCAGCAGCACGTGCCTGGAGATAGTTTCTGGCAGTGAGATTTAGTGAGATTCAGTGGGGTTATGGTTATAGTATACAGTCCAACCTCGGTTATTCGAACCCCTTTTATCCGGATAACTTTGTTATCGGGCAGAATGATCCCAAAAGAAAATATGTTTTTTACAGCCTAATCACCTTATTTTCACACTCTGAAGCATTTGAAGGCCATCTTTTGATTTAAGCATTAAAAAATATACATTGTCACTGTAACTACCCCTCATTCAGTACCCTCCTATTGTCCCAATTTGAGCACTTCAGGACAGTCAATGTAAAATTACACATAATTCCCTTAGCCAGATTTTTCACTTATCCGGCCATTGCTTGGTCCCATCATGTCTGATATGGGCAATTCCACGCGTTGCGGAATGACATTTACACACAAAAATCCACTTTCTTTTGGGTGTAAAACCCAGAGATTTGTAGTTACTCCCCATTTTACAACTTTATTTGATAATAGCGATTGATACTAAAAAAATAAACCTAGGGAAAAAATTAGACTGCGCTTCCAAGTATCCTAATTTGCATGCAAATTTGCGTTGCGGAATGACGCAGACGATTGGTGTTTTTTTTACATGTTTACACAAAGTGAAAACTCTGTGAACTTTTTAGAGTGTATCATTATTGAAGTTACTTTTTAGAAGGTTTGAAGTGTTAGCTAACTGACAAAAGCATTTTCATAAAACTTAATCATCAGCTAGGATGTCTAGTAGGTCATCAAAAAATAAAAGTAGGTGTTGCGGAATGACGTTGCGGAATGACAGTGTGAATTTGTGTGCAAAACTCCATAGAGAAAAGAAAAAACATGTTTTTATGCTTTAATATGCATAAAAAATAAAAGAAAGAGTAATCAGTGGCATTTCATATGTTACAAATTCGTGAATACAAGTAACCCAACTATTTTCACATTGAAATCATCATTTACAGGTAAAGTAGCCATGATTTTGTGATAAAGTTGCCGAATTCAACAGCTTGCACATCAAAGTTGCCTAATTCAGCAAATTATGAGTTTTCATCAATTTTGAAACTTTTTTAGAAGTTTAGAGTCCATATTTGAATGAATTATCATAAATAAGGATGATCTTATACCAAGTACACAAAAATATCACAATTTGCTCAATAAATTGCCTAAATATAGGATTAATACCTTTGTCATTCCGCACCGTCATTCCGCAACATGTCATTCCGCAACGCTCGTTAACGCTATTTATTAACAGAATTTTCCAATTTTTTTTTGATCATTGTGAAGCATGTCAATTGTGTGCAGAGAAAAAATAGTTAAATGAAAATAGGGTACATTTTTTTTCTTGCTATCCTAAAAAATTGTACTTTTGCGTTGCGGAATGACATGAGATTATGCAATGCATACTAATTACCTGGATTAACGAGGCTAATCGGCCGTTGATCAAAATTAAATTTATATCAAAACTTTTCCATCAGTACTACTATTGTGCCTGACATTTATTTAAACATCATACCTATGTGTCTAAAAGATATGGAATAAATAAAAACAAGCCTTTTCACTGATTTTGTAAGCTGCAAATATGCAAATTTATGCTAATTAGCTAGTTTATACATCAAAAAACATAGTATCGCTAAACAAACTAAAAATTCCTGAACTTTGGACTCTTGCCTACATTATAGGCATAGAATTAAACTTTGGATGCACATTTGAAATTTTGGCTATTTGGTTGACATTTGCTTGGAATTGCCCATATAGCCAAGGTTGGACTGTATAATTCAAATTTGTTTTTAAATGTGGGTATGTCTCCCTTCCCCCTCTTCCTTCCCCTCTCCCCTTACAGGTTACCTATTTCATTTATACATTGTGAGCAATTGCTATGGGTAACCACGTAATATAAGAGGTTAAATGCTGTTCATGTTGACATTTAAGAAAGGAAGTCATTAGTCCTAGAAGTCATATAAACCTATGATCAAACCAAACTTTACATTAAGGGTAGAAGATTGGTCTCAACTAGTAGAAGTCTAGTTTGATTATAAAGTAAACATCAAATTTTAAACTAGACTTTTTAATGACACTTTTGTCATTTCATGGCTGTTGTAGACAAATTACAAAATAATAACCAACTTTGTGTATTGACCAAAGATACGCTAGATACTCAGACACACACAAAATTGGATGCAAAAAAGAAAAATAGATAAATAAATGACATAATACTTGTCTGTGTCAAAAAGTAACACTGTTCCTTCAAAACTATATAACATTTATCAGGATATATTTGCATTGTATAATTGTAAGTATTTGCACAATTTGCCCTTTGTGATACAAAGGTTGGATTGAATTTACGATGCATTGAATTTATCACAGAGAAAATGTACATTCAGAGCCCGATTCAGAGCATGTCACAAAGGATTTACAAACATGTGATAGGTCAAATACAGTACATCGGCCATTTTTATTAGTCAAAATGGAGCTTTAAAAGTTAGAACTAATGTTCAAATTTACTTGGAAACTGTTATTTTTGTTTAATTTTATATCAATTCCTTGCCCGAAAATGTCTAATCCCGGACCAAAAATCACCTTCCTGAAACCCGAAAATAAAAGATTGACAAAATAATTATAATAAGCTTGCTAAAAAAAAGAAATTGTCAGCTAAAAATCACTCTTATTTAATGCAAATTTACATGTGATTCACTTGAAATGGGTTTATAAATTCAAATTACACGTATGTGCATTTTCTTACACTTATGCTAGTTAAAATGTGATTTTCGCTTCCGGGTTTATGGGCCGCCATCTTGGATTTAAGTCGGAAATAATTTTGACAACAGATTGCACCCTAACAACCAGCCCAGAGTATGTTTGGAGAAATTCAGGAATCCCGAGTCCCGCCTGAAAAAATTGAGTCCTAGAGCATGATTTCCTGAAAATCCCAGCTCTAATAATACTCATACAATTTAATCATTATTCATACTTCGGTAACCATACACAATACAATACCTACATTTACCACACCATGTGTCTTATGCATGCTGAAGTAAATGTCAACAAGTTCATTCCAATGTGTCGAGATCCAACATTTTAATAGATTTGGCTTGGGTATTTGCAGCCTTAGAAAACTTAAATTTTATCAAATTTGTTTCAAAATTTGAGAAGACTGTACTGTGCAGTCATAACCAGGGAAGTTTATCACCCCTTTATTTCGTTAGTGTTAATATCATTTCCCCATTGAATCACTTAATCATGTTTATAAAGGACAGCAAATGTCATTGCAAATTTCCCTGTATTATATACTGCACTATGTCTCCAAATTGGTCTCGCAAGAGATATGGCACCCTAACAAATCGGTCTCGCAAGTCTTAAACATATAAACAAGCATCTTATGTCATATTCACAGGAAAATACAAGGGGAGCCAAGAAATGTGTGACCATCCATGATGGGAGCGAGTCCCAGGAAATTGAGTTCCGCCCGAACATTTTGAGTCGGTAACAAAAATCACCATCCTGAATCCCGAGTGGGAAATTCACTTAATATGGCTTTACCGGTAATTGGTCAAATCTGTGTATTTTTATACTCTTTATGAACGCTGTGGATTTCACTTAAGCTGTGTTTATACCGAGCCACCAGTATGAAACCAGCAATGACACCCTACTGTTCAAAACTGTTGAGCGAGAAATGGAGTGTGTGTAGAGTGAATTGCAGGGCTGTCAACTTTTGGGATTTGCTGGGAGGGAGAGATACATACTCAAAAAACGTAAAACATGCACAATTTTTTCCCCGTCAGCAGCTGAAATCCTGATAAGTGGTGGGGGGGGGGGGGGGGGTAGGGATGATGTTTTCCTCAAATCTGCACGAAAATTACATGGTCAAAATCGCAAATGTACCCAAAATCGCAAATGTACCGACGGAAGCTAGTATAAAGGTGTTGATACACACTTTAATTGAGGTAATTTTGTTGATGCGGGAGATTTTATATGCTATGCGGGAGTGCGGGAGAAAGAGTGTCTATGCGGGAGACTCCCGCCTAATGCGGGAGAGTTGACAGCCCTGGAATTGTGTGTAGTGAGTGAGCAGTAGAGTTATTTTAGTTTCAACACCTCTCATAAATGAACAATTTTCTTTTCCCTAAACTTTTATTGGTCCTCATTCATATAACATTGGTCATTTCAGGACCTTTCCACAAGTAAACCAATACAAATGTTATGACAAACCCAAACAATATGAAATTTATCAAGCGCTGTAACTTTTGAATTTCTATTAATATGTGTATATAAGTACAGTCCATTTTTGGTATCACATTTACTAAAATGCTGATTTTTAGAATTTTGCCAAAAGAAAATCACCTTTTGGGCTGAGGCTGATCAGTTTGTCACGGACGGACATGTCACGGACGGACATTTTTAAATGGATTATAATTAACACAAACTACTTGCACTTTTTCAAATGTTTTATGTATTATTTGATTTGATTTGATTTGATATAATTTGAGTCCTACGACCCTGGATAACCCAATAAGCTTATTTCCATTGGGGTCCGTTAGATGTGTGAACAGATACAGACCGGGATGATCCCCTACTCTTTACGAAAGAGTCTGTAACCTTTTAACGTGCTCGGGTATTGCTCTTCCGATGCACGGGACCACCATTTATACGTGACTTCCGAACCACTGTTTAATTTTGCTGCCATTAGGAAATCGTCAGAATCATTTCGCTTCATTTACCAGGCTACCGACGGCGCACACAGTATCAGCACTTAGATTGTAATATTCCCTAAACAACTCCCCAATGTCGCTTGGGTCGACGAAGCAATTGAGACTAAGTACCTTGCCCAAGGATACAAACAAGTTGGCTGTAGCGGGGCTCGAACTCACAATATTTGCATCGTGAGACCGGCATGCTATCCACTAGACTAGATTATGTTGAAGAGTGTCATCAACTTCATTGACATTTATTAAAATGTTGGTGAGTGTGGTTTGTTACTAAAAGAGACACAGTTAAATATTTGCGTCACGGATGGACAATATATGTTAACCTTAAACTGATAAGCCTCGGCTCACATTTGTTTGGACTTGAAATGTAACAAAATCATTTTATTTGGTAAAAATGCCCAAAATTGCACCAAAATCATTTTTGAGGAAAAAATCAATCACTTTTTGGTGGGTTGATTGAATAGTGGATAATGGTTATGACTGCACAGACTTCTCACATTTTGAAGTCAAATTGATAAAATTTAACTTTTCTAAGGGTCATATATACACCATTTCCCTGGTATTTCGGGATGAAATTATTTAAATTATTTCAGAAAATGGTTACAAATGTAACAAATCTTAGACCACCTCCATTCCATTTTAATGAAATTTTTATTATTGATTCTTTGTGTTTGGTTTATTGGCCCATATCCAGGGCTCAAATTAATTGAAGAATTGCCTTCGATGCCCCACCAAGCTGCCTTGATGCCCTCAATTTCTGGCTGTTTTCACTCCATTCAAAAGTACATAACTGCCTTGGAGAATGTTGGTGCCCCTTTCAAATTGCCTGCCCTCTTCATTTCTTATTTTGAGGCCTGCCCATCTCCAAATATGTAAGAGGTTTAAATTATACAAATTACTTGCTTAGGGTAGGGAATCAAAATATTTCGAGTACTTGTTTAGGGTATTGGAAATACTGATATTACTTGCTTGGGGTATGTAAAATACTGTGCCATACTTGTTTAGGGGGTGCTTTTTCACATTAACACGATTACGTATTTAGGGTACTTTTTGAAAGTCCTTGGACGTGCATGATACCCCCCTTGTAATGACCACTGAGCACCCCGCAGGCCATGTCCAGAAAATGGGATAAAGCTAGGGAAAGCAAGCATATCTGGAACTATTTTTTGCAAACTAGTATCAATGTTACTTTCTGGTCACAGCAAGGTTCATTAAGACAAATTGGTGAAAAAGTATGAAAGAGGTAACTGGTGGTTCACTCTAGTGTGTTCGGCCACGCCATGGAGGGCAGGCTCTGCCAGCAAACCTTGGTGCGCGACATCACTTTCAATTGAGCTACCATTGACCGATTTCAGTTCTATGAAAAGTAACAGTGGAAATTTGATAAATTTGTATAAAACATGCTGAAGTATTGTGCAGTGATTATATTCTAGGAAATCCATCTTCTATGAACAAACTATTGATTATTTTCACTAGTAATGAGAAATGATGTTGTTTATGCATACATGTATAGTTCTTCCTCATAAATTCATGTTTGTTGCATGTTATGATCATCAGATTTTGTACAAAATCTGATAAATGGATCAGACTAGTCAAAATCTACACAGTGGAAAATACACTTGTCTGCTGGCAATAACTGGATAAATGGATCAACTTTTGATTTTCCAGCTGTACATGTGCACACCCATACCAAATTCAATATTAGTGTCCCCTCCCCCAATCTGTCTCATAATACAGAATTAGAGTAAATGAGGTTGATAATGACTTTTACAAACCTGTATTTGTCTGAGCAGCATATTGATAGATAGGCGTAGGTCGACCTCCACAGTCCATACATCGATAATTCATTGATGATAGACCACGGCCACATCCTGAGCAAATAATAGCCATTGAAGCCATGGCTTCTGGCTATCCTGCCAACGTTTGGAAATGTGTCTAATGAAAATGAAAAGAAAAAAGTTTTGTGCAAGACCCTTAGTGACTATTGTTAACAAAATACCAATAGGCATGACTACTATTACTAGCTTGAGTTGATCGATTAGACTTGAACGTATCAAAAATTGCCATGCAAAAAAGATTCTCATTGAGTACATGTATACTTGGAGCTGACTTTTTTGTAAGTTTTTGAATTTCTCTTTTCATTAAAACACAACAGACAATGGTCCCATTTTACTTTGCAAATATTGAGTGATTCACTTTCCAGAATTTTTTTAAAAATTCAAAAGTAAATCTGTAAAGATTGACTTAACCGGTGTCCAGCTATGCCTGGTCTAGACAATTTTTGAAGTTGGGTATTGCGCATGAATAAAAGTCAAGCTAGATTTGTATCAACAAAGTCATCAACAAATTTGTATCAACAAAGTCATTTCTTTGAAAGCCAAGGATCAAAGTTGGGCTCCTTCTTTTTGGCTATGACTGAGTACTTTGGGGCTCGTGGACGTAGGATCCTCAAGACTGCGCGGACAATTGAGGTTTGATTATCCAGCCCTCAAATTAACCGAAGGCACCGAAGGCAATTGCCATCGGTGCCCCACCTAGTTGCCTCGATGCCCTCAACTTCTGGCTGTTTTTACTCCATTGAAAAGTACATAATTGCCTTGGTGGAAGTTGGTGCCCCTTTCAAATTGCCTGAAATTGCCGTGCCCTTTCCATTTCTTAATTTGAGGGCATAACTAACAAACAGTGCTATCAAACCATATTTGACTCAAATTGGTGCCCTCACCCACAGCCCACACACTGTATTTTAATATAATAAATTCATGATGCAGGAGATTTTATATGCTTGACGGGAGAGCGTGAGAAAGATTGTCTAGGCGGGATATAGTTGACAGCACTGGATGTCGCCATTGTTGGGTAACGGCAAACATAAAAATATTGAGTAAATGAGTCCCTACTCCCTAGTATCAGTTCTCAATTATATTTGCTGGAAGGCGAAAAATAGACGCATTCTGGGGGGGGGTCGAAGATGTTCATCAACTTTTAAATGGTGAGTTGTAGTTTAAAATATCATCATACTTTTTTTAATACTTTTTATCCGGGATGTTTGCTAATGCTGATTTGAATATTTTGTTATGCCGTCTTTAACGTCAGACGCATTTATTACAATGTAGGCCATCAAATAAGACAGAATAAACATGTAACTTTACAAAATAATTTTCTCCATTGTTGTCTGTTTTATAATATGACCGGAATGATTCTATTCATGTAAACAGTGCCCGTTATTAAAGCTTTCAACTGTCACTGGTTTTAACTACGCAATGGGTGCAGGCCTCAAATTAATCGAAGTTGCCTAGATGCCCTCCACTTCTGGCTATTTTCACTCCATTCAAAAGTACATAATTGCCTTGGTGCCCCTTTCAAATTGCCTAAAATTGCTTGCCCTTTTCATTTCTTTTCATTTCTTAATTTGAGGCCTGAATGGGTGTTACAATACAGGCAGTTGATTGCACATGGCATGTCATCATGTAGCAACCAGCTTGGATTGAAGGGGACGGATTTACATTTGACGACCGTTTTTCAGTCGGCAGTTTTGGGAGCTTCTAAGCAGGACTAGTTAGTGCCTATGAATAACGTCTATTATAATAGTTCAGTCAGATGAATTTAGAAGAGCATCATGCGCGCAATGTCACTCATTGTATGCATGACGCTTGCGACATGCGTATGCCAAAATCGCGCTTTATACACTTGGATTACTTTTGCGCAAGCGGATAGATAAAAACCAAATATTTCTCGCCCCTTTGGAACTGATTGAACTATAGGGATTTCAATTTTACTTCCTAAACGCAAATTTGGTTGGTTTCCTTCGAGATGATCAATTGCTACCCCTGAATTGCTATTGCATATTTTATTTATGTCGCACATGTTTTATGTTTCTTTATTAAATATCAGCCTATCAGGATTGGACTGGTACATCTACATCTACATCTATGCATGTTCTCGTCAACGCCTTTCAGCAACTAGACAAGCTCTCTGCTACCTAGAGAGATGATATTTTTGTACCATAGTGGTACTGGTATCTTACAAACAGAAAGCACAAAAACCCATATATTTGAGAAAACTGAGGATCTTTCTGTGCCAAATAGCAGAGTGAACCTTTAAAAATGTGATGAGAGAAATGAGAAGGTACATTTCATGTGATGTGCCGTGGCGTTAGACAACTGAATTATCATTTTAGTAAAACTGGCCCTCCATCATGCACATAACTCATTTTTTAAACTTGATTTTCAAAAACACCAGAGTGCAAAATTACTTTTTTTTTAATCCACTGAACTCCCTTCTTTCATGCACACACTGTCTTGTCTTATCTTGTAGGAATACTGGTCAACGCCCCAGAGTTGAGGCCAAACGACCAGGCCCAGCCAGGGCGGCCCAGGTCCTTTGGCGGAGTAATTCTGTTATACCCTTCACAGAGGTATTCACAGTGCATGATTTTTAAGAACGACATATACTACCGATGTAGGTGTGTAGGGTTTTATTAGGCATACATCAGACTCAGTGACATGGCTATTATTATTGTCACCATTGGCATTCTGTAATTATTATTTATGTAGGCGCTTGAAAGCTATAGTCTCTATAATATTCACTTACCTTATTCTGGAATCCTCAAGTTTAGTTTTGTCAAATGATTTCCATTAAATAGTCGAACGAAGAGAACTTTTACAAAAAAGCTTATTTAATTAAAAAGCTTGTCAATGTCATGCATGCTTGTAAGTTGTGTCTATCCCAAATCGCGCACGTCACACTGAAATGAACGACACAGATTACAGTTGTGTGGGCTATGCATCTGTTACAGACCGCCGGGTGTTTCAGCCGTTCAATTGCATGAGCAAAGCGCGATAAAGATCTCGGAAAAATCCAATTCTGCAATTTTCCAGACCATTGTTTGCGCTGAAAACGATGAATCACATGTGGGGAATTCCCAATGCCGAAATGTCAAAATGCAGTAATCGATATTTTTTAAAATACGTTATTACAAAGTATTACAAAGCCGCCTAATATACACATGTTTTCAATAATTTTACTACGTAATTTCTGAATTGGTGTAATAGTCTCTTTATCAAGCATTTGGTACGCTAAATATGAGTATGGTAGGTCGCGTGCAACGTGTAATTTGAAGCAGCTTTGCGAGTTGCATACGAGAGTATTATAATAATCACAAAAGTAGATGGCGCTAAACTCCAAAATCAGTGCACTTTTCTCGTAGATATCTAAGCGGCGCATAGAATAGCTATGACTTTTCTCCCAGCCAGCACGGTTCATCCACTCAAACATTTTTTTCATGACAATTCCTCAATATTCTTTTCCGCCTTTTTTGACAATTCAAGTTGAATTTCCACCCATGCAGTTGTCTAATATCCTTCATCTATATTTGAGCATACCAAGGTGGTACCTCCGGACCGAGGGGAAAGTAACGGGCAACAAAACCAATCCCGACCCTTGTCCTGTGATGACGCACCGAATGGAGCCGAAGGAAGGACTATGGGAAAGGATCTTAAGTTAAGAAAAGTCATACGATTTAGTACATGGAATGTGAGAACTCTATCACAGCCTGGCACTCTCGAGCTTCTGACCAGACAGATATGGACAGATGCAAAGTGAACATCCTAAGTATTGCTGAGGTACGCTGGTCAGGAAAAGGCCACTTCTCCACAGATGCAATGGCGTATCCAGGACTGTTTGGATGGGGGGGGGGGGGGGGGGGGGCCAAAAAACCTGAAAGCCATCTTGTGGATCTTAAATATTGAAACGTTGAACCTAATACGCGCGAAGCGCGCACAAATTTGTGATTTTAACACTAAAATGTAGAGTATGACGTTTTTAACGTCCCCTACATAGTATTTTAAGTATTTGGTGTGGTTTGAGGGCCATTATTATATTAAAACCTCTAGAAACATTCGCGCGGAGCGCGCAAAATTTTAGAGTCTTTGAGTTTTTGAACTAAAATGGTCATGAAAAACTGTCCTGAAGCCATCTTAAATAATGAAATATTAAAACTAAAACGCGCTAAAATTGCATTTCTAACACTAATGGTCCTGTATGATAATAACGTCCCCCACATAATATTTAGATTTTTTGGTGGGGTTTGAGGGTCATTATAATGTTAAAACCTATTCGCGCGGAGCGCACAATATTTTTGAGTTTTTGAACTAAAATTGGTCATGGAAAACTGTCCTGAAGCCACCTTGTTATGATTAAATAATGAAATATTGAAATTAATTTCAATTTCTAATGGCATTTCTAACACTTAATGGTCCGGTATGATGTCCCCACATAATATTTAAAATATTTGATATGGTTTGAGGGCCATTATAATGTTAAAACCTGTAGAAAATATGCGCGCAGAGCGCGCAAAATTCGAGTTTTAACTAAAATGGTAATGGAAAACTGTCCTGAAGCAACCTTGTTAAGCTTAAATAATGAAATATTAATATTAATACGCGCGCGGAGCGCGCAAAAAAAATGCATTTCTAACATTAATGGTCCAGTATGATAATAACGTCCCCCACCTAATACTTTAGAATTTTTGGTGTGGTTTTTGCATTAAAACTTTGGTCCAGTATGATGTTTTTAATGTCCCCCACATATTTAGAATATTTGGTGGGTCTGATCCATATAATGTTAAAACCTGCAGTAAATATTCGCGCGGAGCGCGCAAAAATTTAGATTTTTTTAACTAAACTGGTCATGGAAAACTATCCTGAAGCCATCTTGTCAAGCTTGAATAATAAAACATTGAAACTAATGCGCGAAGTACGCAAAAATTGACATTTCTAACACTTAAATTGGTCCAATATGACGTTTTTAACGTCCCCACATAATATTTAGAATGTTTGGTGTGTTTTGAGACCCATTATAATGTTGAAACCTGTTGAAAAAGTGAGCGCGAATCGAGCAAGAAAAAAACCCAGTTTTTAAACAAAAATGGTCCAGAAAAAACGTTCCTGAAGCTCTCTTGATAAGCTTGAATAATGAAACATTGAAACTAATACGTGTAAATCGCGCAAAAATTGGCATTGTTAACATTATAAGGTCTAGTATAACGTTTTTAACGTCCCTCACATTAAAATGATGAGGACGTGACCCCGTACCCCCCCCCCCCATTTGCGCCGCATATATCCCTACCATTCCTCCTCCCCTACCTCCTTCTCTTCCTCCTTCTCCTCTTCCTCCTTCTTCTCCTCTTCCTCCTTCTTCTCCTCTTCCTCCTTCTTCTCCTCTTCCTCCTTCTCCTCTCCCTCCTTTTTTTTTTTACACTTTTTTCAATGGGGGGGGGGGGGGGGGCATGGCCTGCTGGGCCCCCCCTGGATACGCCACTGCACAGATGACCACACCATATACTACTCAGGAAATGAGAAAGGAGGGAGCAAAGGTGTAGCTTTCATCACCAGTAAAATCATATCAAAGTTTGTCTTGGGCTACAACCCAGTCAGTGACAGGATCATCTCCATCAGATTCCAAGCTCGGTCATTCAAGTATATGCACCAACCTCCGCTGCCTCTGATGAAGATCTGGAATGTTTTTACAGCCAACTGCAGGAAACACTTGATGGCATTCCGAAGAGAGATATCATCATGATAACAGGTGATTTCAACGCAAAAGTCGGAGAAGGCATCCAAAGTGAAGACGAAACCATGGCCTTGGGCCCGCATGGCTTGGGAAGCAGAAACGAAAGATGTAGTACACTCGTGGATTTCTGTGTAGCAAACAGACTCACTATCACAAACACAATTTTCCAACAACACCCGAGACGGAAGTACACTTGGATATCTCCAAACGGCCTCACAAGAAACCAGATTGACTACATCCTCATTAGCAGTAGGTGGAAGTCTTCTATCAAGATAGCAAAAACCCTGCCAGGGGCAGATATAGGTATACCATCAACTTCTGATTGCTGATTTTCGAATCAAGTTGAAGATGACCAAAGGTGCTCCAAAACCCTGCAGATTTGATTTGCAGCATCTTGATGACAAATACAGAGTGGAGACCAGAAATCTGTTTCAAGAACTGATGGTAAGAGACGTGGAAACAACTCCTGATGAACTCTGGCTGGACATCAAAAACTCTATTCTCAGCGCAGCCAAAAAACATGTTCCTAAGAAACATAAGAGAAAGACCACATCATGGCTGTCACATGAAACCATCAACCTAGCAAATGAAAGACGCCAATTGAAGGAAGCTGGTCTGCAAGGCAGTAACCTATACAGAAGACTTTCAAGTGAGGTTCAATTGAATTCTAGGAGAGATAAAAATAAGCATATCCAACAGCAATGCCAAGAACTTGAGGATCACAGTTTCCACAAAAACAGCAGAGAGCTCTTTAGATGCATAAAAACATCACCTCAAAAACGACAACTAGATTGGCTATCATCAAGGACGAGCAAGGAAAGGTCTTAACTGAGAGTGAAGAAATCAAGGATCGTTGGAAAAGCTAATGTGAAAATCTGTATGCGTCCCAAGAAGAGACAAATGGCTCACAGGAGTCTCCCCCGCCTCCACTAGGTGAAGATGAGCCTGCTATTCTTCTATCAGAGGTCCAGGAAGCCATCAAGAAGTTAAAAAGTCAAAAGGCACCTGGTCTAGACGATATTCCAAGTGAGCTCCTGAAGCAAGCTGATGATTCTGTAGCAGTTATTATGCAAAAGCTGTGCAATACTGTGTGGAAGTCAAGAGTATGGCCAGAGGATTGGAAGAGATCAGTTTTCCTAGCACTTCCAAAGAAAGGGGATGCTAGCGAATGTAAAAATCATCGTACCATCGCTCTGATATCACATGCAAGCAAAATCCTGCTGCACATCATCAACGAACGTCTTAGACCTCATCTTGAACGTGAACTTCCTGCTGAGCAAGCCGGTTTCCGGAAAGGCCGCGGCACAAGAGATCAAATAGCCAATGTTCGTCACATAATGGAAAAATGTTTTGAATACCAGAGGGAGGTCTTCATGTGCTTCATAGACTACGCTAAGGCCTTTGATTGTGTGAGGTATTCGGCATTGTGGACAGCACTGCAAGAAATGGGAATCCCTTACCACCTCGTCCACCTAATTCGCAATCTGTATGATGGTCAAGCTGCCTGTGTTCGCACTGAGAAAGGAAATAGTGACTGGTTTGCTCTAGGTCAGGGAGTACGTCAAGGGTGCATACTTTCACCAGCACTCTTCAACCTTTATGCAGTCTATAATGAGACGTGCATTGGATGATTGGCCAGGGGGGCTCAGTAGGTGGATACCAAATACCTAATCTACGTTATGCCGATGACACCACCCTGTTTGCAACAAATATGGAAGAGATGGCGGAACTCCTGAAGAAAGTCAAGGTGGAGAGTGAGCAGCTTGGCCTACGTCTAAATGTCAGCAAGACCAAGATCATGTCCATAGGCACAGATGGTGTTGGAGAGCCTCTCATAATTGATGGTAATGAGGTGGAATTGGTCTCAAAATTCAACTTTCTTGGATCCCTAATCACCAAAGAGGGTGGTTGCAGCCAAGAGATTAGACACCGTTTAGCAATGGCTAGATCAGCAATGATCAACCTAAGTAAGATCTGGGCTGACAGAGGAATAACCAGAGCAACAAAAACCAGGCTTGTCCAAGCCCTTGTATTTCCAATTGCTATGTATGCGTGTGAGACGTGGACCCTAACCAAAGCTGACAAAAACAGAATAGCTGCTTTCGAGATGTGGTGTTGGAGGCGTATGCTTCGTATCGTATGGACAATGAGAAGGACCAATGCCAGTATTATTGAAGAAATAGGGGTGTCTAAACGACTTCTTCATGCTATCAACACCCAAATGCTGAGCTACTTCGGCCATATCTCACGTCGCAAGGGTAATAACCTGGAGAAGATGATCATGCAAGGCATGATTGAAGGGAAGCGCAAGAGAGGCAGACCTCGTTCCCGGTGGATTGACCAAATAAAGTTGATTACTGGACACCCGCTCCGTGATTGTTACTCCTTTGCTGAAAATCGTTATTTGTGGCGTAGTATCTGTAAGGTCACGAGCTGTCAGTCATGACAGAACCGAACCAACCACCAACCAACCATATTTGGGTGAAGAGTGCCGATGAAAACCTAGGATGGAAATAAACCCATGATCAAGGCGTGTCCGACTCTGGCTAGTTCACTCACCCAGCCAGCAGGGTGAACTGGCTTTATTTGATGACAGATATAATAGAGTCACTGTGGAATAATATATATACCTTGGATGCCACACCCTCTTGAAGATGAGTGTGGCTGGGTTAGGGGGACCAACCCTTTCGGATCCGAATTAAATTTTAGTGTTCCAATTTTAACCTTTGAACATTGAGCATTTGAACTCCTATCATAGCAATTCTGCCTCATTTGTAATGTCCTTGCTCTTTGCTTTCAAGCTGTAAAAGACATTTCAAGCTTTAAATGATACCCAACTTTTAAGTTGGGTATCATTTAAAGCTTGAAATGTCTTTTAAGTATATGGATTGTTCCATTTTTGAGATATAGAAAAATTATTTGAATGTTTTTCTAAGTACCGTAAAACGGGGTGAATAGGGACATGGGGTGAATAGGGACAAAAATGGGAAAAGTATTTGAAATGTCAATTTTTTGTATTTGATGTATATTATTTATTTTCTTTTTTCCAAATGTTTAAAGAGCAATATAATAGTGTTCAGGAAATGGTTCACTTGATGTGAAAGAACAAATGTGGAGCCCAGGGTATCGAAAATAAAGGTGTCCGAAAAAAACCTCTGTACAAATGGTGTGGTCAAAACTTTCCTGCTCCTAACTGCATAATTTGAGCAAATGAGCTGGAAATGCACCGGACCTAGCTTTTGGCAAGATATTCTGAAAGGATTTTACATTTCAAGCTTTTTCAAAATGTTTCCGTAAAATTTGTAAAATCTGGGGTCAATAGGGACACCAACGTTTTTAATGAAAATATTATACCCACTCCATATGTTAATTTTTTTGAAGAGCAGTTTACAGGCTTATAATATGTGGACATAATATCATCTCAAAGTTTGAATCATTTGGGTACAAAAAGCAATTATGGTCTGGATAAGTGTATATAATGTCCCCATTGACCCAGTTCTATGAACGCTTGATTGAAAGTTTCAATTTTTGAGCTGTTAACTTTAATATGTTACAAACCAACTCCAAAAGTGTGCCAGATATACTTCATGCTAATTTTCCAAGAGATGAGGGTGCTATTTTGTTCATTAGTATTTTTCACATAATATTTATCTCCATATTTGTAGAAAAGATGAATATTTGATACAGAATTGTTACATATCAATTAGAATATAAAACTCAATTCAAAGAATAACATATTTTATGATCTTCAAGCACCTAAATAACTCTTTACCTAAATCAGTTAAATATTTATTTCCTTGTTAAAGGTAGATGACCCGATCACATTTTCGTAACACAGGATTATTTCAAACATACGGAGATTTTCATATCATATGAAAGCTCGTATTTTTCTCATCATCATACTGAAATTTGACGGCCTAAATCGGTATAATTACGGAGAAATCGATGAAATAACGTCGAATTACCGCAAATGGTGGTAACCACCGATATAGTTTGTGTACTACTCAATGGGTACAGTTCACAGCATCTTGTGCGTCTAAAATAAGAACCAATAGAGCTATGCAACTAAAATTTTGGAACACGACTTTTTTAAGGATGACCTTTCATGTAGAATAGAAAACTTCAAGTTGAAAATCGGAATGTGATCGGGTCATCTACCTTTAACTGACACGTCTAAGAAATATTGTTAAAAACTAATTTTGAATAGTTAGTGGTAAAAACTACTTAAAATTGAGATTGTTTTGGTTTTTCAAAACTCACTCATTATCCATATTCACCCATATGTAGAATAAAACAGGTAAAAACTCTTTAAATCTAGTGATTTCCCTACCCAGAATAATGCTGTCCCTATTGACCCCGACGTCAGGGTGAATAGGGACACAGATCTTTGTAAGAAAAAAATATATACCCATCACATATTTTCAATTTTTTATAGTGGCAGTTCAAAGGCATTATAGGTGGACATAATATGTGCTAAAAAGCTCATGAGGCTACATGGACAAAACTACAATCTATCTAGAGAGTGCTGAAACTGTCCCTATCCACCCGTATATTGGCCATATGGGTATGTGCGGGGAAAAAGACCCCTTTTCACGACCTGTCTCCGCTCATCATAAAGCATCTCATTTCACTGATAAGTCGTTCCACAAGCTATACAATCCAAACTCAAGCGCCGAATTGCCCCCAAATACACCCAATTTTGGTAAGTTTAGCACAATTTGTCCTAATTTACTTTAAAAACACACAATTGGGCGGAAAATGTTTTCAACTTGGGCTGTTCGCCAAGACCCCCAATTTAGGATGTGTACGGTTCGGTAAGCCCCTGTTTTGAGAATGCCCAGTCACACACCCCTACCCTCTTCATATTTTTAATAATCATAGGCCTTTCAGTATTCCGGCCCTAAAACCCTGCAGACCGAGCGTTCCCCCGATCGATGTGGGAAGGGTTTTTCCAACAACTAAACTATACCACCACAGCTGGGGGCGGTCATGAAAATAATCAACTTCCGAGTATAAGGGGTCGTATAAATAATTGCTTTCGTTTAGGGGGGGTGGTGCGTCATAAAAATGATGACAATAAATAACAGTTTTGGGAACCCATCCCAAAACCCCACACCAAAGAAAATTACCGCCCGCTTAAGCCAACAAAAAAATGTTATGTTGTCCTGGACCGTCCGCTCGTCAGATTTAGGGCCGCTCTGATTTTGTTGTTGATTTTTTCAGATTTTCCAGATTTTTTTAAAAAGTGTTTATAACATACATTGTATATGTGCGACTCTTAATGTGATTTCAACTTTGTTTGATGAGCTTCGCTGGTATAAGAATTTTTTTCTTCTTTTTTTTCTTCAAAAAGCCGCCCACCCGCCCTTCCTCTCTGAGAGGATATCATAACTTTTTCTCTTTTTTTTTGCCTTTGAAGTGTGATTTGGGGGTTGCAAAATCAATTATTGGGGGGAATGCGTAGGGTGGTGGAAGAGGGCAGTATCTGTTATTGTAAATGTGCATTCGGTCAGATAATGTTCAAGCAAAGACCCTAGTTCAAGTTGCTTAACCATCCTCCTTCAATACATCATTTAGCAACTTTTGAATTGAGGTATTCCTCCATTCAATGTGTGCTCATTCAAGCATTACAACACCTGCGTAGTTATAGCCCCGATCTGGTGTTGCTGGGAACATGTACATTAATGTGTGCTAAAAATCGTTTCGATGGAGTAACTCATTTACAAAATATCAGGCATAATCTAAGGTCACGAATTTTCTGCTTTGTAACTGTCGAATTCCGCGTTTTTCCGCTTTGTAAATTTTGCAATTTTCTGTGATGTAATTTTCCCCAAGAAAGCTTAAAATTTACGATCTATAAAACCAAAATAAACACACTTTACAGAAAAACACATCATTTTAGATTTTTAGGCTTACCTTATTATTACTGTAGCGGTAGCCGACCCTCTATATCGCGGAGTTTTATATTTAAATATTGTTTGTTTTGTTTTATTACGTATCGTTTTTTAATATTTATATTGTTTTATTCAAGACTATTTATAAATGTTGTGTTTTGGACGTTTTTTGTGCATATTTTCTTCTTCTTTTCATCAAAATGTCGTTTTCCGCGTTTAACCTCAATTCCGCGATTTTCGCGGATATTCCTCAATGCGGAAAATTCGTGACCTTAGCATAATCTAAAGGGGAACATATTTTTCTGTGTATTTTAGCATCTGACTTTGTTCTCTATTTGTAATTTAAACAAATAAAATCGAAAACCTTACCTTCTAAAGAAGAAAGCAAACACATTAATAATGCGATTTACAATGCATTCACATTTCATACAATCCAAATGCAATTTTATTTTATTTGTGCATTTTTCAATAAATAGTATTTAAAATATACAATCATGATAAAACCATGATACAATCATTAATGGACAGAAAAATATAATTAGTTTTCATTGTTGTAAATATAATTGATACTTTTATTACTGTTATCTAAAGGGAGTACTAATTTTGAAGAAAAAGTCAGACTGAATAACAATTTGATTTTTTTGACGAAAGTATTTTTAAAGCAAAGTTGATAGTTGTTGGAGAGTACAGATCTCTAATCAATAGTAATTGATGACATTTGCTAGCGTTTTGAAAGCTCCAATTTGGAAAAGACTAAATTCTAATGATATTTTAGCCTATTTATAATCAGTTTCAGCAAATGTGTCACCTCATCAAGTTTTAGGCCTGTTCACACTTCGGCGGAGAGGTAGTAAATTGTTTAAAAAGAAAATCAATATAACTTCGATCCTGAAACAGGCCAGAAAGGAAAACTATATACAGTCATCAAAAAAGTAACTATACAGGTAATACATGGGCTTCTAACTCTAAAATATATATCCTACCTAAAAATATGCAAGAGGTGACACATTTGCTGAAACCGATTATAGTATCAAGTACTTTCAAATCAATAACTATATTATGTCTACAATGTCTTATCATTTTCCCATTTTATGGGGTTTTCTAAATATCTCAATTGGGCAACCACAAATAACCCTGTTCTATGGGGAACGGACCTCTCAGGTAGGTTGGTTGTTCAAAAAAGAAAAGGAAAAAAGAAGAAACAAAATAATGGATCAGTCAAGCCCATAGAACAGGTTTATTTTTTGTTTGGCCTTATCATTCCATTGTATATAATAATTATGACATCACAGTGTAATTCAAATAAATCCTATACATAACTATAGTTTACATTACAACTATTTAAATGTTACATAAATGATATCATGGTAGTGATGACAGTCTCTTAACTCTTGGCGGTCATCACCATCACCTACAGTAAAAGTGGGAATTTGCGCGCATGTAATTTCTCTTGTACATTTTGAACAATTTTACTCTTTTTTTTGTTGCGATTTTGAGCTTCCTTACAGTTAGACCTACATACGAAATGAATATATTTGCGCGAAAATATCTACTTTTACAGTATCCTCCTCCCCTACTCAGCCTCCTTATGGCACAACAACTAAATTATTGCTGTTGACTTTTTTTTAAATTTGGCAATAATTCAAAATTGCACACTGATTTTTACCTGATTTCAAGCCTAATATAAACTGCTCAAAAAAAGTTCGGAAATTTGTTTTCAATCGCCATTTTTTCAAATATTTCGTGATATATTCACACTGTGTTTCATATCAATAAAAGGCTGATGTGTTCTTTTTTTCCAACGATACCTCATTTGTAGCAATCACCAGTTTCAGTGCTTAGCTACCTGCTTGTGAATGTGGGGAGGTCTCATTCAAAATGTGCCAAATTCACCGTTATTTCGTGCTCAAAAGAGCAACTCTGTCATCTGTTCCAAGTGTTACGTGAGAGATACAGTGTAAAAATGCTGTTTTAAACTTGTTTTTAACAACTGCTCTTGTTCAAGTATCCAGCTCGTACAAATACTTCAATAAGCAAAACTTTTTCAAGTAGGTACTTGAAGAACCCTTGTTGTTTAAAACTGTTAAACAACATTTTTGCTGTGTTGTAGAGAGATACCCTTTTGACTTTTGCGGACAAAATAATGATGATTTTGGCACAGTCATACCTCCCATATTCTCAAGCATGTGGCTGAGCTCTGGGACATGTTCATATTGTGTTGCATGTCAATTGAAAGCTGATGTGTTCATCATTCAAGTGATTCCAAGTTTGTAGCAATTACTTGTGTCAGTGTTTCATCTCTCTCTTATAACGCAGCAAAAATGTTAAACAGTTTTAAACAGGGGGGGTCTACAGTGTAGCTGTCGATGGAACACTTCATTGAAGAGTTGATCTTTTGAGCTCGAGATAGTGGTGAATTTGGCACATTTTGAATGAGAAACTCCCCACATTCGCAAGCAGGTGGCTAAACACTGAAACAAGGGATTGCAATGAATAGAGGAACACATTAGATTTTTTTATTAGTATGAAACACAATATGAATATATCACACGAAATATTTGGAAAATTGAAGACTGATAACAAATTTCCAAACTTCTTATGAGCAGTTTACAATGTCCATTTTTTGCATTAATACTGAAATACTCAAACCAGATGTAACTTTATTCCATCAAACTACCTCTGGGTAGTGCCGTCACAGTTACTACTGATGGCCAGTGGCTGCGGAAGCACAATTATTTAGGCAACAAGCCCAAATTTTGTGTTTTATAATGTTGAAACATGTACAAAAAATGCATGTGAAGCGCAAAAAACAAAAAATCAGTTTTTTACGTAACATAGTCCAGAAAAGCCACCTTGAGTGACAAATTGAGCTTACTTTAAACTTTAATTAGGAAAATGCACAAATCGTGTATGGTACAGTATGACATTAAAAACATGTCCCCTGTGATTTTCATAAGGGGACGGCCCATGAAAATTGGGTGGGGGGACATCCTATGCTGATAGCAAGCAATTAACCTGTGCTAGCATTTGTACCGAAGCAGACAAAGACAAATTGGCTGACGTCCTTAATTGCACAGGTACACATGGATGAACACAGTACAGTTTTATCAATTATAATTATGGGCCAGTATTTCTGTATATTGTATGCCCAGCAATAGTGATAGTTTTGATTATTGAGCAAATGTTTCTGATGAAATTTCAACAGAAAAATAAATTGATAACAAGAATACAATCATGAGAGAATCTTTGATTCCAAGATTCTTGACTAAATTTAAACCTGGATTGGCTCACTATTACAGGTTGAATATGGGATTACGCTATTAAAATCCGAATTATCTGACAGGGTTATACTGATTTGATATCATTTGGGTCCTACAACCCTGGATAACCCAATAAGCTTATATATATATTAGCTTATTTCCATTGGGGTCCGTTAGATGTGTGAACAGCTACAGACCGGGATGATCCCCTACTCTTTACGAAAGAGTCTGTAACCTTTTAACATGCTCTGGTATTGCTCTCCTGATGCACGGGACCACCATTTCTATGTGACTTCCAAACCACAGGTTTTTTGCTGCCATTAGGAAATCGTCACAATCACTTCGCTTCATTTACCAGGCTACCGGCACGGCGCACACATTGTATCAGCACTTAGATTGTAATATCCCCTAACAGCTTCCCAATCTCGCTTGGGTCGATGAGGCAATTGAGACTAAGTACCATGCCCAAGGACACAAACACGTTGGCCATAGCTGGGCTAGAACTCACAACCTTTGTATCATGAATCCGGCGTGTTATCCACCCGACCACACATGCTCTCTTTATAACATCATTTCTGATTGATACATATTCAAGTAATAAAATTTAAAAATCTCTGGTTGGGCAACCTACAATGTCGGCCAATATTGTTGGGACACTTTTATTCATGGTTTAAAATCTCCATCTCTCCCCTGGATCAATGTTGAAACATGATTTTTGGGTTATGGGAAACTGGATGGGGTCAACATTGCCCAGTGCGGTGGGGGAGTTATTCATGTTGAGGAAAGGCTTCAATCTTTCAGACAAAGACAGCAATGTTTCAGTAGTGCAAATTTTGCGGAGACGGGAACACATTAAAGTGTAATTGTTACCAGGGTGTCCCAACTAATTATGACCATGATTGTAGTTCAATCTATCATATACCAACCGGCTGTAAACCGACGGAAATGGTGTGTCATCACTAAAGTCACGAGCTGTCAGTCATGACGGGTCCATACCAACCAACCAACAACATCATGCCTGTGATTTGACATGATCTTTACACACAGCCTCTGAACAAATCATAATTGTTCTTGCTGGAAAACCATGGGCATGCCATGTTTTAGGTGCCTTATTTAAGATGGCGAGTAACCGTTCAATTTCAGCAAATGGTGGGATTCCAGAAGTTACAGTGTAAGTATTATGCAATTTAGAATGACACCATTACATGGGGATCTGGTTTCTATATTTCAATGATCGTATTAAAAAGGTGGATCTGCAAAGTCTACAGTTAACATATGGCAGATATGCTTCACTTCAAATTGACATACACTCTTATATTAATTTAGTTCATGCAACATAAATATTATACTGTGGGTGGTGTTGGGGTGTATATAGGGTAATGTCAAGCTATATATTGTCAGATTTTAATACCTGAAATGTTATTTCTTTTTAAATCACCTTCCAAAATGCTGTATTTTGCTGCAATTTATATGATTCAACCAGATGCAGTAAATGTACAGCACTTTGAGTTCATATTGAGAAAGAGGTATCCCTTTAAATGAAAAGGTGCAATGTAAATATAAAGTAATTATTGCTACCTGGTTTCAAAAATCTGAAGAGTGTTGAGAAAAACAATAAATACAATTCCATAAATCTACATATATAGTATATCTTCCATTCCACACACAAACCAAGCATTCTTTTTGTTGCATAAAAATGTGACGCAGCACAATTCATGGTATATCTTTTTGAGGAAGAGGAAAATAGCTCGAATACAAAGAAAACAAAAACACATGTCTTTTTTCCATCATTATTTTCATAAGTATTTCATCATAATATTGAAAACTAGGTTTCAATGAAAAGGAAATGTGACCATCCACCACAAATGGGATGTAAAGTCAGCCAGAACATTTTTGATATAGAACAGGGGAATTCTTCTAAAAATCAGCTTTACAATGATGTATTACATGTCCATATTGCATGTTAAATAGGCAGTAGAAATCAATAAATCCATTGAAAATTCCTTTGTTTCCAATTGTTTATTGAAATGTTCATTGAGCCATATCTCAGTACATGCTCTGCCAACTTTACGGCCCCTTAGTGCTGGATGGTCATATATAATATAGTCGCCCACAGAGAAGTTTTGCACTGGCTTTAAGCGCTCACGCTAAATAGTGTGATAGATACAATAGGGCCAATCGGATGCACGCATTGGTTAGCTCAAAGTTGTGCCGTTCTATTCCAACAATGACAACCGCACTTCCATGTTTACGCTTAAATTGCTGAAAATGCTGAATTTCTTTGCAGCTGACTATAATACTGTCCCCCCGCCCTTGACAGAAGGGACACTTTGATGTGTGTGTATATAGTTCAGTCAGTTCCAAATTGGCGAAACCTGTTTACAGCAGCGAATGAATTCAGAAGAGCGTCACACGCAAAACTCTCGCATGGCGCAATATATCGCAGTGTCATTGTATGAGTGACGCTTGAGTATGCCAAAATCACGATCATACGCTTGGATTACTTTTGTGTGCGGATAGATAAAAACTGAATATTCCTCACCAATTTGGAACTGATTGAACTATAGACTGTAATCGTCCGAATATTTTCAAAGGGAAACAAGATGTACCATATCGTCGCTGTTCTGTCAAAACCTTGTATGTTATTCCGGCCCTCCAACATGTACAAAGTAAAACTGCCCAACTGTTATGCGTAGGAACTGTTTCTTTATACATGTTCAGAGGAAAGAGCACTTACAAGGTTTTAATAGCTGTATATCTTGGCCCTTAAACATGTTTAGAGCAGACTGCCCAAAGGTTATACACAGGAAGTATTACTTTATACATGCTGAAGGGCCAGATGGAGATACATGGTTTGACAGAACAGAGACGCTATGATGTGATGCGTCACAAATAACATCTATCTATTTTTACTGCATGTTTTCAAGCACAAACCAAAGTAGATTTGGAAGGTTGTATGGTAAATTCTCTGGATAGCGAATACTGTTGTCTTTTCTCTGCGCCGGATAAAGAAGCACTGTCGGATACTCTGGTACCGTGAACTCCCATGGAAGGTCGTTTAAATCACCATTAATCCTATGTAATAATAACAGATATAAATGTATGTAAAACCAGAAATGTTTGCGACTTTAAAATTTCACGAATCAGCAATAATGGCCTAATTCACAGTAGGAACATTTGCGAATGTAAACTCTGCAATGCACTGTTGCAAGGTAGATTGGAAATATTTGCAGCATGACATTTTCGCGAGTAAGTGCTTCTCGTAAAATTAGCGAAATATAAATGCACGTAAACATTTCTAGTTTCACAGTATATGATCTTTTTCAAATAATGGAAGTTGACTTATCAGGAAAGACTTTCCTGGACTCATAAATCTATAATGACTTTATTTTCACAGAAATAAATTAATAAAGGAAATCTGCTTCCAATTTTGGGAAATTATTTTGATTCATCTCATAAAGCATTCCCTTCAATTTCACTATGGGACAGTTTTGATCTTAGCTGAGAACAATGTAAACGGTGCTAAGACAGTGTCAAACCATGGAATTCTATTTACAAATGAAAAGACTATTCTAAAAAATAAACTGTTGGGTTATCCGACAACATATTTTTAAAATTTAATTTTGAAGTAAACGTTTTGCTCTGTAACTTGTAAGATATTTTAGTTTCACGTTTGTAATTGTAATTTGACGCACAAAAAAGCATTTAGAGAACAAAATCAAACATAGAGGGCGTTCCATGAAAAGATAGCATACCTTTAACATCTAAATTTTTTGATTGGTTACAGAAAGGGGCTATATGATACATAAAAATGCAATGGCCCGTCATGAGGATCAACTTCCAGTGATGTTAGATCTCATTGTGAATTTATGTTTCTAGTATATTCTAGAATATTCGATTCATTATATTCAGAGTCTTTCCACATGTTAAGAAAGGAATCCCTTTTATTAGATGCATTCATGCCAACAACCAAATGGACGGTTGTCTTAACGTACAAGACCAAAGAACACCAAGGAGAAACTGTGATACAAGGAACCTTACTTATCAGACTCGATCATAAGACAGTTTTAAACAGAACAAATTGCAGCCACTGATGATGCACTTCATATAGACCCATATAATTTATTGAGACAATGCAAATATCCAGCAGATGAAACATGTGCTTTTATAGACCATTTCAAATCAAGATCGGAAAACTTTGGAAAAACAGGTCACATGGACTAGGTGCGCAATGCGCGTAATGAAGCGGTTGATTGCATTCATAGCATTGGTTGTCTGCCTAGTGGTTTACTATGTTTACATACAAGTGTACACCCCTGAGACGTAAAACTAGTAGCGAGACTATTTTGTTTTATCAACAATGGCGTCAACACCGTCATCTTTAAAATTTATCGAGCTGAAGGAAAAATGTGGAGGTATTACCACAAATCTCTTTCATCTCACCATTTTTGTTACTGAAACACAGCAAAAACAACTTTGTGAGGAAAACAATCTCTCACCATCAGCGCAATCCACACACAGGTTATTAAAGACACTGGGTGAAAACATGGTTTTCTGCACGAGTCATGCAACTGGGTGCCAAAAACACTTAGCTAATCGGAAACCTTCGGAACCGATCGAATATTTTTCGGATTTGAAATGGTCTATAGGTGCAGTAATACGGATCTACATTTGTAGAAGGGGCAGAGTTTCATGAACAGGGACAAGGGGGCTTACAACCAAAGTCACACAAAGGATATTCTCCTCTCTTAGTCTATGCCACTTTAGTTATGTCACATTGAGATCATCAGCTGCTTTGACAGTGGCATTGCCATGACACTGTAAGTCATGTTATTGTTCATTTGTCTAATAATGTATTCAATTTTTGGTATGAAATCTGCATAGCCTGTCAAGTAGTTATGGTGTAACTGAGACTGAACTTACCTTGCTATAGTAAGGTTAGGCATATCTCCAAGAAATCTGGAAAGTGCATGGTAGATATGGTTTAGCTGAGCACAAAATCCACACCATGGTGCATAGTAAAATAGTAACACATTCTAGAGATAAAGAAACATATGAGACAGATTATAAATAATACCAATTGTAAGTGATGATTATTTCTACATTAAGAAGTAATCAAATCAAATATTTCAATTGACAACCCCCTGATTGGTACATTTTTTGTAAAACGTAAATTATGGTGTTTTTCTATTTTAGCACCTAAACATTAGCATTTTTTTGAAACTTGCAACTATAAACTGAAATATATTCATATGCATAGAGCACGCACAAATATAGAGTAATGCAAATGCATACATCAAACACATTACAATGTATCAGAAGGCATATTATGATCAGGCAGATTTACTGAAAGTGAAATTTATCCAAGTTGGTTCGGGACAATGTCCTATTTCTGCATTATATATGCACGTCAAGTTTTGAGCATTTTTGTGCGGTCCCAAACACACTCCAGCTTAAAATATTGGTTATGTCATATTCCTAGAGATTGCATCAAGATATTGTATGTACAAATCAAACGAGACAGCATTTACACCTGCATGATCAATGAAGAATGAAAGCCCTAACCACAGATTGATGAACTAGATCCGATTCGCTACCATTTTGTTTTACCACCATGAGAACAAACACTGCAAACTATGAGCGTTTACTTTTAGACAAACTAAAAGTAAACTAAAAAGTAAATGCAATTCTAAACACAA
Source organism: Ophiura sarsii (assembly GCA_035610835.1). Lineage (NCBI taxonomy): Eukaryota > Metazoa > Echinodermata > Ophiuroidea > Amphilepidida > Ophiuridae > Ophiura > Ophiura sarsii. Next base: position 19,537,068 of record CM069444.1, read on the forward strand.
AAGTAAACGTAAAAGTAAAAGCAAAACTAAACGTTTCTTGCATTTTGCACCCAATTGACCTCAAAGTGAGTGAATATAATCACAGATGTTTCAACCATCTGTGATATAATGGGACAGTTAACAATTAGAGGCTGGGTGGAAAACAGCTTAGTTGTTGGGCTCGCATAAGTGTTAAGTATTGCGTTTACCTTTGAGTTTACATTTAGTTTGTCCAAAAGTAAACGCTCATAATTTGCAGTGAAATATGGAGATGGAGATGTGTTGGGTTTTTTTTTGGGAAATGCTTGTGATCATCCACAAAGCGTCACTCAATCCACATATTTTTACAAACCTGCCGACGACTGGCTCCAGTATGTGAATGCAGCTGCATTCGTTCTTGTTCGTGTAGTTCTGAAAAATACAGAAATACCTAAAACAATTCTCCCCCCATGTTGTGCCACTCGTTACACGTGAAGAGATAGGGCAATTCATTTCGTACCGGATCTGGTTTATAAATCTGTGACCAGGCGCGCAGCCAGCATTGTCATTCCGGGGGGCAAACATCAATATCGTCCCTTTTTTTAAGAGAGGACCAGACGTCGCAAAAGGAACACAAAACACAAAAAGGTTGCCCCAATTTGTTTTCTAGTCACTTACCTCGTAAATTTCACGTAAGTGGGGGGGGGGGGGGGGGTGGGGTGAGGTCAAAAAATTTCGCACAGTCCAAAAAAAAATCGCAGAGTCCAACAAAAATCGCACAGTAAATGTACTACATGAACAATTTCTCGTCCCCCGGGGGGGGGGGGGGGGGGGGGGCAGTCTGCCCCCCTTCCCCCCCGCTGGCTACGCTACTGTCTGTGACCCTAACCCACTGTTGTGACTGTTAGACCCATAACATTCCATTGGCTATAAACCTACCTTTTTGCTATGTATAACGGCACTCTCAAACGTCGCAGAACTAACTTCTTTTATTGTTGAAACAGTATTGTTCACAACGGCAGGAATATTGTCATCTTCAACGTCATCTTGAAATGATGATGCGGCAGCAGTGGATCTTAGATGCCGTGATAAGTTAGCCCCGGTGAAATTAATTAATAGATCTTGCACGTCGGCCATTTCTAAACTATCTTCTATCGGTAGTATATGCTGTATTTCATTCTGTGGAGAAAATTAGCAACAACTTTTTAAGTATACAATTCAATTAATATAATGATGCATATTACATTTCATGGCAATAACATTTTTAAAATCCCTTTGGGAGTAGGGAAATTCAGCTGTATTCATATTGCATTCCAGTTTACAAATTACATGAATTCAGACTTGCAATCACCTTGCTTATGGCTTCGTCAAACTGATCTTGGGTTTAATTCTGAAACTGTGAGAAATGAGGTACATATGGTTCAATTTTTATGATTTTAACTGTAAAATTGTAATTTAAACCATCTTGGTTAAAATTACAATTTTACTGGTTTATGTTTATGTGGGTTGTTTGTTATATTGTGTGGTTTATATCAAAATATTTGAAAATGCATTTTACTATTTTAGGAAAAAAACCTTCGGTCTACAAACATCGTAAGTAGAATACATTTAATATATTTTATTGCTGCACCTTCTATTGGTAAATTTGGTCAGACTGGCCCATCGTCTTTTATTGCCAGATTGTCTTTAATTATTAAGTTCATTGCCAGAATGTCTTTAATTATTAAGGTATCTGCATCATGAGTAGATGCCCAAAGAATTTTCAAGAGCATGGTCGATATTTATGACGATATAGTCTGAATCCCTTGCTCAATGTAGCCCTCCTCGAAGGGCCGTTATTTAAAACAACCCAGCCTATCTAGGGAAATACTAAGATTGAATATAGAAACACTGAGTCATGCCATCCTAGCTGTGGTACCACACGGCACAGTTCTCGGATTGAGAGCAGTTCTTGGGATCTGATAGGGTAGAACTATGGTAGGACTATGCTCATTGCCCATGATACCTTGGCCATGTATTTACTGTTGGGATATTTTGGTAAGTATGCACTTAAGTACAATTTACATGTAAAATGTACCATGGATTATGGATAGCAAAATGTGTGTGAACCTGCCTATATAAAAAACAGATTAATCTGTGTGAAGGGATCAAAGTCCTAATCATTTGTGAATTGTAGACACTTAAACCATGATTGTGTAATTTGTCTCTAGAAATCAATACCCTCCTTCCTCGAGTTCAGACTGGATCCCGCGTCACTCACCGCTATATGGCTGCCATCTTTAAAAATGGCGGACCAAAAAGAGGGAAATAGCACGTCAAAAAGTGAGCAGTTTCACTCGTGGAAGTTCACGAGTATTTAGCATATATGATACTCGAACAAATACCGAGCATGCGCATTTGTACACAGCAACAACAGAAATACCACCCGATTGGTCCAATTTAAAGGAAGTGCATCGAACGATCATCACGCTGCACCGGGGGAGGCAAATCGTGCGCCCTATTGTGTCACACGGTGTACAACGTCGTGTGAAACTACCGGTGCACTGTGGCGTGATGGTGCATGAATAAAACACATGTATATTCAGTAGTTTATCAGCGCACACTTTTGGAACTGTATTTTTTCCAGTCTTCACATTTGAGCACCCTCGCAGGGGCTGTGTGTAAAATAGAGAAGACATGAAAGATCTAGTCCCATCAGAGTTCAATGCGTATATCTCAAGCATCATCTAAAATAGGATCCTCAAGAGTTTACAAACAATGCTGGGTATTATCTGTGGTTGAAAAGAGGCGCAATACTTTCGTTTTTAAACAATGAACGACCGACAGATATCCTTTCCATAAGGAGGAGCTATACCCTGACCCTGAGCTGAGCCCCATTATATATATGCCAACTCACCTTAATATCAACTAATGCTAATCCTGTCTTTGGATATGTTCCATCGGCTGCATTGCTATATATTCCTAGTCTCTTTGCAAAGTCTTGATACAAGTCTAACCTCATGGCAAAGAAATTGACGCTCTTATTAGTCCTGCAACCAAGACCAGCAAAGGTCTCGCAATGGGTGCAATTTTTATAACTATTTATGTTTCTATAACTGTAACCATGATGATGGCTGAGTGTATTCACTATTTTGGAAGAGCCGCATTGATCACCTGTACAATCGTTGCAAAAACTAGTGGATGAATCCAAAACTAATGAATCTACCGTTTTAAAGAGTTTTGAACGTTCTACAGTACTGCGAGAATTGCACACAGATTGGCCACTGCTGCAAAGTGGTTGAATTTTGCAGCACAGCTCAAAATGGCTGTACGGGCTGTAGAAATTTTCCATATATAAACAGCTATTCGGTGACATTGCCAAATTAAACGGTGCGTTTGCAACAGTCGAATGGCAACTATGCGACAGAAGGTCGTACGTGTCCAATTGCGCCCTCATTGGTTGCGTAAACTGTTCGCACACCTCACATATGTTCTGTCTGCCCGTAGGCACATCTGGTATGTGCAACACTTTAGTTGTAGTGGCAAATGTCTGACAGCACTGCTCAGTGTTACGAGTTCTTGCGGCGAAGTCGTCTGCTAAACGTCGCCGATGCCGTTCTATTCTTTGTATTTCGTGTTCAATTCGAGCTGTGCTGTTGCAATTGTAGTAATCCAACGCTAATATTCTCAACTATAAAATAAACATAATTTTGTTTGGTAAAATGTTTATCACAGCGTTCAGTTCAATAAGTTTGGTAGAATAATTGTGTGTATCCTTGGTACAATATATTGAAGCCTATAGTTTGATCATTTCCAAATTGGTGAATCCTTCTTACAGCAGCAAATGAATACAAAAGGATGTGGGCGCGATGATGGCAACAAGCGCACCATATGCGTGACGCCTGCGTGCGGCCATTAAAGTCTGTATGTATTACGGAATAAATCGGTATTTAACTCATACAATAGATATATTAGTGTAGTGTATATAAAAAGTGTGTGGCCATAATCACGCGCGTACCCTTGGATTGCTTTTGCGTGCGGATATAAAAACCCGAAAATGTCTCGCCAATTTGGAACTGATCAAACTATAAAGGCCTCTTTAAGGAATAAAGCAGTATAATCCTTTATACTGATTTTGTGCTAGAATAATTTTGTGAAGTCTTACGTTAAGGATCAACCAAAACAAATATGAGCAGCGGTGGCATATATAGGACTTATAGGACATTATGCGCTTGTGTCATATTCAGAAACAGAACTAACAAAATAGTGCATTGTTTGAGTGTAAGTCTGATTTATCATTAAAATTACAAGGATTCATACCCACAATAGGAATCTTGAATACATAGGACTACATCCAATAACGCAACTTCCTGTTTTATATAGGGCTCTCTGTATTTACATTTTACAAGCTCAGCTTAATAAATGCACACAATGGGTTTGGATGAAGATCCACAGCCTATACATTATAGAGGATGTGTGAGCATATGTGATTTTACACATATTGAACACCTGTCACAGAGTCTTGCAATTCTTTAATGAACGATCAAACAAAATTACAATTGTTATTCATATGTTTGTTGCTTAAGATCAACACAGGAATTTTTTCTTCTCCATAAATCTCTTGGCACAGGTAGACTTAGAGTAGGCATCTATAGTTCCATCAGTTCCAAATTCGTGAGAAATATTCAGTTTTTATCTCTCCTCGCGCAAAAGTAATCCAAGCGTATGCACAGCGACTATGGCCACATGCACAAAGTTTTGGTCGCACGTATGAGTCACGCATATGATTGTACAGTGCGCTTGTTACCTTAATGCGCGCCCCCGGCCTTCTGTATTTATTCGCTACTGTAAGGAGGCTTTGCTAATTTGGAACTGATCAAACTATAGTACACTATTTATGGAATAATTCTGTATACTCTTCACATGTAACATCAGTAAATGGTCTAAAGGCCGCAAAATAGACCTTCAATCAACAACTGGCGTAATAACCCGAAAGGCCGCAAAATAGACCTTTTGAACAGGTGACACATTGATCATATGATTTTGACTGGTCATATGACTTTCAAATCATGTGATGTTTACCCAATGTCAGATGCCTTGTTCCCGCAAGTTTACGTTGTGTTTTGATGTCATTTGCTGAAGAAAACTGTCAAAAATAGCACGAAATGGGATGAATTTGTTTGCGCAGATAATTCTCAGGTATACAGTAATGTATTGTAGTACGGTTATGAATAGCAATTTTGACGATAAAAAACAGAATAAAGCTTATAAAACGGATGTTTTTATTACGAATATCATATTATTACGATGATAGAGGGCAGTATATCACAATGTAACGATCAATCAGAGGGTGTAAGATAGGGAAATCACTAAACATAGAATTATCCATTATTCGTGAAAATAACTCAGGGTGGGGCTACCGACCCCCACCAATAACTCGGGGTTCAAAGGGTTAAAGTGCAACAGTGTGAAATGCCCTGTTAGGAAGTTCTTGATAGTACTTACCAAATGCAAATCATTTAGGAAACTATTGTTATATACATGATTGGTAAATAAGATGACGGCAGGTTTGGCGGTTAACTGTTTTGACATTATCAGGCTTTTAACTCCAGTAGGAACGAGCCATTGAACAAGCTGGAATAAAACAATACCAGAAAAAGTTTAGGCGACAGAAAAATGTAAAGAAAAGTATAACTTTATAATTATGTTAACCCTAACTCCCACATGTTGGTTTTGGGAATAAATCTGTCGGAGGAAAAATGGATCAAAATGAGGGTGGGGGGGGGAGGGACTCAGCTCTGCCCGATCTACGAATAAATAGACCCTCAGTCCCCTGATTTGGAGTCCCTGCCCCGGAACATTTCGTCAAGTGCTTTTGCGTCAGAAAATTAAGTATAATGACTGTATAATATTAACACTTTCCATGCGGCTATTAGTTTTACCATAATACAAAACAGATTTTTCAGAAACCTTACCCAACTTTCAAGGTCCATCTCAAAAAATTACTGAACCAATACTAGGCATGTTTGTACCTATTTCAATGCATTTCTCATGGTGATTCCAAATATGGTGATGGAATTCAATAATTCCAACATTTTTGAAACATTTTGTGACATTTTTGAATGTTGTCTGCAGACGCCTGCCACATGGAAAGTACTAATCAACCTTGTTCAGGCAATGAGATAGATTTGGGAAGCATGGTCTACCAGTGTGGAGTAGAAGTAGTGATAAGTGGTGCCTAGGAAGGTTAGGGCTATGGTATGTATAAATGTACAACCATTGATTTGCCCCATAAAAAGCTTATCATTAAATACTTGTTTTCAATTTCCTTTAAGTGGGTTCGCTCACAAAGCTATACCGCTATTTGTCCGGTTCAGAATCCTTGGATATGGGATACTGTTAAAGTGGAAATGTTTGCGCTACATTTATTTGTGCGCTTTTCGCGCTAAGGTGAGCAATCGTGAAAATATTAATTTTGTATGTAGGCCATGTAAGGAAGATCAAACTCGCGAAAATAAAATTGTTCAAAATATGCAAAGCACGAAACATTACACACGCAAACATTTCCACTTTTACAGTATGGCATTGATGCCTGTGAATCCCAATAAGTCCACCCACTTTAGTTATATTACTTTATACTTTTGTGGATTGCTTGTATACGTTCAACAGTGTCCTAGGGATTTTGAATGAGACTAAGAATATAGAATGCTCACTGTTGATCAGCCCAGTCTCCTTCAAGACTGACAATCATACCAGTCCATATCAAAGAGAACCTACTCTAAATTCAGTATTTTTTTCTGAAAAAGAATAAAAGCGCACTTACAAATAATATGTCATCTAAGGCTAAATTGAAAAAATCTGTTGTCCCAAAGCTCTTCAGTTTTTCAAAACCTAATGCGGAATGCGGTTTTTTTTAAGGTTTTTTTTTTTTTTAAATATAAAATATTGAAATCCTTGTGAAAGTGACCTTTTGTATTTAAAATGATGTGATCAATGAAAATCTGAAAAATCGGTGACATTTTGGGATTTTTTTTATTTTATTTAAAAAAAAAAATTAAAAAAATTAAAAAAAAGATTTTTGTTTTTCTAATGCGCATCAATAAACTAACACGCACAGGAGATTTGAGACAATTTTTTTTTAAAATTTAGCCTAATCGGTCTACCAGGTAATGACAAAACCCTGTTCTACAGGCAAATGGATTTATCAGGTCGGCTCGGTCTGTCTGGCTGAGTTTTTCCCCTTTTTTTCTTCATGTTCATGAATTTTCAAAATTTGAAGAAGAAACAAATTGGGTCAGTCGGGCCTGTAGAACTGGTTTTGTTTTGTTGCCTAATTGACAAAATAAAAGAGGCCTAGTTGTTGTTGATTATCCACTAACCTGTTCTCTGTTATCAAACACCCAATGCATGATGTATCTGGCTTTGAACTTCCTCTCAGCCGGGTAGAGCTGATAGGATGAAGAAGAAAATGTACAATACAAATTTAATTACAACCAAAGCCATAATTATCTTGCTATAGTTCAGTCTGTTCCAAATTGGCATACCTGCTTACAGCAGCGAATTAATATAGAAGAGCAAGGGCACGCAAAAACTCGCATGGCGCATCGGGAATTGTAGGCATGAGGCGTGCGTATGCCAAAAGTAGTGCACATATGCTTGGATTGCTTTTGCGCACAGATAGATAAAAATGTATATTTCTGGCCAATTTGGAACTGATAAACTATAAAGTAGGCATGCGTGCGTTACACGGTTCTCAACCGTGAAACGCACGCATAACCCGTGGCCCGTAAGCAAAGCATGGTATACTTGTACACAATCTGGTTTTTACAATAAGCTTGAACTTTAAATTCCTGATAAAACATCATTCCACTGCCAAATAGCCAAATGATGATGATTAACAAATTACGATTACGTTTCTAGAATTAACTCGTTTAAAATTCCTAAATGTAATCAGGTAGAAACAGCCCCACATATAACAGCGTTTGTTATTGGACCAGCCAGCGGCAGTATTGCGGTAATAACCAATCAACAAGACAGAAAGTCCCTCCAGGGCCACGTGGGGGGAAAAAAGAGTAAACATTTATCGGAGATCACTGTATGATACGGGTACGCTTTACACGCCCATATAGAATGACTAGTGTCAAGTAAGAGAATACATGGGTAACTCATGCCTAACTTAAAGCACATAAATAAATTCATTCAATAGGTGAGTAATGCAGCTAAAGAAAATATCATTGTAGATTTTGTTTAAAAACCTGTATTTTGCATGCATCTAAATTGTTTTTATATTGTATTGCATATCAATAAAAATAGGGACAGCGGTCCCAAATAGGTCGTCCGTTTATATGGGTAGTTTGGTTGCAATTGTACTTCATCTGTTTAAATGTAATCAATTTTACATATGCAGCCAATTTTACATCTTGACCTCAGATGACCTTTGACCTTGGTATGTGACCTTTGACCTCATTAACATATGAAGGTTTTCATGTTGCATCTATGACCGAAGTTTGATTGCAATTGGTCATTGTATGGAAAAGAAATGGACAAAACAAAAAGTGTATACCAAATTGTTGACACACACACACCCCGACTACCCACACACAGACAACACACACGAAGGATGCTGCCATAAAGGTCTCTTCCTACAGACGACCTAAAAAGCTGATGTGTTCATCTTTCCAATGATACCTAATATGTAGGAGTTTCTTGCTCCAGTGCTGGGCCACTTGCTTGAGAACATGGGGAGGTCTCAGTCTAAATGTGCCAAAATTGCCATTATTAGATTAACACTGTTGCCAGTCATACCAATAATACATGGCTGTGCCAAAATTTAAAATCCAATTCAGGCTTGCGCACATTTCACGTTTAACGAAGATTAACGAACTTTAATTGTGTGCAAAGTACTTCTTAATTACATTATTTTTGTTGCTATTTATGTTTGATTCATGTATCATGTGTAAATATTTAAACATTTCTTTGGAAATTTCTCTGTAATATTTTCTGTATGATGAGGGCCTGCTTGGAAAGCAGGGCTTTACACTGAAGCTTTTTACCCTCAATAAAGAAAGATTAAACCATAGGGTAGAAAGACTAAATTGGCCAAGAAATATGTGAAATAATGCAACATTTCCTTACCACTGGTTCGTATAATTTACGCAACAAGACCAAAGACTTGGATTGCATCAAGCTAACAGTGTTTGCTAGTGTTGGATTTGCTATCACTGCAAACTGGATGTGGTCTATCGGGTCTTTCTCTAGGCTCAGCAGAGCAGCACGGTGAAAAGAGGTAAAGCCAGGCGGGTCTTCTTCTGGGTACTCGGCAAAGTTGAAGTGCGCCACCACGAGGGACTATGGGGTAAATCAGACAATATAAAAATAATCATGACACAAATTTATTTTAACAGACAAATATTTGGCAGATGATTAAAGATAATTGTTATACATGACTGTATCAGCTATTTGAAGTGTTTTTTGTTCAGAAAAGCATGTTAAGATATCAGCAATTAAAGGGTTTTCAAAACAATGAAAAACAAACGAAATTTTAACTTTGTTTTGTCTATACAGCGTGTATCAAAAAGAATGCAACACTTTTTGTCGAGAGCGGTATGGTCACAGTAAAAAAAGAAATCACTTTAAAACTTATATATTCTGTTAGGTCTACCTATTGGCTATCACATAGTCAAATTACAACGATATCGATTATTTATTCGCTGAGATAGTATAGGTATAAGTAGAGAAGTGCAAAACACGTTTTACATCGTTCGTTCTAAAAACTAGGATTTTCCTGTCCGATTAGTGTTATGGGTTAACAGTTTAATAACTATGTAACCTTAATGTCTGGAATGGTTTATCTTAATTTCCTTTGTTTGAGTAAGGTGGTACATAAAATCATTGAATCGTGTAATCTGATAATCATTCGACCATTTGAATACGTCAATCACCCTTTTAAGTTCTGAACCACCGATTGCTATGATCGCCACATAATGTCTATGGTACATTCTTTCATAAATTAAAGTTCGTAATCGATGCATCTTAAAACAAGGACAGCATTTTGAGGGTCGAGCAGCACCATAATGTCCCATTCCCATTCACAACAGACTAACAATGACTGATTCATACAGGACAATTACTACCTTCACTGGACTATTCCATTTGTTTATCTTTTGAATAATGTGCCATACTGTTTTATTTATGACATTAACGAGAGAAAGAGAGAGAGGATTTGCAAACAGACTTTGTAATCTGGATTTTCAAGTTGTGTCATTAACTATCAACTAATTTATATTTAATTAATATTGATATGATACTGTAATAGCCAGACATTTGATACCTTTAACATGACATTTTCTTCTCAGAATGATGAGTTTGATTCCAATTATTTAAATACTATGAGTTATTAAAGTGTCTTGCTAATATTCACCTGACAAGAAAATCATAGGCATACAGGATAAACGATGTAAAACGTGTTTTGCACTTGTCTACGTGTATCGTTGATATCTCAGCGAATCAATAATAGATATCGCTGTAATTTGACCATGTGATAGCCAATAAGTACACCTAACAGAATATATAAATTTCAGAGTGATTTGTGATTTGCCGTAATCGGAGAGATCGCGACAAAAAGTGTTGCGTTTTTTTTGATACACCCTGTATACTGTTAAACACTGTTAAACACTATTATTTCGCTGATATTTTTTTCTCAAATTAAAAAGTACTGCTATTTTTGTGGGTACTTAATTTTCGCGAATCTGGAAATGTTACTGTTACTGTCAATGCAAAATTGTCAGTTTCGAGGGTATTTAATTTCTACATTCCTCACAAAATTCGCGAAATTAAATCCCTCACGAAATTAAGTGGTTTTACAGTATCTTAAAATCCATATTCCTGAGTTCTGACTCTTTTACTTGATCACATCAAACAATCTGCTCACATCATATCACAATAAATACACCCAGTGATTTTCCATAAGGTTTAGTATCGGTGAGAGGAGAAATCACTAATGCAGAATTGAAAGGCAAAGCCGTGTTCATTATTAATAAATTTCAGATCAATTGCTGCTATTTTTAAACAATTTAACCCTTTCCATGCAGCTATTAGTTTTACCATATTCAAAACAGATTTGTCAGAAACCTTCCCAACTTTGAAAGTCTTTTAGATCTCAAGAACTGGACCAATACTAGGCATGTTTGTACTTTTAATGTATCTCTCATGGCGATTGCAAATATGGTGATAAAATCCAATAATTTTGACATTTTTGAAACATTTTGTGAAATGTTTGAACTGTCGTCTGCAGAGGACTGCCGCGGGAAAAGTGTTAATATAATATATTTCAAGCCTTTCACCTAAGGATGATTGTCGTTGAAACCGTTGAGATAAGCATGCAAATATTGGAAATGTACAATTACTTTGCTTGAATCATTTGGTTGCACTGATAAAATTGATTTTCTGCACTTTGGTTTTGAAGTACAGTATTACTTAAAGACGGAGAAATCATATACAAATGTACTGAGTGTTAAATTTGTTTTCTTATGCATCATCATCTTCGTATAACATTGTCAAATAATCAGTTATGAAATTACACTTCCCTGACAAATTCTGGAAATGGTAAAAAAGCTGCAAAAGCGTGTAACATTGGACAAAAATACCTCAAAACTGCCTGAAAATAAATACAATTGCAGGGGTAGAATTTCGGCGTGAATTCGCGAATCGATTCGCGTGAAGATTCACGTAAAATCACTACCGCGTGAATCCAGGTGGATTCGCAAAAAAAACAAAAAAATTAACACTCAGTCAACAAACACGCCGAATTTGGAGGTTGTGCAAGCTTATAGCCTTATTCTTGATATTATTTTCATTAATTTTGAAATAATCTATAGATTCTCAAAATTAGCGAGAATCCATGGATTCTCGCAAAATCATTCCGCGAGAATCCTAACAGATTCGCGCGGTTGGTTACGAAATTCTACCCCTGCAATTGTGGACATTTTGATCTCTCAAAAAAACTGGTTCCAGATTTCAGCTGGATATTCTCATGCCTGAATAATGCATACCGCCCCCCCCCCAACCCCCAACCCCCTTACAAAAAGAAAAGAAAGAAAGAAAGAAAAAAAGCAGAAAAAAAGCAATCACTTTTCTAAATTGTAAGGACACTCTTCAAATTGCACCGGAATTGTGAAATTGTTCAAAAACTCATTGAAAGCCAGAAAAAAATTTTGAGAAGAAAATGTCTGCAGTGGTTTTGAGGCATTATCCCATCAAAAAACAATTGAGTACCCAATGAGAAAGGGCTGTCTGTACTCACATCATGGAGTGCCTGCAGCCTATCCAGTCCGTCCTTGTCATACACATACACAAATGGACTGGCAACCTTGACAATAAACCTCCTAATATCTTCCCTAGTTAAGATCCCCTTGTACTGAATGCCCTCCTGTTGTCCATGGTGAGCGATGAGAACAGGATAGTACGGAGTCTGTATCGTGGTATGACAAGTACCAAATGGCCACCAACAGTTGACCGCTACAAAAACGACCTAATTGGGATAAGACAGAAAAATGTGTCATTTAAATGTTGAAAGAATTTAATGATTTATTTACAAATTAAAAGAAAGAAAATTGAAAATTGAAAATCAAACATGCAGAAAATAAAATAAAAAAATAAAAAAATAAAATTATGTTTCCAATATCAGGTCATGAATTTCCAAAATCAGAATAGTTACAACGATACTTTTTAGTGACTTGAATACATGGTGAAATGCTGGTACCCTGCATCCAGGATCCCCACGCCAACTCATCCATAGATATGTAGGTATAGGCTTCTCCATGACTATCGAGAATCGACTGTGACATATGGAAACTAACGATCAACCCAAGTTGAAGTTAAGGTGAGGCATGTAATACCAAATGCATTGTCACGTTGCCATTGCTACAGTGCAACGGGGGAGCGTGCTTCACCATGCGTGTGAAGTTGGATGCTGAATAACCTGATTACTTCTATTTATATATCACACAATTATCAATCCATCCTACGGGATGTACCAGAAGCGATTACCATTATTTTTATGCTGCCATTAGAAAATCATCACAATCATTACAATTCGGCTATGTGGCTGCTGGCTAGGTGCACATCCAGTTCTCTTGGGAATTTGACAAGGTTACAATTTCTCCACGTTAACTCTGTACAGTCTGTCATTAAGTGAACAGGTGTATGACCAGTTCGTTCGTCTGTGGCGAACTACCGAAGTGGTAGGTCAGCTTTTAAGATGTAATATCACCTTTTTAGTTCAACAGCTGCCTGATCTCGCTTGGGTCAATGAGGCAATTGAGACTAAGTATCTTGCTCAAGGATACAAACATGTTGGCCATGGCGGGGCTAGAACTCACAACTGATTATTAATGATTATGAGTCACACTCTGTTCTGCAAGACCACACATGTATGCTCTTATGGGCACATACACTGTGTATTTTGTGCCAATCAGTGAATATGTTACGGCTCCAAGAGTCATCGATCAATTTATTTACATCACCGCATGTGGATTTATGCTAACAAATCAGTGTGGTGACATGATTGGTGTGTACCTGCATCCAGGGCCTTAGCCAGGATTTGAAAGTTGGGTGTCCAAAATGGGGCCAAAATAAAGTGGAGTGAGCAGCGCGAGCGGAGCGTCCACGTTCCTGTGTAAATTGACCGCATCAAATCGGTCCAAATTTAAAATATTGCGCACAAAACAGTGTTTTTGACATAAAATAGTATATATCCACCTTTTGGGGTTCAAATTGTGAACAAATATTCCAAAACATAAACAATTTGAAAAAAATATTATTAATCATTTTTATTATTTCTAATTTGTTTAGGGCGTCCATTTCCAGACAGGTCTTTGGCTAATGCCTTGCCTGCATCAATGAATGAATTATTTTGTTGCTCTGAATTTTAATTAATTTTGTTTAATTGCTGAAAAATATTACTTCCAGACCGTGGCTGTCGTGGTTCACGTCATGACAAAATTGGTAAATGTCAATTTTAATAATGTTTGTAGTGTGATAATATAGTTTAAAAAGCTTATTATTACAAGCAGAAAATAGTAAATTTTAAATATTTGGGTGAAATTCAAATCTTTAAATAAAAAAAAGTGACCCTAATTTTTGAGATTTTAGGGTCGGTCACTGAGGGCAACGCAACAATTCTTTTTTGCTTAATGGTGATCCAATATCTCAAATCATATGATACTCACTTGACCAATTCCCCATTTAGCTAATTTATCAAACTATTCCACCACTGTGACTGTGACATTCAAAGATGTTCTACACCAATAGGTAATAGACTATTATTAGACCATATTATAGCATATATAAATAACAGAATGTGATACTCACTTTTCCAATCATCTCTCTAGCTAGTTGATCAAACTCTTTGGCAACTTCCAATGATGTGCCATCCCAATGAGCGTAATACATCGCTATGGATACATCCACACCAGACTGTTGGAACTGTGCCTGGGCAGCATGCAGATTACCATCAGCATATTCGATGACAGGTGAGTCTGGCGGGAATATCCTATTAGGGGTTGGGGTAGGGATCTCTTTGGTGACGGTTCCGCTGCAACAACAAAATAGACATATGAAATCAATATATCAACATATACAGTCAGCAACTGGGTATTGGTTGTACCTCCCCTCCCCAACCCTGCTTTTTAAGTTTGTTTATGTTCCTCAATATAATAATATATATATGGCTCATTCCATGAAGTTGGGGCATTTGTTAAAATAGCAGAATTTGGTACTTTAGGCAGCTTATAAACTGTTTTACTCTATGTGTATATCAAATTTTTTTAGTGTCCAAAAACAGTACTAGGTTATAGTATTGAGCCATGAAAAAAAAAAAAAAATTGACCCTTCCTTGAAGAAGAAAAAAATAAAAAATTAGGTGGTGTCCAAGACCATTTTTGCTAAAAAACGTGACATGGAAAACACAACAATTAATATGAGTTTTATGTAAGCAAAACTATCATAGAATTGCTTGGAAATCGATTTGATTAATAAAAGATACATGTATTCATAGTTTACTGACCAAAACACCTCGTCACGCTGGACGGATTTTTCACCCAAGCAACATGAAAATTGCCTTTCCGATGCTACGCACGGTGTCCACAAAATATACACGTGTAGCATCGGGAGTTTTCATTGCTGAATGGGGGTAGTTCTCTATCATACATTTTTTAATTATTTTCCAAAATTAAGAGCATATATCAATTGAAAACTATTGCAAATGAGAATAAATTTCATGAAGACCATTCCATATATTCATGAAAAAGTATACCGTGCCGTGTGCATGGTGTCCTAACCTTAAAATGTAGCATCGTGATAAACATCCTATGCAATTTGTGGGAATCCGCCCCTGGAGATAAATAAAACATTCCATATTTCTTTTTGTAAGGATAGAGGTCAATAGCTATCAGGTTTGTTTGGAATTTGCCACACGTGTGCTAGTTTTATCAAGGTTTCAGTCGCTGGTGTCCCGTTGTAGCATCGGGACTTTTATGTAGCATCAAAATGTAAACATTGGATAGTTTTGTGAATGGTAAGTGCGATTGTAATTATTTCTTAATGTTGCTTGTATGTCTGTATTTATTAATGCATTTTTATTGAAAGGGAAACACTGAATCAGAATTTCTTTTCATGTTATGATATTAATTTTGAGTCACGGACGCCATAATAATTAAGCGTCCATGTAGCATCGGGCATAGCATGGGCAATATTTTGCATTGGGTATCGTTATAGTTCGTTGAAATTGTATTTTTTTTGTAGAATCACATCATTAATAAACTTTGAAGTTAATAATGAATTAGTTTTTGCTCTTTTAATGCTAATAATATAGCTTACCAATACGATGCTACATGGACACCATGTCCATGTAGCATTTCATAAAATTTGCCTAATTAGACTAAAACAATTACCCCATTCGAAATTATCCATCACCCAAAACATTCAAAACATTGCCTACATTTTACTACACTTTACAGAAAAAAGGCATATTATGAGAGATGTATATCTAATGAAATATATTAATACACAATGCTACATGGACACCATTTCCATTAGCATTTCACTGAATTCACAATAAACATTCCCTTATTTTAGTTTTATTTACTATAAATAAAACAAATAATTGTAAATCATTTAAGTTCTCTATCCTTTGCTATTCTTTTTCATGTTAAATGAATAATAAATAAAATACTCCAGCATGATTTTAATATAAATATTTTCCTGCAACACAAAAAGTGCAACATGAATAAATAATCTACTCCAATATCAATACACAATGTTCCATGAAGATACTAAGCCATAGGGTTTATTTTGTTTTGCTTTGCAGGTTCTTGACATTAATTCAGAAGACAGTTCTATCGTCCTGGAATTTATGGAGATGAAGACAAGGAACCCATCATTTTCAAAAACTAGTACCTTTCCAAAGAAATCCATCATGGCAATTAAATTATTTTTTTTGCAAACTGACTTTTTAAGTGATCAAACTTTTCAATCATCTTTATCAATAATAGAGGATGATTCAATCAGAAACAAGCAAAGAGACTAAGATCACAAAGGGTACTTTAAGAACAACACTGCATGAAGTTTGTTTCAGTGGACATCTTAAGTTTCTTTGATCAATGGTGTATTGTTATTGTGTAATTGTAAGAAATGGTGTATGTGTATCATAGGTAATTATGTTTTATGCTTCATGGCAGGTTATCTTTTTGTGTAATTTGTAGTTTTACAATCCATGTTATTAATTTTATCGTGTGCTTATAACATAAAAAGTTAACATCATAGTACATCCTCTCTATTGATCTGAAAAAGATGCACCTGTTCAAGCTGTTCCAAATATTTTAGGGCACGGTGTCCATGTAGCATCGTAATACTTAAGTACACAGAAAAGGTAAATTTTACATGAACAGTGTTTAGATAAATTTCAAGCAATTCACTCTGTGTATCTACTTGATATGATGAACAAGTAGACAAACCATTCACACTCAAATAATTGTAACAGTATGAATAGTCTTATTATTAACAATGTTACAAGACGCGGTGTCCATGTAGCATCGGTAGTGCATTTTATAACATTATACAGGTAAATAATACTTCATATACTTACTTTATGACTATAATGTAATCAATGTGCATGGTTTATAGAGTACTTTACATCAAACAAATATTGATATGTACTTTATTTAAATTCATTATACAAATTGCAAAATAAAGAGTCACTTTTCAATGAGTTTTTACATAAAACAGTTAATCTACGATGTCTTGTTCGTTAAGTTATGTTCAACCTAGACAAATCTGGTTTCTTTTCATGTATTTGTGGTTCCAAGTAGTTAATTGAGGTAAAGAAACTTGGCCCACATCTTAAGCTATTTTATTAGAAAATGATATGGAAATGAGAAATGGTGTCCATGTAGCATCAGGATTTTTGGAAATGTCATCCAACTGTGGAACATGTGCGGTTATTTTACACCAAATGTTACATTAAAATAAAAAGTTCTACATTGGACTTTGGTAAATGTAGAACCTAAAAAAGAAGAAAGAGTTGGAAAATATCCATTTTGAAAATTTCACTTGGATGTCACATAATATGCCCCAACTTCATGGAATGAGCCATATATATAACAATACGGCGGTTGCTAATTTGATTTAAGAGCACAAATGTGGGATAAGATCATAATATATTCAGCCTGGTTTGTCCAAACCAGGCTGAATTGGGCAGGAGGCAAAATGTGATTTATTGATGTGATATGAAAATATAGGCTTTGCGGGGGGGGGGGACACTTGGGCATTGAAAGACAGATGTCATGGCAAAATGGGTCTTTGGATGAGAGAGAATGGGGGGGGGGGACACTTGGGCATTGAAAGACAGATGTCATGGCAAAATGGGTCTTTGGATGAGAGAGAATGTCAATTGCCCCCTAAAAGAGTCTTTGGGTACCAAACTTTCAAAAAATGGGTCTTTGTATAACAAGTAAGTTTTCCTCAAGTTCTTACTGTAGTTATTTCCATGATACAAAATATCAGATTCCCCTTTTCTCCAACTACTTTCACCTTTCTCTTCCCTCTCCACACAAATAAGCGCAGGTTACTAACAGAGAAACAAGTATCGCCGCGTAAACATTAGTCACCCCGCATATTACAGGGCTCAAATTAATCGCTTCCATTGAAGGCAATTGCCTTCGATGCCCCAACTACATGTAGTTGCCTTGATGCCCTCAATTTTTGGCTGTTTTTACTCCATTCAAAAGTACATAATTGCCTTGGATAAAGCTGGTGCCCCTTTCAAATTGCCTTAAATTGCATGCGCTCTTCATTTCTTATTTTGAGGCCTACGCATTTATACGTATCAACTATCAAGTTCGATCAACAAAACAAGTTTGCGTAATAATGCCATGGCGTATTTGCACAACACAGTAGTTTGTGACATGCGAGTAGTTCGTTTGCACAATTTTTTGACCGGCCTGATCCATTTGTAAAGGGGAAACATTGTTAAAATGCTGTAAATGCTTTCATTAAGTGATGGTTTTGAATCAGGATAATGACTTTGATTAGATGTTATGTTGGTAACTGTGAAGAATCAAAACATTTTACTTTGGATTCTATGCCCCTCAAGCAATTCCTTGGTTCAACGTGAGAGTCAATATCCTTTTTAATAATCTACACCTACCTCCACGTCACTGACAGCCGCGTAAAAAGCAGCTGGAACATGAGCGCGAAGCAGACGACGGTCGTCTCGGGATTCCTCGCCATCGCTTGGGTTACATGGGTGGCTCTTCTATAGATGGTGTTCCACACAGGCGGCAACGTCGTCATACTTGTTAACATAGATGCTTGCTGATGCATAGCCCATCACAGCTGTACACGATGACAACTGTTTCCATGGCATCAACAGCTGCAATGGTGATTGGCCAAACGGATTGAAGTGAGCTTCATTGGTCCTGTTTGATAGAATATGTAGATCGATAGGCATTTTAAGAAAGTGACAATGAGAGGAAAATTATCACCAAAAATGCAACACTTAAAAACCTGGAAACTAAACTCAGAAACCAATGTTTTAGACAGTTTCACTCATTGTCATCAGGATCCTTTGGAAAGTTAAGGATTTATCAGTAACTACCTTAATGTCTTTCATTTCCACTATTTTTTTGGAAAAAATCTACCAATTTTGCAAGTTTACTCTCCACTTATTAGTGGCAACAAAACCATTTTTAACATTTCAAACATTTCATATTGTATTGAAATGGCTGCCTTAAAGCAATATTATGTGATCTTTGTCAAATGTGTACACCTAAAAGTTTTTCTCATCTCTCTTTAAGACTTATACTTTTTTACTTTGACCATATTTCCGTAAAAACCATCAAAATTTGATATTGAAGTAATTAGGTAACGTAACTTTTTAGGGGTAGGTTCATAAAATTGAATTTCGAGGACGGATTCAAAGATCCCACGTCTGACACCAATATTTAAAGGAACTACACAACTTCAAATCACTGGAGAACAAGAAGTTTGTCATCGTACATCTTTGCCTGTTTACTTTAACCCTAACTCTAGATCACCACACGGCAACAGATTTCTTTTCCGACCCCCAAAATTCACCAGAAAGGTCACCCTGACCCCCCCCCCCCCCCCCCCCCCACACCGGGATTTGAATCACGGACCTCCAGCACCAGGGCCCAGATCCTAGCCACTACACCACGGCTGTCAGTCCACACTCAGCGAGTATATTTGCCTCGTTATTTAGCCTGGGTCCGTTTTGTAGCCCAAAAACCTGCACGCCGGGTTATAAAAAAAAAAATCCGCACAGTTGCCGTGTGGTGTAGTACTTAGAGTTAGGGATATAGCTGAGTTTGTGAAGCGACTTGAGGAGTATTAGGAATGTATTTCGATTTTATTCTTCTCAATGTGTTCCTCTTTAGTACTGTATATATACGTTGGTCAAATATGGACTACTCTCTCTGCTGTTCTGATAGCAATGTGAAAGCAAATGTTCCTATTTTAGCTCTGAATCCTAGCTCTCTGTATGAGAGCTATGGAATGAAAGCAAATGAGTCGGCATCGCGGATGGTTGAACTTTTCTGAATAAAAATTAGAAAAACTTTTGCTTCAGATATCATGTTTAATGTTCAAGTAAAATGTGTACATTGGTTAAATAGCTCAACCTGTAACTATTTCCAAGAAATATGACTTGAATTTCGATCACCCTATTCCCGCTACAGTAAAACGGCAATGTGGACTGTCTATGCTTCATTTCGTAGCTACTGTAAAACAAAAGTTAATTTTGCGAGCAATTTCATTTTGCGAATGGCTCAAATTCGCACAAATTATATTTCCACGAAATAATGTGTGTGAAGATGAATAGTGATGGTAGAAATTTGAGATTCGCAAAATTAAGTTACCGCGAAACTAGTGATGATTACCATTTCGCGAAAAAAAGTTGCCGCAAAATTAACTTGTTTTACAGTTTGTATGTTCCTATCATGAGTGCGTGTGTATGCTTTTATGTACAGTATATTACCAATATTTTAAAATAACATCTCTCTATGTATTTGTGTCTAAATGCATCTATTGTTGATGAGACGGTGTGTGAGATGATATTACGGTGTATTGATTAAATGTAACTGTTTATATATAATTTGAATTTAAGGGGCAAAAATTAATTTAAGTAGTATTAAAGCTTATTATTTATTTCGATTTATAAATCATATACTTCATAAAGCATTGCAAATAGGGGGATTAATTGATTTGATGGAATATACTTCATGAATTTGACAATTGACACTACACTGACAGTATAAATTCATGAAGTATACGGATTATACCGTCAAATCGAGTACAAAATGGCTTTTTTAAACTTTATTCTTTACTTCCATCTTTTCTTATTATCAATCCTTTCATTCAGCTATCAATCATGCTAATTTTTTATATAGGCTTTTTAAGCCAGGCCCGAGCATTTTGCTTGAGTCTGATCCCTTCAGGACTTAAGCGTGTGTCCGTACAGACCGATCGTGTAAACAAACAAACAAACAAATACATATGATGATTATGATACATGTTTGAACAAATTATGTAGGCCAGCACTTAGTACAGGAAACCCATACATTGGGTTTCCCCCCCCCCCCCCCAAACGTATGGGGAAATTATTGCTAGAAATTGTCAATTTGATTTGCTGTAAAGTGAATGGCGCCTATGGCGGCGCGTTTCAATGATACTTGGGAGATAACGGCCAAACGACATTCCCGTTGATTTTCATACTAGCTACACACCTTCATAAAGACCTCGTCTTTCATTTCTTACTTACTTGCTTAATTCGAGTTGTGTTCTCGATCTACAATGGCTCTCCACACCTTCCTGTCCTGCATTGCTGTCTTTAGGTCTCCTACATCCAAACCAGTGTCCTGTTTTAGCACATCGATGTAAGTTAGGGCAGGTCTTCCAGGTTTTCTTCTCCCATGCTTTGGTATCCAATGAACCAGCTTTGACACACATTCTTGACTCCTAAAGCAGTGGCCTGAGAATCTTGTCCTTCTCTCCCTGATCTTTTGGGTGATTTTGGGGAGGTCTCCATACAGCTCTGTGTTAGTTGTATGTTGCTTCCAGTGAATGTTGAGGACAGCCCTCAGCATACGAGTATAACAGCCGTCAAGTTGCTTTGCTAGCTTAGGGGTGGTGGTCCATGCCTCACAGCCATATAGTAACACAGATTCAACAGTTGCGGCGAACAGGCGAAGTTTGAATTTTCTTGGTAGGGTGGATTTCCAGATCTTGTTCAGCTTCCCACAGGCTCTCCAAGCTGCTGCCTTGCGTTGCTTGATATCTGTTTCAGTGCTTGACATCCAGGCACCTAGGTATTTGAAATCGTTTACTTCATCTAGTTTGGTTCCATCATTTGTTCTGATTTCCAACGCACTTGTTTGGTTGTATGCCATGAGCTTTGTCTTCTTTGCATTCATAGACAAGCCAACTTTAGCCACTGATGTCTCGACCCTCTGAAGCAGATCTTGTGCCTGGTGTAGTTCTTCAGATAGCAGGGCAATATCGTCTGCAAAGTCAAAATCTGTCACTGCTACAGGTCCAATCCTTCTGCTTTTTCGCTTTTCAAGGTGGAATCCAAGCTCCTCTTCCTTTCCTGTTATAGCCATTCTCAGGGCGAAGTCTAGTACAATAACAAACAGATATGGGGCAAGGGTGTCAACCTGAAGTACACCAGCTAAGATTTCGAACAGATCTGTTTCTCCATCTGGAGAAATCACTTTAGCCATAGTTCCCTCGTACATGTCTCCAACAGCATCGACGATCTGTCCTGGTATGCCATAAGCTTGCAGAATTCTTAGCATTTTGCCACGATGAAAATGCTAAATTAGTCCATATTTAACCATAATTCTCTGCCGTGTAACGCAATGGCAGAATTAGTTTTCAGACTTTCTTGGTATCCCATCATGCAACATGCAGTCCAGATTTAGTCTTGTCCCCCATCGCAAAATAAGAATTGCTATTACGCACATCCCTCACGAGCTGGGAATGTTTTAAAACGAGTCTATATAATAAAATCAATTCGAACATCGCTAGTGCCGTTGAAGTGAATTGGCTTAGAAGTTCACCTTGAATATTGCATTTGTGTGTTTTTTCAATCACAAAATGTTTAAATATCTCGGGATATTGCTACACTGTGTTTCATATCAATAAAAAGCTGATGTGTTCATCTTTACAATGGTACCCAATTTGTACTATAGGTAAATTAATAATTGAACGAACACAACTAAGCAGCGTATCGCGTACATTCCATTCGCGTGATAATGTTGGGCGCGTTCATCTTTGTACTGCGTTCGTGATGTTCGTTCAATTATCAATTTTCCTATAGTAATACATTATTCCAGTGCTCTGCCACAGTGTCCGATTTTAGAGGGGTTTTACATGCACAAATGCATGTAACTATGGCTCTGATGTAAACATTTGCCTGTGACTGTGGGCATGTGAAATTGTGATATTCAGCCATTTTTAAGGGGGAAAAAAATCATTTTTCAAAGAAATATTGCTCTTTGTTTGTGCAGGTAACTTTTATTTTCTAAATCGGACACTGTCTCAATCTGAATGTGCCAATATCAATACTATTTTATGCTCAAAAGTCAATAGAGCATGACTCTACACATTGAACAGACAACAAATATAGCCTTTTGAGCGCAAAGTAGTGGGGAATTTGGCACATTTTGAATGCGA
Organism: Ophiura sarsii; assembly: GCA_035610835.1. Lineage (NCBI taxonomy): Eukaryota > Metazoa > Echinodermata > Ophiuroidea > Amphilepidida > Ophiuridae > Ophiura > Ophiura sarsii. The sequence continues at coordinate 19,560,255 of CM069444.1, forward strand.
CTTCCCCACATTCTCAAACATTATAAATACATCATGATATGGCTAACTAACTAAGCACTGAAACAAGTGATTGCTACAAATGAGGTATCGTTAGACCACAATATGAATATATCACAAAATATTCAAAGAAATAGCGATTGAATACAAATTTCCAAGCTTGTTTTGAGCAGTTTAGATGAGAAAGAACAAGCACAAGAACTGTGTTTTTGACTTGAGCTCTGGTATAATAAAGGCATTAAAGCGATACAAAAATTACTACAAAAATCATATTTAGAAGGAGTCATACTTAGGATAGGGACAGATAGTGAAACAGGCAATATCCTCATATATAGGTCTTACATACGGAATAAAGCACGAGGCAGCAATTGTTTTGCAGTTGTTTTACATAGTAAAAATGATAGCTGCCTTGTGCTTTATTCAGTATGTAACTAAGACCTATTTGAGGATATTGCCGTGAAACATGCCAAAATACCCTATGATGAATAATACCAACTGACGACAAATTACACTTAAGTATGACTTGTTGTACTATGAGTACTAGGCCAGCACTGTTATAATAGCAGTGTACATCTGACATGTCTGACAGTGACATGCATGATGATCACATACATGCATACATTTTTACATTTTTTTTCTCGACACTTCAAACTCAACTTTAGATAGCAATCACTTTATTCGCGACCTAAAAAACAAAACAATTAGCTGTCGCAAATACTATACCTTTATATACATTGGTGCGTTTAGTTTACAAATGGTTTATTTTGAGATAAAACATTCCTTGACGATCATGATGTCACAACAGAAGATGCCTTATCCACACAGACGTGTCAATTTTTCGTGCGACGAACAATCGAGATGTCAAAGGTCAGAGCTGTTTATGTTTTTGAAGCACGCCCCTACCAAGCAGACCAGGTCGGACATGCATAATCTGGCTCACACATTTCCAGTTGAGAAATGCAGTCAACTTTTAAAACTCACTTTTTTTAATTAGGGCCTATTTTGCTGAAATTAGGAAAAACCGGACATAAGTTGTGTATTATGTATATGGATGGTCAACTACTATAGGGAGTATCTTTATGAAATCCCTAATAATACCGTCATTCAACACCGCCCTCCCTCAGTTCAAATGCCAGCGCTACTGAGAATTGAAATTATCTTTTCAGATCCTAATCAATTTAGGCATCGCACTCAATCTGCTCATATATAGTCCTCGAAATTGTTATCATTGGTCTTTGGGGATGGCATAGGACAGGAGGATCACTCGGAGTGGGTACAAATGTGGAAGAGCATCCTACTCCCACTGACTGGGGCGGCGTCATTTTTGGTGTCAGATGTGGGAGGGGAAAAAATCGCATAGGCCTCATGGCCTTTTTTTTTAAATTAAATAATCGCACAGCACTTAGCTTTTTTTGCCAAATATTTCTTCTTTGTTTGGCCTTTAGTAAAACAATAGTTGGACATATAATACAAGTTAAGCATCTATTAGTTAGGTCAAAGGTCAGCTCACATTGGCCGTATTCCTGACCATTTACTGAATGATAGAAGCTGCTGATTATACAGATATTATAGCACACCATTCTTGTTGTTAACTTGTGATTTGTTACGGGTATCACAAAGATTTGAGACCATTTTAATTAAATTAGATCAGAATTTGACCCCTGTAATGCATTTGAACTTACCTTTGACCGCTATCTCAGAAACTACACACCGTGGATGGATGACCTTTGATAGCGACCTAAGCTGCACACTTGAAGTATATAGCAAGCAAAAATAGTAGAAAGGACCAAGTTGGTACCACTCCAGTTTGCCCCACCCCTACATTTGGTACCAAAAAGTCACTTGGTCCAAGGACATCCTGTCTAAGGCCCAACTGCTCTCAATCCCAGAACCGCTACCAACCAGAGTTATGAGTCCTCTGGACTGGTTCAAACCCTGGAAGTAAACATACATCTGTTACTTCCATGGGCCAACTCAACACAAAAGGACCACATTTGGCCAACTCAACACGAAAGGACTAAATAAATTAGTTTCTGTTTTGGTGTGCCTTTAAACATAACATGTTAAAGCCAGATTATATCAGATGCGTAACCGAGAGCCACCCCACCCCCCAATGAAATGACACTAAAGCATACAAAGTGTTGGTTATGCCCCCCCCCCCCCTCCCCCCACCGGAGACCCCATTATAGTTACTATTACGTCCAATGGCGTAACAGCCGGGGGGCAGGGGGCACAGTGCCCCCCCCCCCCCCCCCCCCTGAAGGTGCTCAGCAGGAAATTCAAACCTACCCACCAGGAAAAATAGGGGGAAGGGAAAAGAGGAAAAGAAGGGGGAAAGGGAAAGAAAAGAGAGAGAGAAAGGAAAAAGGGAGGGAAAAAAAGGAAAGGGAGAAAAAAAGGAAAGAAAGAAAAGAAGAAAAAGAAAGAAAATTTCGCAGTACAAAAAGCACAACAGTCAACAAATTGTTGACTGTTGTGCTTTTTGTACTGCGAAATTTTGTGACCGTGCGAAATTTTTGTGACCGTACGATATTTTTGACCCCCCCCCCCCCCCCCCCCCCCCCCCCCCCCCCCACTTACGTGAAATTCACGAAGTGACTGCCTGGAAATTTTTTGGGGGCAACCTTTTACGAAAAATTTCGGGACGGAATTATTCTAACCAGGAATTTTGTGGGTGTGCCCCCCCTGACAACCAACCTCTGTTACGCCCCTGATTACGTCATTGCCTTGTATTTCCTATTTATTTTACTCCATGTAATTAGAATGCATGGGCATTAAAATTGAGAGTACAAAATCGACACTATCTAACCAAACCGCCCGGCCTTGTGAAATATGACTCGAATGAAAATGCATTCTTTGTTTAAAGTCTTTTGAAGCAATTTTTCTCGCCCGATGTTATTTCTCTTTCAGTATCGCGTTTGAAGCATTTTTGTGAGCGCCTTGTTTTTCTTGCCCGAGTGTTATTCTCTTATAGAGGATGTCCCAACAAAACGACCTATACCGTGTGTGGAAAAGATATAATATAAAAACAAAATTGCAGTCCAAAGCCTGCAATTTAATTGGGAACATGTTTTCTTCTTTAATACGCTGTTAATTTCATTTAACTATCATACCCTTTATCTGATAAGGCCATGACATTATTGAAAATCGATAAAAACCGTTGTTCTCTAATTATCAACATATTTCAATTGATAAAGCTCACACCAAACTTTAAAATGCCACTTAAGCAGATCAATTTCCTCACACCATTCAACTTGCTTCATACTAAACATCACCAACAGTTGATATCTATTGATTTCGTAGTGGAAATTAAAAGAGGACACAGCAAATTACCTCATATCATTGAAATCGAGCTTTGCGCTGAACCCCGCTGAACATGGCCAATGTGTACGAATAATAAGCACTTTGATCAATAACAAAGCCCGTGTGGCAAATGAGATTGGATCAAGACTATTCTTTTCTCTTGTCCAAGGCGGACAGCAAAATTGTTTAACTTTATTTGTTGGAAGTGGCTTTTTTCACTTTTGCCAGCATGCTTATATAGGCCTTTTCAGCCTGGCTTGAGCATCGTGTGTCCGTATGGACCGTCCGTGAACAAACAATGGTATATAGCTAAATAAATGCGCCTTTCCCGGTCCGTTATAGATCATTCTGGGACACCCTGTATATACACCAAAGTCACAATCGGAGACGTTTCTGGAAACTTCCCTTTTTTATTAGCATTTGAAGAACACTTCACCGAAAGCGTCCCATTCAGCGCAAAACCGAGGGCATACCGAATCAACTAAGTCGATTTTAAACTCTCTTTGAAAGAAGCCGAATTAATTTCTGTTCTACAGGGTGTCCCAAAAGTTTCGATATCTTTTAAAAGCTTTATATCTTCGGTAAAATGATTAACGGTATAAAATTGAAAACACTGTGCAGAGAAAACCTGTAGAATGTTTTGATTCCCAACTTACAATCTGTGTTGCTAAAGTACAGAGGAATTGTAAGTGCACATTCATACCAATCGCGTGGTGTAATGAGCTTATTTCATGAATTGAAGAAAAAGGGTAGTGCTTATTGGTAATTTTAAAAAAATAGATATAATAGGTAGCAAACTGTTGGGATATAAAGGGTTCAAAAAAGTAAGCCCCCTCCACCCTACAATTAGACCACGTTTATTTTCAGAACTCTACACACAATTGGATGTTGTTGAGATATTGAAACACTAATGAATGAAAAGCAGAAACACTTGGCTACCCATAGAAAGTTTCCCCATTTCAATATCGTTATTACTTTTCCCCAAAATGATGTTTTCAGAAAAAGTGGCACTTTTCAAGATCCTATACGATTTTGTTTGCATAAGTTACTCCACACAATTAGGCGTTTTGAGAGATTTAAAGACTTGGAAAACGCTTGGCTATCCCACACAAAGTTTACCATTTTCGATATACCATGTTTGCTTTTCCCAAAACAGTCGTATTTCCGTAAAATGATGCTTCTTCTTGAAAAGTGGCACTGACTTTTCAACGATACAGGGAAGTTATTGACGTGAATGGTGGACACTAGTATTAGCTAATTAATGCATTTAGAAACAAATCAGTTATTTGTTATGTCAAAGGACACCAGCTAAAGAAAGATGAGACTTTCTTTTAAAGTTTTAATTGAAAATAAAGACAATTGAAAAGAATTTTAAACAGCACTGGAGACATTTTTGTAACTTTCTTGCATACGATTTCATAAAGTGCCATTTTTTCTGAAAACATCATTTTGGGGAAATGTGAATGTTTTGGAAAAAAGTGAACACTCGATATTAAAAAGGAAACTTTCTACGGGTAGCCAACGTTTTCCCTTTTCATATAAGTTTCAATTTCTCAAAACGTACAGTTGTGTGTAGAGTTATTAAGCGAACAAACGTGTTCTCATTTTAGAGGAGGGGGAGGTGTACTTACTTTTTTGAACCCTTTATCAACAGAAAACTATTTATGGTAACCAGAACGAAAATCTATGCGTTTCAAATGTTACTATACAAAATATAAAGACTCTACAAACTGACAAATATAGTTGTACTTCAATTGTTAAACGTTTTAATTATATTTAATGTTGTTCATAGTCGATTCCAGCTGTTAAAATGTTTTGAACGAGTTCATTCATAACCACATCGCAATCGCATTGACTATGTTGACAATGCAAGTCATTGGCGTAGCCAGTCCGGTCACTATGTAGATGGGCAATTGTATTTAATGAAAATGGTCCAAAATGGGCTGATAATCGCAGTGTTCTTTCCAGCCCGATGTGTAGTATATCCATGGCTACGTCACACTAATGACATGTGTAAGGTACATAAAAGCTACCTGGAATAGCTAATTGACGTTTCGTTTACAAGTATGTACAGATGAGGAAAGGGAGTGATGTGAACAGAAATCCTTCCAATCCAACGTGTAACATGTTTCACCGCGGCGACTCCCGACTCCTCCTAGGTACAACTGCACACGCATTCTGCCGAAACAGGAAAAGGCACCTGCAACCATTTGCATTTTACTTTCCGCGACCTGCTACTATCACCACCGTCTCTACTTGTATGACTCGTACTGTCCTCTCTTAACGCCGATGAAGACTGCTGAGAAGTTGGACGACAGTGCCACCGCATCAAACGTAAAATGTGAGGCTGCTGTCCAGGAAGACATCGCATTCCACTTGGCCAAGAGCAGGACTTATTCTCTGGACAAGTGCCTCTCTTCACCCATGGAGGCCAGAACAATGGCCCGACGTAAGTCCACTGGTACACGACGGGGCATCCAGCTTTGGCGAGTAACCATTGGTGTAGCTGTTCCGTCAGAAGCGGAGAAAAAGTCTGTGATATATTCAAAGCATGCAGTTCTTTCATGAGCCAGGTATCATTGGTAGGCACCCCTGATGAAGCAACCAGATTTGTTGACGACGGCTCATCAATAGACATCCATTGTTCGTCGAATTCGACCCCCAATTTCCTTCGGAGTCTCTTCGGGTTCAAATCCCGTCCAGCCGGTAGATTAATTTCGTCAGGAACTTCCTCCACTAGCGGTAATGGTTGAGTTTTATCGCTCACTTTCAGGACTGGACGTGCGGAGAACTCCCTCGAGGCGGTTGTGCCATAATTACCCACAAGTAGCAAGACGGATGTCCACAGCAATAACAGCAAATGGTCACAAAGTTTATTCCATTCCATAATTCAATGGACGATAATGCACATACTAATGGAGCAATAATCTTAGGTTATGTGTAAATAGTAAGACTTTTCAGCCGTCATTGGCGAATGTAGCTAGGCTTATTCGTGTTGCTGCTTCGACAAACGCTGTCGCCTATCATAAATGCTAAAGTGTTAAATAGTCGCTTTTAGAATTACATCTTCCATGAGGTAATCAGGTAAATACCAAATACTTAAAACGTGATTCCTCCATCGACTACAGTTTCGTTTCTGGTTAAAATGCCAGACAGACCGGTCATCAGACCCGACTTGGTCCCGTAACAGTTGCGTTTTCACAATCCGGAGTGTTCGTACTTTTGTGCGGGCTACCGATTTATATTGGTGACCATGCGGGAGGAAAGTACACGGCCATTACAAAAATAAAACCTGGGTGTTTCAATGCAAGCCATCAGGCATTGGTTACACTTTTCCTTCTTTTTCTCGTTAATGCTTCATAAGGAACTGTACAAAACAATACAATTTTTAGTAAAATGAGTACAAAAACCATTGTCTAATACATTGTAACAATTCAATATTAATATAAGGTTGTAACAATTCAATATTAATATAAGGTTTTTAATAAGGAGCTACAAACTAACAAAGGTAGGGCTCTACCTAAAACTTCCAACCTAACATTAACTTATATAAATGACCATAAACTAAAAATACTTTCTCCAAATGGCTGTAGTATCCCACACACATTTCACAGACACTCCAAAATGTTAAATGGTCTATTACAGGCACTATTTATGGCAAAGGCAAATAAAACTGCATCACAGGGGTCAATATAGGAAATAGAATGAACCATTCAACGTTAAATATCTGATAACAATCTAAGATACATCAACAGACACACGTTAAACATGAACAGGAAGAAAGAACTTAACCCGAATAAAACAGAATTAGGGAAAACTCGACAACAAATTACCAAGGAAATCACTGGGAATGAGAGTTGCATTTCAGATCCTTTATTGGTGTGGAAACTTGAGTCCGTCTCCAGGGTAGAGGCAACTTCACAACAGGCCCGCGTCTATCTCGGCTTGACAACAGCTGGCAGTCCCCAATTAGAGTAGAGGTCTCAGGTATTAGTCGGGGTATTAGTGGTGAAGAGCCATTAAAGGGACATTAAGTGGTGTTGAAAATTTTAAACGTTTACAAATTTATTCAGAATTTCAAGATGAACATTAAAAATTTGCCATTATTGTTGTTTCTACTAACAAAAACACAGCAAAACTTGATTAAAACAATATCATCGTTATTTATTGAAAAACGCCCTCTATGCAAATATGGTTCGCGTTATGTATCACGCGTACTGCAGGGGGATACTGTCGGACGTAAAATGCTCGTTGCGGCTCTACGAGCATTTTGAATGACGTTTTCTTGTACAAAGAGGGCTGATTTATCTTAATCCTTATAGGCGTAAAGTTCATACATGTAATACAATTATAAAAATATACTAATTCCAGTTTTTATCATAATTGAGGGACAGCCTCCAAAACATCTCTTAGTGCCCCTTTAAGTCAGAATAACAAAGTTGTTTGGTTGTCCTCACCCGCCCAGCTCCTTAATTTGTACAACTTCAGACTTTTTTCATTCTGTATTTTCCAACATTAATTTGATTGAATGATTGATGTTACAATGCATTACAACAACAAATACCATATTAAAGGCCCTACATGATTGTATTATTTTACCACAGAATCGTCTAAAAACTTGCGTATATATGAAAGAGAGTATTCAGGCATGAGAATGAAAAACAAAGAATTTGGACCACAAAAAACCCTGAATTCAGTTTAAAACTAAAAATTCTCACTGGTAGAAGTCAAAAAATTTCACACGTCAAAATTTTTCGCAGTCCAAAAAGCAATGTAGTCAATGTTTTAGGAGTAGTTTTACTATCATTGATATTTGAAACTAATAAAAACGCATTTTTTACCTTAAAAAAGAAAGAAAGAAAGAAATCAAAGGGGGGGGGGGGGGGGGCGATCGCAACCGTCGGCCCCCCCCCCCCCCCACCCCCATCTGACACCCTGGAGTCACAGCATCTAACTCTAGAGTTGTGAATTATTTTGCTATATTCTTGGAACCATTACACTTTTGCATCTTCAAACCCCAAGCTACAATAGTTGAGTTGCTTGTTTCCATTTTTAAGCAACATGTGGCAAGGCGGTCTCCAACTTAGTTCAGAATGGCTACCCCTTCCTCTAACAGGATTAAAAATGTGACGTGAATTGCTCCAATTAGGCTGAAAAGCATATCAAGTTGTTAATGTGAGCACAAAAATGCATACTATTACTTTTCCCTATGTCCTACGAGTTATCAAGCCAAATTTTAAAATATGAGGCGAAAATTAAATCTACTTTGATTTATTATTAGTCTGATTACAGGATTCTAGAAATAATAGTTTTCCCTTCCAATAGTTTTAAGTCATGTCAAAAAGTCAAATGTTTATAGACCTATAATATAATACAGGCATAACACACAGGCCTGATAACACATAATGGGACAACCCACATATCCAAGGGTATGGACTGGTGAAAATAAAACTGTCACCCCTGTATGAAAATGAACAATTTCTGAGATTGCTAACCTATGAGCATGTTTAATATTTGACCCTGTCCCCATGCAAAACGACCTTTCATAACCTTTCGCGTTTTGCCTGTAAAGAATCATTGGATTGGATTTAAGGCAAACTATACATTTTTGTATCATTGTGCTCACAACAAACAATTTCATATATGTTTCTCGGCTCAATAAGCAATTGTCAATTTGGAGCTATTTTGAATTAAATTGAGGACACTATGTCACATGTTCAAAATGGAAACAACTCAATTACTGTAGCTAAAGGATTGAGGATGGTGAAAACTTGTTTCTAAGAACACATCAAACAAATTCAGTCTAAAATAACATCATGCACTATAAATAATAGTAGGCATTACAGCCTTTGATGCGAGTTGGCGTTTGCAGGCTGCGAATCGGGCATTGCAGGATCGGTAGGTGATGCAGCTCTCATGACTGCATACTGTACAGCTACACCAATCGAAATCCCCTGCTGCTTCACAGCTGCTGTTAACCGCATTACAGCCTGCTTTGTTATTTAGGTATCACCACTGAGATGGTGATGCAGCGCCTTACTAGCCATATTGTCCTGCTACCCAAGAACTTATCACAGCTATTCCAAAGACCCAACTGCTTCTTAGCTGCTAGTCACTCACTCACTGCATTACTGCATACCCCTGATAATGAGAGAAGTAACCACACATGGTGTTTAACACTTTCCACGCGGCTATTAGTTTTACCACATACAAAACAGATTTTTCAGAAAACTTTCCCAATTTTCAAAGACTATCTCATGGATTACTGAACCAATACTGGGCATGTTTGTACTTATATCAATGCATTTCTCATGGTGATTCCAAATATGGTAATGAAATTCAATAATGTTGACATTTTTGAAACATTTTGTGAAATATTGGAAGGTCGTCTGCAGCCGCCTGCCGCATGGAAAGTGTTAAGAACTGCAAACCTCTTTGCCCAGGGGTGTCTATTCTTCCGATATTCGCTGCAAACCCTGGGAAATAATATTACCCTTTTGGGGAAGACTTTTCTGTTTTTTTAATTTTTTAAATGAACATTTTAAATAGTAAAAATATGTGATTATTTGTGTCAAATTGTGGGTCATTTTAAGTTATCTGATCCATTTGAATAGACAATTCCTAATTCAATGTTTAAATAGTAGATCTATGGGTCAGTTGGGTGGCTGCTGTGGCATTTTAAGTTGGGGAAGAATTTGGTCAGACAACGTTAGCGCTGGGGAATAATTAAAGTTTTTTGAAGAATAGACCTGTCTTTGCCACATCCATAATATAAAAGATTTAAACACATCAAATATTTATGAAATTGAAAGGTTCATTGTACTGATCCAATAACATGTACTCACACGTGTACGTTTCGGATACGTCTGTATTCTTTGTCAACACTTGTGGTAGTGACGATCTTGACGACTCTTGGAGTTGCCAGTTGATTTATCATCAGGGGATTTTTTCCCAATGATAAAAGATCATAGAATACGTGCGTGAGAAAGTACTGCCCCTCGTCTCGATTCCTTGTTGAGGCCCCTCTCTTTCTGAGTCGTCAAGATCGTCACTACCACAAGTGTTGACAAAGGATACAGACGTATCCGAAACGTACCCGTGAGTACATGTTATTGGATCAGTACAATGAACCTTTCATAAATATTCTACTCTAAGATCCTTATGAACCTATTTGGTAACATCAAATATTGTTTTGATATTTGGGGAAGGATTTGGTCAGACAATGGAAGCGCTGGGGAATTATTGTTTGCTTCACTGGTTCTGATGGTAAACAAGTTTGGACATTAGTTGAAAGACAGGGTTAAATTTTCTTTGAAGCATATACTGTTAAAGTCGAAATGTGCACGCTCGCGCTGCATTTATTTTCCCGCTTAAATCATCAAGCGCAAAAATATATTCATTTTGTATGTATCTAGGTAATAAGGAAGCTCAAAATCGCAACAAAAAAAACAAGTAAAATTGTTCAAATTGAGCAAAGCGCGAACAATTACATGAGCGAAAATTTGCCCTTTTACTTTATATTAAGTACTAACACCCAAGTCAATACCCATTGCCTGCCATCAACCACAGGCATGATATTCATATCAGGAGAACAAATCTGAAATCAATTAAAAACAGAAGATTGCACAAAATTGTCTAAAATTTGTAAAGAAATGTGTCTACTTTCAGATTTTCATTGACAAAATATCATGCCTGCACCCATTAGCAGCTATTCGCATGTATATTTGGTAATATTTCATAAATTGATTATATGCCTGAAAGTGAAAGAAATCTCAATGTTCCAACTTAACCCCCTCCCTACGGGGTTGCACAAAGTTGTTTCTTCCCCAGGAGCAAGGTTTTGAGCTTAACATTTCCCCACATACACTTACAGGTTTGATAAAAATCAGATTACAATATGTTACAATATGTTAGCTATAGTGTTGTTTAAATGTAGCAATACTATAGTAATAATTTTACAATTGGGGAGAATTATTTTAGGGCAGCTTTGCGCACACATTTTGTGTGTGTCATTTAACGCCAACATTGTCAAATTTTGTATAATTTAACCCAATTTTGAAAGAAAATGTGCGCAAAGCGCGAATTTTTTTGCCTTTTTATGCTAATTTGTTTTTCCAATTTTAACTAAATTGATTTTGTTGGGGGGAAGTGTTGGGCACAAACAAATGTTGGGGGAAATGACCCCCCCCCCCTACAAGGTGCAAGGAGGGGGCCCTCCTTGCCCCTTGTAGCCCCACCACTGGGGGAAAGCAATAAAACAATAAACACGTTAGTATAATACCTGTGCAACCACAGCTCATAACCCAAAGTTGCAATTTTGTCCTCATCTTTTTTCACCCTATTCCCCCAATTCTGCTCATTACCGATCCCTGCTCCCGCACTTTGTGTAACCCTGCCCTCCTACCTTTCATTGAAGTACTGCAAAGCATACAATGTTACGTGCACGCGAACATTTGTTCCACGACTGCCAGTCAGTAAAGTTGGCAAACATGTTCAGCGTTTCAAACATTTAAAAATACAAGCGTAGCGTATACTACGTACATATACTCGAGCGTTGCGGCGCGTGAAAACGGGTCACAGCAGGTCCCTAGAGCTTCAATAGCTTTTAATGCAATCATTGAAGGTGAACGCAAAATCAACGCTGATTGGCTAACCGCAATGTCAAACTTGCTTCGACTTTCCAAAGCAGGTTTACCCAAAGTCGAAGGACCCTCGCCTTCGGCTCAAGCGTGGCAGTTCTCGCTGGTGGCGCTCCCTCCCCTAGGGCGAGTGGGACTTCACAAAGGACTAATTCCAAGTTGACTGACATAAGGCCAAGAAAATAATAAGTTGTGTTGCCTTCAGCGATCGACCCTAAAATAGTAAAAACTAGGGTCGCATTTTTTTTTTTAAGATTTAAATTTTATTTATTAAAAAGTGTCTAAATGTTATTATTTCTTGCTTGAAATGAATAAGTAAGCTTAAATAAATGTTTTTTAGACTATTGTCACACTAGAAATATTAGTTAAATTGACATATGGGCCTATATCAATTTTGTCTTGACATAAACCATATATATTTTCAGCCAAAAAAAAGTGCAAAAAGAAATTGAAACAAAAAATTAGAAACAAAAAGGATTTCCAACTGACCGACCCGATTTTAAATTTTTGCCACTTGAGGGCAACACAACTTATTATTTTTCTTGGCCTAATATGTTAATTATAGAGCAAGACTTATCGTTATTTTGGAATGGGCTGGTTTGGGGTGTGTAATGCCTTGGGGTATGGTTACAGAACAGGAAAAAGGGTCAGTGTTCGAAATAGAGGGGTTTTACATGCACAAATGCATGTAACTTTGGCTCTGTGCATGTAAACATTTGCCTTTGTGCATGTAAAATTGTGATATTCAGCCATTTTTAAGGGGAAAAATCCATTTTTCTAGAAAATATTGCTGTTGTGCAGGTAACTTTTATTTTCTAATTCAGACACTGAAAAGGGTTAACAAAACCAGCCAACAAATTGGACCAAACTCTCTGAAAGGACAGAATACCAATAAAAATTGGGTTCTACAAATTTATAACAATAGCTGATGTGTTTTGCATTTTAAAATGAGGGCCATCTTCAGCCAGGTCTTATGATGTAATTGATATTGAAATAATTTGTGGGTTTTTTTGCCTTTCATTCAGATCAGACGTTGAAAAGTGTGTTATTATTGTAATTCGCTGTAGAAATAGTTATATAACAGAATTAATAACCATAGTGAGGTGTCCACACAATTTGCACAATATCTAATACCGGTTTGAATCTACCGCCCTGCACTAGAAATTACGTTGGCATTTTCAACTTGTTCCAATACATTGCGTGTATGCACAACTGGGCTACAGTACATTACTGTACATTGAATGATAACATAAATTGTGTTGCATAAAAGCTGCTTCAAGTACAGGGCGAGAAATTTAAACATCATCAGTCATAAGTTTTATTTGAACACATTGCTATGGTTACTAATCCTATTACTGTAGTACTTTGAAGGCGTATTCTGTTTCAAAATTATTTGGTAATTTGGGAACTCAGGACTTATATTCAAAGCTTAGTAAATATAATTATTAGTTTTCATTCATATAGGAAGTGGAAAGATCAAAGTTATAAATTATTATGCTTTAAATATTAGCCCCTTTAAAAAGCCAACCTACATTGTACTTGCGTCTCGCTAGGATCTGCAACCCAACAGCTACAGACGCTCCGAAGTTTGATATTGGCAAAAGCGTATTCCACCGGCCTAATCAAATCCCAGACGTTCCTACAGCAACAGCGGCGGCAAGCGAGTCATAGCACCTTTCATCATACCCAAATCTCTGTATACTGCTACATTACAGCACACTTTCTGCTACTTATATAACTGCCGCACACCTGTGTATGTGAACTACGATAACCGCCTGCCACACCCTGCTAAACATTGCAACTGCCACAGCAACCTGCTGGTATAACAGCTCTCTCTCTCTCTATTCCCACACCACCAACTATTTTAATACTGCTCACACAGCTACTACAGGTAAGCATAAACTGCATACGGCTTATGGCGGCCATTTACTGCTAACTTACTGCATTACTGCATACCCCTGATAACAAGATAGAAGCAACCGTAGAGTAGATATGTTAGAATTATTTAGAAATAAGATTTATTTGTGAACAAGATTACAAGAGCAAAATGTGCAGTGAATAAAGACTAAAAACACTCTACTACAAGTAAACGTTAAATCATTTTAAAGACAGACAGAAAAATAAAGTTTCTGCTCATCAGTCAACCATTCACACCATGTTTGTCTCAAAATGCAATGTTATTAACCCTAACCTCCTACCCACATTTTCCAAGGGAATTTTTTTCAACGGCAAAATCGCAGACAAAAAATATGGCGCCGCCACCAGGGTTTGAACCCACAACCTCTCGGTTGCGAGACGGATGCTCTACCAGTGCGCCACGGGGGCCAACCATACTTGGGCGAGTATATTCACCCACTCGCCCAACTATGTAGTCTGGGGCCATTATTTCATCAAAAAAAGTGCCACGCCAGTGCCCACAGACAGACTTTACCGTGGACATCTGTGGCACTGGAGGTGGTTACTGGTTAGGGTTAATGAGATGAGCAGAGATGGAAACTTTCTTTTTCCTAAGTTAAAGCCTGATATTTGATTACACTGTACAAAGTTTGGTTGTGCCGTGCCAAATGTTCAAATAAAGGCTTTGCTTGTTTGTCCTAGCCCATGTAGTCTGCATAAATTGGTTGCTTGCTGGACAAGGACAACCTTATTATAGGCTTCTCATAACTTGTTCAATGGAGAAAACCTCAATCTACACAGACAGACTATGACTACAGTCTAAAAGTTGACATTTCTGGCAGAAAACCTTTAATTAAGAGCATGACAAAACATCTGATATTCTTTCCTTATTTGAACACTGGCAGTACAGAATGTATATTTAATGTGATGTAAGATCTGTTGAAACGATTTCATTACAGATGTTTTATAAACCTTTAAACATCCACCTTTATGTACACAAGATCTAATTTTACTAAACTAGGTTATAATTAAGATTTCAAATAAACTAACTATTCATGTAGCATGGTAGTAACCATGCATACAGTTCAGATACTCAATTGTGTGATGATGGGTATTCATAGAGTTTAAAGGATTCACGGTTGGTCAAAGCTTGACAGTTTTAAATTTGTCCGATGCCAAACCCATCAAAACTCTTTACCAATATACAGATTCTGATCAACAGTCTAGATTTTACTATGTATGAAATTATTAACACAATAAAGTCTCCATTTATTCACTTTTGGCAAAAGTCATTAATTTTTGTTTTCTCTTAAAGGATGTGTCCTGCAAATGCAAGCACAACATTGTATTGTGCATTATATGTTAGAAACAGAATTATCGAGCCCAAATTGCGTAGTTATATTCTGCAAAACATCATACTTATTATATAAACCTCCATCTTTCAACCTGCAAATTCGCAGCGATCGAAATTCCTGGTATCAATGAAGTTATAGTTATACAATGCACTTGTGCAAATTTGAGCACCAATAAGTTATAAGTTATAACCATGACGTCATTGATACCTGAACTTTCAATCACCGCAACTTTTAAAATTTGCATGTTGAGAGATGGCAGTTTTTATTCGTTTTTTGTGATAACTGATAAGTATGATGTTTTACCCTACGCGATTTGGGCTCGATAATTGTTTTTCTAACATATAATGCACAATGTTGTGCTTGCAAGATACCTCCTTTAATGACTTCAGGGTGTATTGTGACAGTGACCAGAGCTTTGCAATAGATGGGAGACTCTATTAGATTAAAAAAATAAACATGATACATTGTGATAGGGGAGGGGCCCACAGCCTATGACCTAACTATACAATTGCTTATATAAACACTAAAACATTACTTTCAAAATTGAAACATAATGCTTTATTATAGACCCCTCAAATAAAGTTTGGAGATTTCTTTTTTTAATCGCATATATTTTGCATATTCAGAATTAGATGTTCACTGTATGTTGTGGACATCAGTGGAAAGTTTATGAGTTCAATTTTCCCATAATACCAAATGTGTAGCCAGGGTCAGAAGTTCGTCAAAGGTTGTGAGAATCCATTTACATTCTTGCAGAGGATTTTGCGAGAATCTATGGATCCTCCTCCATTCTAATAGAGCGTTAGACAGATTATCTCCGAGAATCAACTTGGATTCTTGCAACTTTACCGGCGGGAATCTTTGCGAGAATGGATTCTCCTCAAATTTCTGACCCTGGTAGCAATCTCTCCTTTCAGTGGACAGCAACGTGCTCAAGAATAAAGATACGTCTCTTTCCTTCATCTATCACCACTATTCTTTACACACTGTCAGTAGTTGTCAATGTAATATAACACTTCAGTGAACAGACCACACAGTATATATTTTGAGCACAAAAGAGTCGCCGAGGCTCTGAGCGAGCATTGAAACAGGTGATCGAGGGTTGAGCGCCAGAAGGCCGTAACTCAAAAAATGCTATTCTGAGATAATCAACTTTCAAATATTCGGGACTCATTACAATACACTGTAGCACCCAACTTATAACTCTAGTTTTAGTCAAATTTAGAGTGTTTATGAGTTACCTCTAATTTTTTTAATTTAAATTATGGTTCTGAAAATCTAGGTTATGGATTATTTTGGTACCAAAATCTCATTTTACCCAAAAATTGAGTTACGGCCTTCTGGCGCTCAACCCTCGAAATGTGATATCATTGGAAAGAGAAACACATAAATTTTCCACTGATGTGTCACTCACAATATGAATACATCAATAAAAATCTGAAAAATTGGTGATTGAAAAAAAAATTCCAACCTTTTTTTGAGTAGTTAAGAATACAGTCTGCACAATCAACTGCAACTCCATGAGACATGAACAATAACACACTAGCTCTACATGTATATTCAATAACTGTCACAATAAAAGGGTAACTCTAGAGAGACATTCTACCATCTGAGCTATCGAGGCAATTGGTATCAAAACCAATATTGCTTTTACAGACAGATCATCCTTCCTTTAGAATCAGGGTCAATTTTGCATCAACTAAGGGCTAACTTGAGAAGTTTACTTTTCCTAAAGATGAGCACATTTGAAAAATCATGGGCAATTAATTTTCATAATAACACAATTCACACATGGCCTCTATTTAAATTTGAAGTCCTGTTGTTGAACACCAGATACACAATAAAATGTATGTACAGGGTAGTAAAAGAACCCCGCAATAGTGGAAAGAAGTCATCTTGTTTTCAAAACCATATCGGATTTTTTAAAACCTTGTATGAATGATGTTAGTAAATTGTGTTAGTTAGTAACTTTGTATGAAAAAATGGATGAAGTCAGTCACATTTACCTTTTGTCTTTGTGCGATACCAAATTTGCATAGTCCACGAATTGACACTGCACGCATTGCATTTTCACAATTGAATATCCAGCCAACAAATTGTTGCCTGTGCATTGATTTGTCTAATTTCTCTCGAAACAACACATGCGCATTTATTGACCTATAATTATTTATGACGGTTTACTTTGTGCTGTTACATGTTTTAGATGTCTCATTGACAAACATGCAAATTGGGGTGCCTCTGTAAACAGGTTCACCTATAACGTCATGCATGTTTTACTTTTTCTTACCATGACAAGTTCCAAATTTCGAATTGGTTTGGAAAATAAGATTGCTTCTTTCAGTTTTAGCAGGTTTTTTTGGACTCATTCTGTATTGAAAATTCAAAGACAGCCATATTGAACCCTTTTCTGGCTCATAAAGTTATTATAATTAGTATGTAAACATCCTTAAAGAGTTTTGAAATGTCGCACAAATTTCACACAATCAAGCTGCATATCTCATGAAAGTCACTAACATGACCTTTAGAAGACAAGTTGACCAGTACTTACTTATTTACCTTAAACAACCTAACCTTATTAAAATTACTATTTACAGTTTTAGCCTTATTTACAAGTTTACTGAAATACAATCAGGCTTTACAGGTGCGAGTGTCTATTCTTCCCTATTCGCCCCTGAGGCGGAGGAATAATTTCACCCACAAAATACTTCCTTTGTGGAATTTTTGTTGTCTTTTGGCGAGAAAAAAGGCGGAGTGGGGTATGGGGGGTGAAGAAAAAGGGGAAGAATGTCAAAAAAATTGACAACGTGTGAGTAGATGTTTCCATTCACATGTAGTTAGGTGGAGACGGTTGTAAATGGGGTTAAGTAACTGTTCAGTAACATTTAGGGTAGGATTTATTAGACAAAGCATGGCAGGGGGATAATTTTGATTTTCAGAAAGAATAGACACCGATGCTTCCAAATAACATGATAATGGCAGTTTAAGAGCACCCAAATTGTACTAGCGGACCACCCCAATGAATGAACGTCATGACTTATTTTAAAAATAAATTGTTTCCATAAAATGACAGATCTCATTTCTAATTTCAATATATTTGTGTGTGGTCTGAACCATTTGCAAGAAAGATTGAAAAAGTAATTCCACTCATCCTTACAGAGTCATCCTTGACTTTTGATAGAAAAATGTATACAATTTCAACAAGTGAAAATATGGCAAGACCGATGAGGCTTTCTATAGAATTATAGATTGAGACCCGCTGCCTCCGCGCCACATACATGTACAAAGTATTGTAAGCCTACGTTCTTAGCAATGCAATTTCATATTAATTTGTCATTGCATACACAATGAACATCACATGGGAACAAACAAGACTGTACATGCATGGCAATACAAATATAAAAACAAACAAACTCCAAATTTGTCCTTGCTTACCTCCCCCCCCCCCCCCCCCCCCCCCCCCCCCCCCCCCCCCCCCCCCCCCCTGGCTCAAATTAGCCAATTGCCTTTTGATACCTCACCTACATGTAGTTGCTTTGATGCCCTCAATTTCTGGCTGTTTTCACTTTAAATTCAAAAGTACATAATTGTGTGCCCCTTTCAAATTGCTTTAAATTACACTGCCCCCCCCCCACCACCACCAGTCCCTCTGTAGGTGAACAACTCCACCAAACTAAATGGGGAAACTACTGTAGGCCCTATGTCACCCATCTTGTTTCTTTGATTAAAAACTGATTTAATGAAATGATTTGATCATGTGAGGCATGCATCAATAACGCAACAAAAATACAAATTGTCACAAAATATTTCTTGTTAGGAGCAGCAGATTACACTAAACCATCGTGCTTTCTCCATCAAGTACTAACTTGTTACTGCACACTACATGTATTATATCGACCCCGAAGTGGAAATAATTGTGTTTGGCCATGCAAATATAAGAAAATACTTTTAAACAGCACACATCCATTTAAAGAAACTATTTTTAGACAATAAAAATTCAAGACAAATCGTGATATTAACCTTTTTGGTTCGGAAATGGTTGAAGACATCACTTTGGCTACAAATCTGCTGTACAGTTATTACTTGGATGTGTTCCCCTCACCATCATGGGGTTCAAAGTGATTCCCAGGTCAAAGTTCATCTACAGTTGTCTGATCAGGATCAGTACCCCACCTTCTTTGGTCATTAGTTGTCTCTAGATCTCGAGCGGGAGGCCCGGTTAGCAGCAGGAGAGGGAGAATGGGAAGGACGTGGGGAATGGGACCGCCTTTGGGCCATCTGTCTGCGTCGGCTGTTTGAACGTGATTTGGATCGGGAGCGGGAGCGTGAATTAGAGGACCTGCTGCGACGTCTCCTTGGTGGTGGAGATCTGGATCGAGATCTGGAATAAGACCTGAAGAGGGAGATAAAAAACAAAATTGGTTATAAGAACAGCAATTTCACTGGGTAAAAATCTCAAGGGTAAAAAAACAAAATAATGGCCATATTAATGTGTTTGCACAGTGTTCTAGGGAAACAGTGTACATGTACATGTAGGCCAATTTTAAAAGGGTGAAAATCAAAAGTGAATAGACTATAGTATTATTGGGCGCCGCCCGCCTGCTACGGCGGGAGCCCTTGTATTGTCTTCAGTTTGCGAAAACTTCCACAATTTGGTATTTCTAGATATTATAGATGGAGGCTGCCATGTTTACTGATGGTCTCTTAGTCTTACTAACATTTACGTAACAGTGAAATGTTAAGTTGTAGTGTACGAGTGCTATCGGCGTTTACGAACTATAAACGAGGCTGAATATCACGCTCGTTATAAAGGATGGAGATAGTTACGCTCGGTTACATTCTCGATATGAATATGTACAGTGCAGTATCTCAGCTATAATGCAGTCTGCATATACATGTAGATGTATTATAATAGCAAAGCATTGCATGTACATTGTACCTGTTGTACAGGGCATTGAGAGGTGTGGGTTGGGGCGGTGTACAGTTGTAGTTTACGCAGTCCGCTGTTCAATATCAACTCATCTGTAGGTCTAATACTGACTGGTTCAATTATGAATTACTTACAATGTATGCAGAGATCAGTGGGTTGGTCTTGGTAGTTTAGTACGTGGGTATAATATAAACACCAGGATTGATGGATTGATGATTGATTGATTGATTGATTGATTGATCAATACACAGTATTTTCACTCAATTTTTTTCCCAAGGGTATTTGACCCTTGGGATAAAAAAGTAAAGGGTCAAAATGAAAAGTGAAGGGTGAAAAAAATTCCGTTAAATTTAAGCGCGATTTTTCTTCGCTTTTAAAAAAAAAAACTTTTCGTGTATAACATCAAATATATCCATCCAAATATATTTTTGTATAGTTTAGTTAATTATTTAAATGATTTTTAAATAATGTATTTGTTTATTATTTAATTTAATGGGGTTGAGGGGGGAGCCTTAGTTTTTCTCTATAGTTGGGGTCTTGTTTTTTAACCGCCCCCCCCCCCCCCCCACCCCACCCTCCTCCATCCCCACCCCCACCCCAATTCTTGCATGTTTCAGATCAAAATAAAACACTCTTGCAAATAATGATGAACAAATAATACTCCTACTCAGGAAGGGCTCAGGAAAAGAAAACCTTTGAAATAACTTTTTATGAAGTTTTCATTGATAATAATAATACAGGCAATATCCATATGAGTCAACAATAACAATTTTGAAGGGAAGCCCTGAAATTTGTATACAATTTGGTGGGGAAACGTGGCCGGCTCGCCCGGCTCTGTGGGTTTTTTACCAAATCCAAAATATTAAATATATAAGCTTACTTTACTCCATTAACATTCAATTCATGTCTAAATTTACTTTAAACAAAGTGTACTACAATCAATCCCCATGCTTATAGTTTGTAAACAAAGCCTTTCTAAACATCAATACCACTTGCAAGGTATTTCAATTCGTAACAACAGCAAGGAAACTTCGCAACAGTGTTAGTTTATAACAACAATAAACGTGCATCGATCGATCGTACTTTTCGACATTGAAAAATTATTGTGTTATGACATGATCGGGACTTTTCCATTTAATCTGTAGGGGTGTATATAATTTTGTAATTTACAAAATGCCATTACACCATGGTACACGACAAAACAAACTTGAATTCTTTATTTATTTCAAATCTATGATAATTAAGTAATTGATTGTTATTATTCCGAACTACTCTGTTTACTGATAGATCGTTTCATTTTTAGTGACATATTTAAAGTAGTTACCCATTTAACTAAATACTCCGACCCATTGACCCTGGGAACATGTTTTTTATGAATTACCCTTGTGAGGTCATGACCTGAACATCTGTAAACGATCGCCGCACGAAAACACAAATAAATCTCTACCAATCACAAAGCTCTTTTGTATTTACAAAAATATAATTGTAATTTATTCATCATCACATGACTTTTTTATGAATGAATTATGTTGAATATTCATTAATGTTGTCGTCTTCAAAAGAAACGGGAACCATCAGGGTTCGTAATGGCGGACTTTTTAGATAGCCACATGTATTTTCAATATGATTTTCATCTGGGTGACCCCCGGCGTCGTACGCTCACTGCCTTTAGCCATTAAAAGCTATTGTAAGCACCTTGTAATGCAATACAATACAATGCAATATGAATGCTGACGATACGATGTTGTTTGATGTCGTTTTATGACATCGAAACATGTGAGTCATGCTCTTAAAAGGGTCTTGAATCAATAATCACCCATTGAACGCCACACCCTGGATTATTTTTTGTATCAACTAACAACGTTTCTGAAGAGGGTGGTATATGTAAACAATCTCTGCTCTTTTGAAGTTGGGTTTGAAGTACTGTACTTATTTCTTTAGAAGACGACGGTCTTTTGTTTATCTCATTCAAATAAATTCGATATTAAATCATCTGTCAATTGAATTTCAATCAGTCGTGTCAAGTAGGCCTAGAGATGAATGCACTTTCACTATTAAGTGGCCCTTGATCATGTTGATGTACATTTTATTGTAATACCGTGCGTGGGTGGTATTTTTGATACATCAATACACATGACCGTTGAAAGGCGGAATATACATACGCGTGCGTCTGGTAAGTTACGCCACTGTCCAGAGGAAGCCAAATAGAGTATAGTGCTTAACGGGTACGCCGACGGACAAGTTTAAGACTTTTACACTTTCGTCAGGATTAGCTCTGACTTCTTCAGGACCAAATTATTATATTTAATATACATGTAATTTGTAATCAATCAAAAGTCCTATCTAGATTTATTATTTAATATATTGTAATTAATCAAATGAAACATGTTCATTTGAGCGCCCATTCCTTTTTAAGGAATTTTTATTTCACCCTTTGTATGAGGTGAGTGAAAACACTGTACTTGTACATACAATGTACATGTATAATAAAAAGTCATGTGGGTCATTCCGTGTCAAATCAACCAAAATTCTTAAAATTGGTAAGGGTCACCTCTCAGATTTGGCTTAGGCCCCTTGCAATTAAATGTGAGTTTACTGTTGCGTTTTTGAAAAGCAGGACGAGGTGACTATCTAATATTAATATTGTAATATTTTGGGGTAAAGTCACCTGATTTAATATTGTCGGCATTGTTAACTATTATCCAAGGTACGAATACAATTCAAATGATGTTAATTATGTCCTACCACCACCTACTGCCTTGGCTTCGCATTTTGTTTCTTTTATAAAGGAGTCTACTCATATTTGCATCCCTATTTTGAATATTAATGAGATACTCGATCGATGTTTGTAAAAAAAATTTGTTACGCTAGCTCGGAGAATTTTAAAGATTGCGATCGTAAACAAACCTGGAATATTACACAGAATGCACTAGAAAACTCAAAAAAAGTTCGGCGGTTTTGATGTGACGTCATGCGCTGAAGCGATTGCGCAGTAATCAATTGCCGTGCCTACGAATATGCTTCAAATGCACACATTTCAATACAAAGCGACAATTGCAAGTTTCGTGCAGAGTTTTTTACTTCCCAGAAATGTTTTCCCAACCCGGAAGTATTGCAATTGCGGCTCATCGGCTATTTGCGTCATTGAATATTTTGTGTTTATAATTGTCTATTAGAGGACCTTTGGAATAAGATGAAAAGCTGGAAATTGGTACTTAGGGTGACTGTAACCCAAATAACCCAGAAATGGCCTCAAAAAAGTGTATCTTATCCCCCTTTTTCTCTACAGGCAGCGCAAAACACTAATTTAGTCCGTCGAACAAATTAATTTCCATTTTAAGACCCCCCCCCCACAATCATAGTTGATAGTCACAAAAAAGCTTCATATTGCATATTTGTATTGTAGGCCTACAGTCACATGTTAATCTGAATCTGAATCTGATTGAATACTTCGCAACATTCCTTTTCGGAATCAAACGCGAAGGGGGCTTAAATACACAGGACGTGTTAACTGCGCAACCCCATGCCCTGTGACCTAGGACGATGTGTGCCACAGACCGGGATGATCCCCTACTCTTTACGAAGGAATCTGTGACCTTTTAACGTGCTCGGATTTTGCTCTTCCGATACACGAGACCACCATTTATACGTGACTTCTGAACCACGAGACAATAGAGACTAAGTACCTTGCCCAAGGATACAAACATGTTGGCCGAAGTGGGGCTCGAACCCACAACCTTTGCATTGTGAGACCGGCGTCTTATCCACTAGACCACACACGCTCCCTCAAGCAATGATAGAGCCCTGACTCATTTAATAAATAGTTGGCAAGCGTCCAAAGTTGGCTCCAGACAGAAAATATCGAAAAAACACAGACATTCTCCGTGATCTTTGTAACATTTAATCTCCAACTTTATACTCACACCAAATGTTAATACATACGCTTGCCAGGCAGGACGTTTGCCACGTCCCAACTGCAAGCAGTTGGGACGTGAAGTTAGGTCTAATCAAGACGAACAGACAGTGAATTCTACAATACAAGACGGCTTCAATGAATGGGTAAAAGCCTGATTATTCTAATAATAATAATATCGGATGTCTTATTTTATTTTCGGGTGATGTGATACTACAAATACAATACAACTTTAATACAAGAATATTGCACTCGTCTCCGACTCGTTCAATAATCATAATGACTAATGTTAGCTTGTGCAATATATTCTTGTAGGCCTATCACCCTCAGCTAGGCATGTTCATAAAATTTAAAAAATAAAAATTATCTCTTTAGTCTTTGAAAATGGAATACATGGAAACAAAGTACTTTACAATAACAAATGATGGTTCAACCTTGTCTGCAGGCTGAATAATAAAAAAGTTATAACCAAAAGTAGTTTGCTTCATATTGCTGAAAACTGGGCAAGTCATGCACATTTTAAATCATTTTAGGTAAAAAAGGGTTTACTTTCATGAGGTCCAGTTGCTTGCATGCTTGTGTGGGGTTATTTAGACATCAGTGAATACACCCAGCTTGTTTCATACTTTTCCGCTGGATTTAAAAGAGGTAAACATGGAGTTTTCTACATATTTTGGTCAACTTTTTTCAAAAAAAATGTCGCCCTCTATAGTCAATGATATGAACATCCCTACCTCAGCCTCAAAGCCATCCAATATTATTATATAATTATAGGCCTGGTAGTGTAGTAAGTATAGTATAATTATAGTATTATTAAAATTCACCTTCTTCTGCTGCGACCACCACCACCTCCACGGTCACCACCATATCTACCGCCGCCGCCGCCACCACCACCACCTCCCCATCTTGGCCGAGGTGGGGCCCTTCTTTCCGGGCGTCCATATCTGGCAAGCTGTACTCTCAACTCTCTGCCATCCACATCTTTGCCATCTAACGAATCCATTGCATCCTCAGCATCCCTTTTATCGTAATACCTGACGAAGGCGAAACCTCGACTTTGTTTGGTAAAGCGATCCCGTGGGATGTAAACATCACCAACCTCGCCATATTTTTCGAAAGTTCTGCGTAGATCTTCTGGACTAGTGCGGAAAGTTAAGTTGTCAACTTTGAGTGAATGCATACCCTCTGTATCTGGCGGGGGTCCTCTACTACTACTACCACCACCACCACCGTCCCTACCACCACCACCGTCCCGACCACCGTACGACATGATGAAAATATTTGAATTACCAGCAGCAAAATGCAAATAAATTCGATTCTGATGAAAGGTAAAAATGCGCTACTCGTGTCGACAAACAGTTCTTAACAAAATGGCGCGTGTTATATGTAGTGATGGGCGTATCAATGATTTGTAAAATTCTGTAAACATTCCTTTAAAAGGGATAATCGCGAGTGCGCTCTGAAACTCAATTCGGATCGGTGCGGCTGGCCGGCTCGCGTTTTTTTCTTCTCCGCACATGATCCTAGCGAAATCAGTTGATTTATTCAAAAAATCATTTTGTTCAGTGAATTTTGCTTTTATCCGTATTAAGCCTGAAAACTACCGGCCTATTTCACTGACATCCATTGTTTGCAAGATCATGGAACACATCATCCACAGTCAAGTCATTCAACATCTTGATGATCAAGGGATTCTGACAAGCAGACAGTTTGGCTTTAGGAAGCAACGCTCATGCGAATCACAGCTCATCCTAACAATACACGATCTTGCAAAGGCTTAAAGGACAAGGAGCAGATTGACGCCATCTTGTTAGACTCTCAAGGCCTTCGATAAGGTTCCCCATGAACGCCTTCTCCTAAAACTACATCATGTAGGAGTCCGTGGGACACTTCTATCCTG